>WTXH01000124.1:0-104015 GCA_022376555.1 Russula compacta
ACTGATGTTATACTTACGGGCAAGGTCGAAAATGGGGTTCGCCGGACCGTCTCCCTCTTGCGTCCCCTGGACCCAATTTGCGCCAAGCTCGACCGTAAGCTGGTGCCCTGGTGCACCGAACAAGGTGCTGTGCATGCGACCCCCGAGCTCGTCGCGTGCCTCGACAATGAGGAAATCAGTGATGCCCTCCTCGGTTAGTTTGCGCGCCGCGAGAATGCCTGCGACACCCCCGCCGAGGATGAGCACCTGTCTGTCATGGTTCAGCGGAGGGGCATTGGGGTCAGCGCCGTCTTCCGGAGGAGGATCCGGTGATGGGGTAGGCCTCGGCAACGCTAACGCAGAGCTGATGACTGCACAAAGTGCAATGGCTCGAATTCGGGCAGCGAAAATCATGAAGTTGTCGTGTCGTACGCATATGCAGAAGTCAAGAGCCTGAGAACGACAGTGCAGGGTCAGCCTCAGCCTTTTATATGCTGCCTTGATTGCATGTTTTGGCCATGTGTAGCAGACAGTCATCTCAGCCAGTCGCGTGCTTGTCTGGACGCACTAACGTTTCTTGTCCGAGATATGGTGCACATGATTCTCGATTAATCTCCACAAGTTGTGTGCATCGAGATGGAACCATTCGATGCTCCATGCTACGCCAAAGGAAACGACGGAACAGAGATTCGCTTGTCGGCTGACCGCGGTCATGTTAGCGGTTAGAAACAACCTATTACGTCTAAAACCAGCCACTGACATCATAATTTACAGGGGCCCGTGTTCATCCTGGTGCTCTCGAAAGCCAAAAGCCTGAGTTGGATATGGGAGAGTCACGGGCGCTGGAAGAGCGGTAGGTTGGAAACATGGATCATCGGTGAATAAGATACCTGCCAGTGAACATACAGTATGGGCTTGGACATTGTAATACTAGCACGTGCTCTTATTACAACTTTTTGGCAGCTTCAGTATCTGCCAGTCACTTGTTTCTGGTTTAGTTTGTACACCAAGACCAATGAACTGTACCATACCATAGATGCAGGCGTAGTGTAGACCTCGGTTTGGAATCTCGTGCAACCACCCACGTACCAAACTCACACGTTGGCCTTTAGTTTTGACACAGAAAAGCGGTGCGTACGCGTATACAGTATACAGATGTACTGACCAATGCATGAACAAAGCCAATGCAGGAGATTACCTCATCGCTCATCGCACGAGGCGCTGCGCTGCGGGTGCGCTTCCACTTCTGAGTCCCCCTATAGATTGCTCCCCAACTCAAACACGCATCCACTTTGGGTTTGACAGGCCGAAAGACTGCCTGGTGCCGTACACGTTCAAACTTGGACTGCACCCTACTAGTACCACGCCTTAATATTGATATTGATTTGCCAGAGCAAGTCGTCCTACTAGTTCAATTGCACGTGACACGGTATCAGGGGCTAGTATTATACCACATGTAACGTTAGAAGGTCTAATTCAATGAAACGTCCATACTAGTTTAGTTTGGCACCCCAAAATCTGACACTAGCCGTTCTTTTTTATGCCGAAGATAGTCATCTAGGCTCAGTTTCTCGTGCAGCCCGCGCGTGCACTGAGAGCATTATCTGGAGAGTGTTATCTGAATCATGCGGTGTTCTCGCGCACGCCCTCCAACTCACGTACATCAGCCCCATGATTGCAAAAGTTGTAGAAAATACTTATCCTTTGTTGTTACATACAATACCTTGCCCCTTTCCCACAAAGACTGGGGCCTTTTTCACCTCCTACAACAAGAGCAGGTACAGGGAAGCAAAGAGGTGTATATCTTTTGCAGCTACGTAAGCGTCATCAACTTGACTAGAGAATGGGGGAATTCAACCTCAACCCGCTGGAGAATGATGGTCCGCCATCTCGTGCTTATGTCCCTGCTACCTCTCGAGGAGTCCTGGTTACAGTAGCTGCTGTTTCTGCGACGGACGACAGGATAGCATGAACTTTGGGCGGGGCTCAGGTTCTATGGCAGATAGCCGTGCTCGAGGCATATCGCGAGAACCACTCACGCCGCTGAAACCACCGAAACCCGCCAGCCGATCAAACTCATGGTAGGGCTTGAGTGTCGTCCCTCGTTGCTGACGTTTTGAAAACGGAAAGTGATTGCAAACGAACGGGAAGCAGCACTACCGCTGTATTGCGACAGGAAGTCAAAGAGTTGCCAACCTTGGGTAAGGTTCTCAAGGAGGCCGGAGGCCCAAACTGCAGCAGTAGACGTGTATTCCGACACAAAGGTCGCCAGTAGATGTTCAAGGGGCGCTGCAAGGGAATATCAATACATGTGAGCAGGGGAAGCCCTATAGTAGGAAGTGGGAAAAGTCGCGTGAGTCTGTCACCGAGAGGGGGATTACGTCGTCGCACCGACCCCGCAGCACGCCATAGTAGACCGGAACCGCAGAGTGCACCCACGAACTAATCCTGGATGAATAGGTGAGGCCCGTTTCCAATCTCTGGATCTTGGACTCCTTCGGCCTTCCAAGTGGTCCCAACTCACCGGATTCCGATGCGGACGTCCTTTTTCTTTTTTTTTTGTGGGGGGGAGGGGATGGGAAGAGTGGAGAATGTGGTGGTTTGTTTTCGATGCTGAAAAGAAAGGGGACAGTGACACGTTGATCTAGTTTTGGGAAGATACCGAACGTCTTTTTCGGGGCACGCAGATATAGAATCACTGTAAAGTTCGTTCACGCAGGAGTGGACGTGGTGATACGCGTCATCACGTACAGTACA
The DNA here is from genome assembly GCA_022376555.1 of Russula compacta. Taxonomy (NCBI): domain Eukaryota; kingdom Fungi; phylum Basidiomycota; class Agaricomycetes; order Russulales; family Russulaceae; genus Russula; species Russula compacta. The sequence goes on from WTXH01000124.1 coordinate 2,737, forward strand.
GTGCACAAAATACCCAAAGGAAAACTCCGATGGAGTGTTAAAGAGTTATTTTTGAGTTATCTCCCTGATAAACTCTAAAGGAAATGTGTAACTTTTTCCTGGATGCTCATTGTTGCTGATTGCTGGAGATTGGTGGACCAATCTCGAGCTGTAGCTTAATACATGAAGATAGGATTTTGGCCATCCAGACAAAACTTAGACTTTTTTTTAGACTTTTTTTTTGTGTGTGAAAAAAAGGTTAAGCCCTTTTTTTAAGTTTTCCAGACAAATAAACCCTAAATAATTCACGGGGTTTTTCAGTCTAAATCCCCGAATACCCGGCTTTGCAGGTGAAGTGCAAACCAAAAAAAAAAATTGTGTTTCCGGTCGCGGAAATGCGGAAATGAATCCCCGGAAAAATCTCCCGACACGACACGGACGGAGAAACTGGGAGAAGAGGATAAAAATATAAAGATCAGCCGCACGAGTTGTGCCTGCGCGCTTCGCTTGTTCTTTCTGCCAGTTCCAGTGCAGTGTGAGTAAAAATTAGTAGTTCTGAGTTCTGTGACGTATGTGGGGCTATGTTTCGCCCCGAAGAGGGGGGTTATGTGTGTTACAGTGCACGCTGGTGGGGTAGGGCTCTCGTTCACCTCTCAAGTCCAAACAGAACCCAAAATGCATGTGATTGCCGTCTGCTAACTGGAATCATATCGCGTCTTCTCGTTATCAGCTTAGCAGAGCACACAGTACGAAATTTCTTAATATTGTGCAATTGGACGTGACTTGCAAGTTCAGAGGATTACGCTACACTAGTTGTTAAAGGGTGTCTCTACTGCCAGCCACGAAAAGACGAAGAAGGAGCAAAGGGAGTAGAATAGAAGAACGTTGTCCGGGCCGAATCGCAAGCCAGCTCACGCGTTGTCAAACGTAGGACCGTTGTTCTGGAAGACGTACATGTCCTCGGCCGGCGGGATAGCCTTAAACAACTTGCCCAGACGTTCGTCTGGGAACGAGGCATGAGGGAGGGAAGGGGCAAGACGGAGGAAAGGCGACATACAGAGCGGATCGTCACCTTGGTGGACAAAGTGATTCAGCTGCCAGGTGGTGCCCGCTGCCTCCTCATCGCGCCGCCTTTGACGCTGCTCATTCTGTTGTCAAACCCCGTGGTAAAATCAAGGCGCATACTTCTCGTTAGCAATGGAAGACTAATAAGTAGGCTGTGGGGAAGATGCGCACCTCGATGCGGCTTTTCTCTCTCGCCGCCGTCTCAAAGTCGCTCTCCCGGATGCCTTTCGCAACCTTGTACCACAGCGCGCGACTCTCCCACTCGCCTTGGTTTTCCACCGGCCGCACAGTGACCTCCTCCTTGGGGCCTGTCACATCCGTGAACACGAAACCTGCCCTCGTGTCTTTACTTGTGGTATTCCACTGCCCTTCGAAGGTGCTCGCCTGGACGCCCGAGCCGGAACCAATCGGCGGCGTGAGATCCGCCTTGAAGGAGTGCGACTTGCCGGAGAAGTAGCCCTTGCCCTGGTACTTGATTGTCGACAGCCACCCAGATGAACTCTGGATGTATGACGTCTCGGCAAGCTCGATGTAGGGCGATCCGTACCATAGCCCTTCGATGCGTAAGCGCGGGAGCGTGATCAAGTAGTCCTCTTTCTTGTCGTCGGGGAGTGAGACAGTCAAGGTGGCGTGACCGACCTGCTTCACGATGATGTTGCCGCCTGAGAAATGGGTTGTTAGAGAGACAGGGACATAGGGCCGTAGGCCAGGCGACTTACCTGAGAAGGAAGTCTTTTGCGCGCTGTGACCCTGAAGGGTGATTCCGCGCGATGCATTGGCGATATAATAAGCGGTAATTGGAGGATGGTGGGAGACCTGCTCAACGACGAGAGTCGTCAATCCACGTCCATTCTTATCTGGCCAGTGACCGTAGAAACGCCTGTGGAGTGCGCAAGGGAAGAGGTCAGATACGTAATCCGCAGCAGTCAGGGGTGGACATAATAACGTACTCGCCAAGCACGGGATTGAGGGGCCTTGGCAGGCATAGTCAATGGGCCGTCAGGGTGAAGTGAAGAGCGAGGTAGGAATACGCACTTTTTCTCGGAGCCCATCGTTTCATTGCGGGAGGTGTATTGGCCCTTGAGTGTACTGATGAACCACCTGAGGACGCGGCGGGCCCGGTCCTCTGGCGTTTTGCCTTGGGCTATCGAGGCGAAGAGGTCTGGGTGCTCACACCAGTATGCTATATGTTGACCAGCGAAATACGATTAGGATCGAATAAGAATACGCTTCAAAAAGATCGAGGCGCACCAGGAAACTCGGTAAGGGAAACAGGGGAGAGAATGAAAGGTGGGGCAGTAAGGGAGGACAGGTCACCAGAGAAGTTTGCAATGCTGCAAGGGAAATGAGAAAGTGAAGACGTGGAGGATCGTGGGGACGGACGACTTGATGAACTGAGACCAGGTTAATTTTTGGGATGGGGTACTGCCTGTGTAGTGCAGTGAGCGAGGGCGAGAAGAGGGTGATTATGATCTCACATCACCGGGCTGACCCTCGACCGAGTCTGGCATTGTTGAAAGAGAGAAGCGTTTAAAGCGCGTGATGAGTGAGAGGAAGTGAATAGACGAGGCAAGATAGGGAGTTGTTGCTGGTCCTGATCATCCCTCGGTCGGTGTCCTTTTACAGCTTTTGAGAGCCTCAGCCTCAGTTCTCGGCTCTTTCTTGTCTCCTCCCTTCTTCCCTTCTTCCACTTCCACCAACAATCCACTCCGTCTCCTCTCTCCCTCCATCCTCCTCATCTTACCACTCACACTCTCACGCACGGGCAGCATTTGCTTATCAATAATTACTATTACACACCTCCATAATGAATGGGACAGCGCAACTTGACCAGATACCGTGTTCCCCAGCGCAGTTAGAGAGGCCGTGACAAACAAAGGGGGGCAGAGCACAAATACGTTACGACGGACACAACAGGAAAAAGAGACAGAAAACGAGAAGAAAAAGACACGGTAACACAGGTGTTTTATGTCATCGAGGGTTCAAAAACAGATCAGACGGGGTAAAACTTCAACGAGAGCCAAGATGGACAATGCCACCGAGGCTGGCAAGGTTGGCATATACGTAGCCTTGGAAAGTTGATATGACAGAGACCCTAATCCTCGTCATCCTCACCATCACCACCGCTGCCGGTGTTCTTATTCTGTTAGGTATCCGTGTCAGTGTTGTTGAGATGGCATAGGAATAGTGGCCAATGGTACGCACGTCATATTCTGATTTTTCCTGTTCAGCGCGCGACTTGTCTCGCGCTGCCTGTTCAATATAGGGCTGTTTAAAAAGCATATTGGTTAGCGTGACGTCAAGTTCGAGATGGACGACGGCAAAAAGGGGGCATAGATGCACAAATCCACAAGACAACCCCTCATTATGGGCACAGGTAAAGTGCATATATGCCATTCAAACGTGCACAGAAAGACGGATAGACCAAAACAGTTCAAACTTGCCTTTTTCTCCTCCTCGTCGAGCTCTTTCCACTTGGCGCCGAGGAGCTTGCCTACTTCACCTGCAGTCCGAAAACCCTCAGCCCACGTCGGAAACAGTTGAAGGACAAAAAACGATATACCGAAGCTCGCATCGGGATTTTCTGCCTTGATCCTCTCGCGCCAGTCCTGGCTGAAGAACATGTACGCAGAGAGTGCACGCTTGGGTGCCTTGGGATCCTTCTTACGTGCACCGCCCCTGGGTGTTTTTTCTGTTTTCTCGACTGCTTTGCGTGTCTGCGAGCATAGGACATCAGCACAGACAGCTCAAACGCGAGGGAAGCGCGTAAGCCCCAGGAGGGGGGAGAGGCGCAGTTTACCACCTTTGCCTTAGTTGCTTCCTTCGGCATCTGGAGCGGCAGGGTTAGCATCAGAAAGACCAATGACACGTCGAGGACACGCGATGGCAGAGTGGGGAGGAGTGGGGGAGACGGGACGCATATGTGCACGGAGTAGTGGGGAGGGGACGGTGGTCATCGATGGAGGGAGGGGCAGCTAAGGGGGAGTTTGGAGCGAAAAAGACGCACCTTTAAAGGCTATGGAAAGGGCTGAAAAGAGAAATGAGGGAGGGAGAGCGTCGAGGGATGGGAGGGGAAAAGGCGAGGGGAGGGGAGAGTGAGCGGATGAGGCGGGCGCGCGGGGAACGGATAATAGGCAGCACACACTGCAGAGGCAGAGTAAGGCTGAGGCTGAGGCTTAGTGGGGGGCCAGCAGGCAGTTGATCCTCTGCCCGTCCCACCCTCACCCTGCGCCCTTTTGCTGGTGGGAATTCCGGCGGGTTCTGAATTTCAGGTGGCTGACCGCTCGCCTAATATCCCCTTATCAGGAATCCCCGGGCCCGTGACCGTGGCTTTTAATTATAATAATAATCAATCAACAAACATCATCATTTGCCTTTACGCCTCCTCCGCGCCAGCCAACGTGCGTTTACCGTCTCAACGCTCTCTAACCGCTTTCGTGTCAGCACAGGTACGTACGTCCCCTCCCGTCGCACCCTCCCCCCTCCCAGCGGCACATCCCACGGCCCACGTGCTCCCTGCTTCCCGGGCGCCCCGAGAGGCCGTGCCGTCGCCGGCCGATGGAACTCCGACGCCGCAGCGAGGAAGTGTTCCGCCAGCGTTGCCTCCACCTGCGCGCGCTCCGCCAGACCCGTCAACTGCGTGTGCAGCCCGACCGAGCCGCCCTCGGAGCCCGCGTCGTCCGTCCGCCAAGAAGCGTCCTCGACGGCGTACACGCAATCCCACAGCACGAGCGGCAGCGCGTCGGCCATCTGGTACTCTGGCTTGCACGTCACGCGCGGTGGCGGCGCCACCTCCCCCTCTGCCACAGCAGGCGCGGCGGTGGTGCAGCCGCCGCTATCATTGATGCTATCCTCGTCTGGACCCGCATTTAGCAGTGCGGAAATGAGGCTCGGCGATTCCAGTCGCGCGCCGATGAGCAGGAGCACGGCCATGATGTGTCGCACTTGGTTGTAGAGAAACGCGGTGCCGACAAGGTCGAGGACGTGCATGCTTCTGCTGGTGCTGCTCAAGCTGCGACCGCCGTCGTCATCATTGTCGAGCGGGGAGATGTCCGCGCGCAGGATGCGTCGCCGGAACGACGTGAGCTGTTTCGCCGGGTCAAGCTTGCACAGGTTGCGAAAATCGTGCTCGCCGACGAGCCGCGCGGCCGCGGCGCGCATCATGTCCACGTCGAGGTTCCGCGCTGAGAAGAAGTACTTGTAGTGCCGCGCGTGACACGAGAAGCGCGCCGAGAACGCGGGCGCGACGGGCGCCCAGGCGTAGACCCGGATCGTCGGGGGGAGGATGGCGTTGAGCGTGTGCAGGTACCGGAGGTCCCTTTCTGTCGTTGTCGCAGGCCGCGATAGCCCGACCGCTTGTTCTTCTCCTTCTTGTTCTTCTACTACTACTCCCACTCCTGTCCCGGTCTTTGTCGTGGCCGTGGACGACTGTGATTGTGATTGTGACGATGAGGACACGTCGAGATCGAGAGCTGGTGGTGGACCACCAGAGCCAGAGCCAGAGCCAGAGCCAGAAGCCGCGCCGCCGTGCTCCTCCGCCGTTAGACCCGGCGGATCCTGCTCCCCTCCCTCGTGCGCACGCGATGACGGCGTGGAGGATGGTCTGTTCGAGCTACGCACGTACAGGCTCACCACCTGTCCCGCAGCGCTGACGCCGCGATCCGTCCGTCCGCACCGCTCCCATCCGCACCCGTCGAGCCCACCCTCGGGATCGACGAGCCTCGCCTTGGCGAGCGCCGCGAAGAGCACGCCCTCGACCGTCGGCAATGGCGTCTCCCCCACCTGCCACGTGAGCCCGCCATACCCGACGCCGGCATAGCTAAACTTGAGCGCGATCTTGCGCGTCGGGTACGCGGAAAAGTTGAACTCGCGTCGGGGCGCTCTTTTCGGCTTTTTGTTGTCGTCGCTGGATTTGGGACTGGACTGGGACTTGGGCTCGAGCTTGGGTTCCGGTTTGGATGATGATGATGGTGGTGGTGGTGGTGGTGGTGATGATGGTGACGGTGGTGGTGATGAAACAGATCCGAGTGGATTGGACGTAGAGGACGTGGTGATGGAAGAGCTTGAGGGTCCCGTTAACTCCTTCAGGCGCGCAATAAGATCCTCGCGTGTCCAGGTCTCATAATTTGGTGGGTCCGACGTGAGGTTCGGGGGAGATGGACGATAGCTCATAGTGCGCCGCGTTCTGAATGTGAAAGTCACCTGAGAGCACATTAGCCTAGGTCGCATTTGAGGTACCACAGCTCAGAAGGTCAACTTGGAGCGATGTTGCGACCTGTGGCGGAAGAAAAAAAAAGTGTGCAACTCACGAAGAGTCAAATTCCAAAGATTAATATGTGGCTTTAACGGTGAGGATGATACACAGTATGCCCTAGTAAAAGGCGAGGGCATAATTTTATTGCACCAACCTCTGCCACTATCTTAGCTTGTGCGGTCCAACAGGACAAGGGCACAAATTTTATATTTCTTCAAGCCGCGGGTGTGCACGTTTGGAAAGGATACGTCCAGCGGCCCGGTCCGCCGACTCTTCCGGCCCCTTGTAGAAAGTCCGTCCCTCTGAATCGTACACTTTCATATCTCTGTCTGGCCGCTAATACAGTACACATACAATACATGCAACCTGTCAAAACAACCCATCTCACCCTGAACTCTTGACTTTCTCTTCGCCTTCTTTCGGAATCTCGACCGGCCGTGGCTCGTCACTACGTCTGTCTAATATGTCATAATGTCCGGGCCTACGGAGATTTAGAAACACTATCGACGAGACCGCATACAAAGCGCATCGCTCACCGATAGATAAGCGTCAAAGGTGCCTCGTTTCCATCGCTTGCGTAGTTAAACGCGACAAACTCGACACGTCCGTCTTGACTACGCCCGTCGAGGTACGCGATCTTCAGGTTGACCTTGAGCGCCTGCGAAATGGCGGTCAATTGGACATGATCTGCAAAACCGCAATTTCGTTCGTGATGATCAGCACAACCTGTGAAACAGAGCGTTTGAAAGGGGAGGAGGGGGGGACTATATTTTACCGGCCTCCTTTCCCAAGACCTCGACGACGGTTTCACAAAACTCCTTCACGCCTATCGTTTCGCCGGTGTCGGGATGTGTCAGGAAGGGCTCGTACTCTTCTGGCTTGCCCCGAATCTGCGCGCTGGTGAGCATGCGCATGAACGTGACCAAATAACTGGACACTATGCGGTTCCCGATCGCTCGTCATTGAAACGGCAGACTGGCGACCGATCGTTGGCACACGCACTGCTATCATCCTGGAACACCTCGAGCAGTTGTGCCGGGGTCAGGGTTGTTCCGTTATTCGAGACCGGCTCCGGGTCGGTGATTCCGTTGATCAGGTCTCGTGGGATTTCGTAGCTATCGTCAATCACCATGTCCTCGAACCCGACTTCCCGGAACTTTGGCAAGAAACTTTCAAGTGTCGAGATGGATGCCGCGACAGCCGCTTTCTTATCCTCTTGGCTGAATATGCGTTCTATGTATGCAAAGACGATGGCTGTGTGTGTGTGTGTATGTGTGTCATGTCCCAGTTAGCGCCTGGGAATCGCTCAAGGAAAGTATTTCCGAAGACACACATCGATAGAAGCAGTCGCCGTCTCCGCGCGAGCGGCGGATGCCCTGGTAGCCTTGATTGATAAGGAAGTCTATCTGTTTGACAAAGGGCTCAGAACTCCCTTCGTACTCTGCGCGGAGCGTGGCCAGTGGGGCGAGCTCGGCGATCAAGGGGTCGGTAGCTGGGGCGGAGTCCTCTAGGTGGTTCTGGCGCATCCTCACTCAGTGATACTGGACGTTAGGGAACCCCTGAACAAACCAACTACCTGATTCAACTCATAGAGTTGTGTGGGGGTCAGTGATCTAATATCTAGAAAACAGCTTAGATGAGCGACGGATGGTTTTTGAAAGCCTTGCGTTCGCACCTGTCTCTGCGGTGATATCATGCCTCCAGCCCATGCGTAGATCCAGGGGGTCTGGAAGTTCGTATGCTCTCGGCAACGCTTAATGAGAAGATCCGCGATCCGAAAGATAAGGAGATGAGATATGCGTGAGCTGCGCCATTCGTGGAAATGCAAACAGACGAGGAGTGGCGAGGCTCCCCTCGATCACTCACACACGGAAGGAAGTTCACCGAGGGTAGGTTTGTCATGCTCCATCAGAAAGGGTTCCGGCTTGGGGAGACAAAAGGCGGACAACTATGAGGACGGCCAGAAGACGCCCCAAATACAAGCGCAGCTCAGCACCTGCGAGGCGCTCGCCGAATCACGTGTAAATCATGCGAGGCTTGGTACAATACGGCGGCAATTACTGTAGTTTCATCGCACATCGTCCTCAAATTAGGGTTGTAGCATGTATGGTTCCAAAACATGGGGCGGAGGCAGAAGAAAATGATATCAATATCAATGAACTCGGCTCGGAACGGGATAAGATGAGAAACACGAGCGACGCTCTTTCTCAACTGGAACATGCAATAAAATAGCGATAACGATAAGCTAAATATCAAAAAACAACAACAAATCGGGCTTCGAAAACACGAGGCAGATAACCACCTCTTACAGCATGTGGGAGTAAGATATCGCTGAACCATCATTGTGTTCTTGCAGCACCGTGCCCGTCCAGCTTCGCTAGTAACTCTGTTTGCTCTTCGAGTGTTTTCTTGACGCTGAAATTCGCACATCAAACATGAAAAAAAAAAACATGACTCGAGGAAGGGGAAGACACATACAAGTTCTGAGCAAACGAAGACAGGTCATCCGGCGACTGAATCATTCCCAGTTCCATGAGTGCCATCTGACGCTGTCTGAGCCTGCAGTTATGCGTATAATTAATTAGCAATGACGATCGAGCAGGCTTCGTGATCCGAGTTGTTGAGGACATACTTGGTTCCGGGGCTGAGAGGAAGTTTGTGGTGCTTCCTTTTCGGTGGCCACTCGAATTCAAGGGCCGCATGTTCTTTGGCTTTCTTTTCCCGTTGGCGTCTTTCCTGTTTGTTTTTCGAATATGTGAGGCTGTTCGTCTGATCTAATAAAACCACACAGCCCACACCTTTCGTGCTTTCCTCATCTGTTGCTCCTCTATGGTGTTGGGAACCAAAATATCGTCATTGCGATGGCTATATTTAATCCCCCGGTTTTCTAGAATCTTCGTTACACTATCTTCTGTCACCTCCGGCACACCTGGTATTCGTGATTTGGTGGAAGTTATGGAGATTGGCATGATACGTACTGTCGTCCAACAATAGGGCACCAAGACCCTTGAGATCAGCCTAATTTGTTGGTGTCAGCTTCAGATTCGGTGGATAGAGGAGCACTGCGCCCACATCATCCACCGTATCCTTCATCTCGGCCTCATACAGCCAATCCTCGGCTGTGCCCGTCCTCCGTCGCGCCTTTTTGGACCTGACGACGTCCATGTGCGCGAGAGCCCAGTCAAGATTGACGACGTTGGCGCGTTCGATCTACGGTACCAACCATCAAACGACGCACGCAACACCATTACACAGGGGAGTGGACGCCTCACCGCCAACTTTGTAGACCAAGTGTCCTCGTGGAGTGTGAATATGTTCTTCAGCCCGAAGAGCTCACCCTCTTTTTCTTGTCTCCGGAGATGCCCGTGAAATAGCGGGTCTGCACGCTCGCGTTGTATCCTATGGCCATTTGTTGTTGCTTGTAGACTTGGCGCGCGTAGATGAGCTCCTCGATGGACCCAGCCCCAAGGAGCCGGTAGACAAAAACGTCGCGAGTCTGCCCGAAGCGATATGCGCGGTCCATCGCCTGTAAATCGTGCGCAGGATCTGCAAGTGTTATCAGTTACGCCCGTTCCTTGGCCTAAGGTGCACTCGTACTCCAGTTCGGGTCTATGCATGTTCGAATAGGTGAATACTGTGGTACCATATTTAGGGAGAGATGACTAACCAAAGACCACGACCTTGTTGGCAGCGGTAAGATTGAGACCAGTGCCACCCGCTAGTGTCGAAATGAGAAAGATAAATATCTCTGGCTCATTCTGAAATCTATCGATCAAGGGCATGCCTGTGTGAAGAGACAGTGAGGTCCTCGAGACTGCGACAGGTTCTGCATGCTCACGATCTTCCTGTTTCGTCGATCCATCTAGTTTGATGAAACCATAGTCTACGCCAGTTCCTGATAAGCTACACCAATGTGATGTTTGCGAAACTCCTTACGCTGTCTCTTGAGGTGAAACTCTAGCATGTCGATTAGCTTGACTGATTTCGTGAAGATAAGTACTTTATTGGCCGAATCTTTGCGCCACTCTTGTAGGAGGGTTTCTAGCACCTGGTGGCAAGGACAAGGTGTAAAACGTGACGAAGGAAATGCGGACAACCCCAGACTTACCATCCATTTACCACAGAAAGCAGGTAGCAGCATCGCAGGACCGTACTTTGGGGCAGTGCCGTTTGGAAAAGCCACTTCGGTGAGTTCACGATTACGTGCTGTCTGACAACGAGTATGGGAAAGACTAAAAAGGTGAATGGTGGAGAATTTTTACCTGCTCAGGTGTGTCCGTATGCGCTAACAAATCAATCAAGTGAGTGACCAAAACACCTACGACTGCAACGTGGCTCACATGGTAATATGAGGGCCAAATGGTTCGACACCTTGATCAACGCAGACATGTACTTGAAAAGATCTCCCGCGGCGAAGGGATGGCAGCACTCCTTCCGCCTGGGAACCCAGCGCTTAGCAAATGGATGGAGACGGAGCAGAAATTACCGTACTTCTTTCTCTTTCCACAGTTGCATCGTTCGTCTTTCTTAATCATGTTCTGGACAGCCTCCATGTCCAATATACGCTTGTACACTTCAATCTGTATCTCCGTGAGGGGGCAGAATACGACCTCGTCGTATTTCTTGGGGAGTTGGCCCTTAATAATGTCCTTGGTCCTGCACACACCCAACTTATTGCATCCAGCCTTCGATGGGACACGACGACCGTAACCCGAGACTCACCTTCGCAAAAAATACAAAGGCAGTAACTTGTCCCGCAGAGTCTCCGCGGTCCTGTTGGCCCTGAGGCGTTCCTCCTCTTTGCACCCCCTCCCCTGACCTGCCGCCAGCGGATCCGCGAGCATCTTCTTCCACTGCCTTTCCGTGCCAACCGAGCCTGGATTGACCCAGTCGAGGAGAGTCCAGAGCTCCATGTACGAGTTCTGTATGGCCGTTCCCGTCAGCGCGATGCGGATCGGCCCCGTCCGCGGGATTGGTGTGTCAGACTGCGCCCAAATTGACTGGGAAGTGCTCGGTCGTGATTCGGAGGCAGGTGTCAGCTCTGTTACGTGACCTGGAACGGGATGGCTTCCGGGCCAGTGGAAGGAAGCGAGCGCTCGAGTTGTGGTGGACTTGGGATTCTTCAGACGATGCGCCTCGTCGACGATGAGGACGGTCCAAGGAAGGTTGTCAAGAAGCGATACAGAGCGCCGCGCGGTGTCAAACGATGTGACAACTGCGATGACAACACTACTAAGCTGGGAGGAATTTCGGAGAGGTTTGTACCCACCAACATCCAACCGACCCAAGGTGAAATCATTTAGCACCCGCTCTCTTTCACTCGGGGTGCCGATATACGCTCCAACTTCGAAATATCCCCACTTCATGAAGGTGTTAGCGTCGTCCCCTACACAAGCTAGATTCACGGTGATTGACCTTGTCAAATTCTCTCGTCCACACATTTACAACGGAGCTCGGCGTAACGATCAACGCAGTTGGCCACTTATCATCAGGCGGGGGCAACTTCCGATCATCCTGCCACTCTCTGCTGTCTTGGAGCTGTGAGACGCGGTTCCTCCTGCGGTCTTTGTCTGACGGTGTTCCAGATTTACGCATGAGTGCAGACAGGAAGGAAATAACCTGAATCGTCTTTCCGAGACCCATGTCATCGCCGAGTATGGCGCCGCGTCCAAGAATGTAGCGTTGGAAGAGGAATTGAACGCCTTCGCACTGATATGGACGTAGAGGTTTGCTCAGCGAAGGAGGAACGCGAATGTGATGCTTCGCGTCTAGGACAAGAGCATCTGCAGGATTATTTGAGGCCAAGTCGAGTAGAGGTCCCATGCCGGGTCCGGATCGTTCCTGTCACATTCATTAATGCGTGGGATTAGTTTTCGAGTGACACTGACCTCAACCAATTCGGCAGTGAGTCCGTCATCCGACTCCGATTCTGTCACAGAATCGGCTGTGGGTGAGGATCCGCGAAGTACTCCTGTGGGGAGCTGAGGTGAGCACAGGCCTGTGTCACAATAGGACGTAGTAGTACCCTTGCTCGGAGCTAAGGTGAGTACCGATGCTGGGAGACGAGACGGAAGAACCCCATCAAAATCACTCTCGCTTTCCGTTAGCGAACCGTCTGTTGGCTCAGGCCGTTTGGCCGGAGGAATCTCGAACTCCATTTCTGATGCCTTCCGCTTGCTTTTGGTCGCAGACAGTTCAAGATCACTTTCGGGCTCTGACACAACTTTCAGTTTGACTGTAGGGGGTATCGTCCATCAGGTTTACCAGTGACGCTCTCTTCCGCCCCTAAAGAATCTGATCTCCTTGATGGAACCAAGAAAGGGGGTGCTGCAAACTTGAGTACAATTGGGCTGCTGGGCTCGTTCTCAGAGTCATTTGACGACGCATTGTCCTCCGCAGGTTCAATATATGAAAGTTCATCGTTCAGGTGTTCTTCAGGTTCTTCATCAGAGGTGCCAATATCCAACCCCAAGCCTTCATCTGAGGACGGAACGGCCATGGCTTAGAAAGAAAACGATGTCCATTCACTAGTATCTTATGCCTACTGAAAAAGTCCAGAAGTGGGTTCTGCGACGTGCTCTTATGGCTTCGTTCCGCTCCTGAAGAAAGATTAGCAGTAGATATTTTATTTCGCGTGAATTTGTACTTCTCTGCGCATTCATCTCACTCTCGTTCCAAATTCGTGTCTCCGAGTGCGCTTTGCGCGACGTGATGGAGGACGCGCGCGAGACTTCCTTGGGAGGTTATTGGCATCGATGAAAGGACCAGCAGTAAACTCTGGGTCCGAGTCCGGTTCTGAAAGTAGTTCACTTAAGCGGGCGAGGACGTCATGTTAAGCCTCCGCGGTGCAACTCACCTGGCGGTGATGGGATGGAGTGAAGAGCACCTGGTTATGGAATTATTAGAATATTTGGGCACTGAAACTAATTCGAGCGCACGGTTTGCATAACCGTTTGCTTTCCCTTTCCCTCCGGCGGCCATCGTGGTGGTGTAAAATAGAGCTGTGTCACGATTGTGACGGCGTGACTACCTCTTTCTCCCCTCGAATTTCGCTCCATCATCCGTGGCCGAGCCTGACGCTTTTGACGTGCTGGGACCGTTACTAGTGAACAACGCTTCAATTTAACCATCGCATCGTTGATCGTTCTGTCAGAAATTTGCCAAAATGAATCCTCCGGAACAGAAATTGCCAAAGTGCGCGCTTCGTTTGAGTAATGTTTCCGCTATTGACGCGTCTGCCTTTGCTTGTTTCTTGTATCTTAATCTAGAAAGAGAAAGCTCAATGATCGTAGTCTCCCCGCCTCCATCCTGACCGATCCTCAGTTATCGGTGGACTCGCAGATGTATCGAGACCTACTAGAGATGGAGAAAAAGCTGGACTGGACAATCACGCGGAAAAAGGCTGAAGTACAGGATGCTTTAGGAAGGACCGCGTCCGTATGTACCAATTAACTTTTCTCTTGGGCCATGCCAGACGGGTCATTCCGCGCAGACAACGCGTACCCTACGCCTTTTCCTATCCCATACGGTCTCAGGACAAGCATGGCAGTCTGAAACACCCGCTTCGGGTACTGCTGATCCACCCAATTTCGAGACGGGCCAGGGTATTCCTGCGTGGCAATTGAAAATTGAAGGTCGCTTACTCGAGGTGAGTTGATCATACATCCGCTCCCCCACTTGCTCACAAGTTCTCGTATAGCCCCCGAATCAGCGAGCGAAAGACAGGACTCCTCCGCGACAATTCTCCACATTAATAAAGACTATGGTAGTTGAGCTTGATCGGGACCCAGCGTTGTATACCGACGGCAGTATTGTTGAGGTACGATCGTGAACACATGTTTATGGGTTCCAACCTGATAACTTCTTCTCCGCCTTCCCTCAGTGGCACCAAAACCCTTCGCACCCTACCCTTGATGGCTTCACGATACGACGAACGGGGGACACTCCAACGAAAGTACGACTCATTCTGCACCTACAGCAATACCCCGAGCAGTTCCGGGTGGCTCCAGAGCTTGGTGAGATGTTTAGGATCATCTTCTTGAGCAGCTGCTGAACGTCTCCGCTTTGCAGGTAACATCCTCGGTATCAAAGAAGAAAGCAGAGCAGGGATTATCCAAGCCCTTTGGGCTTACATCAAGACACACAACCTGCAAGATAAAGTTGATCGTAAACGGATTCATGCCGACGCTATGTTACGGCCTGTGCGTGTGCACAATCCTGGCTGACGGCTACACTGATTCCAATGCCTTCTGTAGATATTTGGCGCCGACGTCATCCCGTTCAATTTCTTGCCAGATCTAGTCAATCGTTATCTCGCGCCCCCAAATCCAGTGGTCATCCACTACACAGTAAACCCATCTGCACCACCACCGGAACGGCCATCAGCGTGGGATATAGAGCTTAAACTCGAGGACGTTGCATTGAAGTCGAAAATGCAAGCCGTGACGCTCAATGCCTCTCGCGATACTTTGAGAGAATTGACGAAGCTTGATGATGAAGTCCGTTCTGATCCTATGGCCTCTTGTATCTTGTGAACTCACGACCGTGACCACACCCGTAGATTGCGACACTCGCACAATCACTTCAATCATCCGTCCTCAAGAGACAATTTCTAAGTTCTTTTGCGGAGGACCCATCCGGTTTCATCCAAACGTGGTTAGCGTCTCAGTCGCGGACCTCGAGTCGATACTTGGGAGTGGACCGAGTGAGGGTGCAACAATTCGCAAAGAGGATTTATCTCGCAGCGAGTTCTTCCGGATGCCATGGGTCGAAGAGGCCGTCGCGATTTGGGACGGCATGCGCGTCGCCAATAAGGTCACGGGATAGTTCCCCGCTTTTCACACGCCCCTCCTGTATCTTCACCCACGTTCATTTCCTGTATTCCCCTTACTTGATCTTTTTCCCAGTCGTGTTCTGTGTGCACTAAGAAAAAAATGGCATTGCTACATGACTAGTCGCTCAAAGGCGTGTGTAATTCGGAGCTGCTTCGGCTATCGCGATGTCATCCTGTGCCGTAGGGCCGATTCTACGCCGTATCCTTGGATTTAGCTGAAAGTTCACCAATATGGCCAGAACAATTCCCGTGCTCTATAGATCGAACACTCGGCAAGGTGGTCATAACACGGACCGGCTAATCTCCTTTCCCCCCTCACTTGTGGTATCTGTGGTGTTTGCGAAATCTTCTTACATCGAACCTATGAGCGACCTTGCCCCCCACCCAACGACCGTGGCAAAGGGAGACCTGCATGACGAAGGATCTGTAGATCCGGTGTATCAGGCAAAGGCCCGTGTGCTCAATCAGGCCCTACAGGAGATTGGGATGGGCAAGTACCAGGTGTGCATTTCCAAGTCCGTCTGCCTACCGTCTTGACATCATGATTGTGGGCAAACTAGTGGGGGCTATTTGTCGTCGCAGGTTTTGGATGGTTTTCGTGAGTAGCCACCCCTGTAACTTTGAAGTTCTTAAGAGATGAGTTGTTTCCTGTGGTCCAGGGACAGCGTCTGGCCGGTATGATCATGAATTGAGCATATGCACTCTGACAGACAGCCGATGTGATACAGCTCGTGACTGGACTCATTCTTTCCCCCACTCTAAATGAATTCCACTTCAATGGGCCGTTTCTGTCACTTGCAACGAACATAGGATTGCTCGTTGGCGCCGTTCTGTGGAGCTTTGGGTGTGATATCTGGGGTAGAAAGTCAGTCAAATATTCCGCGTTCCCTGTCACCCGGTCGGTACTCTATCTAAGCTATATTCTTTATCTCTAGATGGTCGTTTAACCTCACAATACTTATTGGAAGTATATTTGGAATCGCGATGGGTGGCTCTGCGACGTTCGTAGTGCTTGCATCGCTCGCCGCGGCCTCTAGCGTCGGCATCGGCGGAAATATACCCGTTGACTCCGCTGTCTTTCTAGGTGCGCTCATTCCCCCGATGACAGAGTCGATCTGCTATCTCAAGCCCGGTACAGATTTTGTCCCTAGTACTCACCAGTATTTACTCACGATCCTTTCTATTTGGTGGGCTATTGGGCAGCTGCTTAGCTCTCTGGTGAGCTTGGCATACCGTTCGTTCCCTGAGCTCCGCCATTCAACTCCCTCCGTAGATTGCCTGGCCGCTCATCGCAAACTTCTCCTGTGCACCATCTGGCTCGTGCACGCGGTCGGATAACATGGGCTGGCGTTACCTCGTATTCACACTCGGGGGTATTATGCTTCTCTTAGCCTTCTTGCGCTTATCTGCTTTTCCCTTGCACGAGTCTCCTCGTTATCTCCTCGGCCGCGGACGTGACGAGGATGCTGTGGCTATCGTACATGAGATTGCGCGGTACAATGGAACGGAAACCGGGCTCACGGTCGAGGACCTCGAGGAGGCCGCTCGTAGCGCGGAGGAGAAGGAGGGTACGTATAAGTGGCGCGTATTAAGCGAGGGCTCAGAGTGGACGGCCAAGCACGTGCGTGCATTATTTGCTACAAAAAAGATGGCGTGGTCAACGAGTCTCCTGATTTGGATTTGGGGTACGTACTCAGCTTCTGGGACGGCATGGTACTGACACGAGTTGCTCACCGTCAGGGCTTATCGGTCTGGCGTCGACACTTTACAACAATTTCCTACCATATCTGTGGGTGCACATCTTCCGCCATCTTTCCACGCTTGCTGACACAGATCTTCAGTCTAGCCAGCCGTGGGGCAAAGTTTCAAGACGCGACGTACTTCATCACTTACCGCAACGTCAGTACTCGGAACTCATCTGATTATCCATGAATGCCAACCAGCGCACAGCAAGTCATAATTTCCGCAGTTGGTATACCAGTGCATTTATCGCCGGATGGTCCATCGAGCTTCCATTCGTCGGGCGCCGTGGGACTCTGGCTGTCTCCGCGGGCGAGTACAGTGAAATCCTTGATGATTGACATTGCTCAACGAGCACGGCGCGAACGCAGGGCTCACCGGGGCGATTCTATTCGCGAGTACGACCGCCCGTAGCTCCCCTGAATTGCTGGGGTGGAACTGCGGGTACGCATTCTTCAGTAACGTAGGTGAGCCGGACATCGGCGGACATCCCCCGCCTTCGTCGACTCGTGTGCCCACTTTTTTTTTTTCCTTTTGTAGATTATGTTCGGTGTGCTGTATGCGGCCTCTCCTGAAGTGTTCCCTGCCAATCACCGCGGCACGGGAAACGGGCTTACCGCAACTGCGACACGCATTTTTGGCGTCTTGGTGCGTCCTCCTTTGAACCCAATTTGTGTTCGCCAGCCAGCTGAGTACGTTTCGTGCATGAACGTATGTGGCTAGGCGCCCATAATTGCGCTATACGCGAATCTTAACACCGCGGTGCCTGTCTTCGTTGCTGGCGCGCTCATTATCGGCGCGGGCGGTCTTGCGCTATTACTTCCATTTGAGCCACGTGGAAAGGCATCCATCTGAGCCTCAATTATACTTTCTTTGTTGCTCACCCACGTGGACACGAGAATTGTAAACGAGGATCTGACCTCTGCCAGAGTGATACGCTTGTGCAGCAAATACATGCCTGCTGTGCCAAAACAAGAATTTATTTTTTTTGCTCGGTCTAAATTAGCTCTACAACTCAAGCCATGTATGCGCCTTGCGAATGGAGATATCGCGTTTCATGTCGCGTGTCCAGTTTCCGAAGTGACCGCGAGGCGAGAAGGGCCATTTGGTATTTATCACAGTTTGGCGCTAATGATTTCATCCGGGGGAACTCCTCCCTCCGCGCCGTTTAAGGTTGTTCACCACCCGTGGGATTCGGTACTACTAGTACAGTATAGACGAGCTACGGCGCCATTCTGAACCGCGGAGCTGGCTGCGTAACAACATTTTTCTCGATCGGTCGTTTGGAAGACTGGTATCCGCGGCGCGGGGATGTATGAGTGTTTACATGTTTACATGGCATGCACGGGAAACAATACCGTGCGTGTGACAGAATTTCAATCACCTTGATCGTTCAATATTCAATGCGCGCGTCGCCGTACAGTATTGCACAGAAACAAGTCATACGCGCTGCTAATTCAAAATTTTCCTCGCACTTATCACCGAGTGAAATTGACCTTCGATGATCCAGGATAACTGAGTACGAGTTTGGTGTGGACTATCAGCAGAGTAGCAACGGCGATCCGGAACAAGAGGTGTTGATGACTGGTTGATACGGGGCCTTCAATTACGGCTTGCTAAACTAGAGAGCGATCAACACGGACTACACCTAGACGAGATGCAAGACAAGACGGAGCATCCGGGACGAACCGTGTACTGATAAGGTGTCTGGATCCTCTGTCCACTTTCGGGAAAGAGCTTCGTGGACTAAATCAAAAAGGTGAGGTTATACACTTATTTATCATATGATGGACCTGAACCTTGAAAACAGTCTTCGTTCAGTTATGCCCGGCCTTGCTCAATGAGTTTGCCTTTGCTGTGTTACATAGGTGATTTCGAAGGTGTCAAAAGAGTCGGAATACTCTTTTTTTTTGGTGGAAGTCTAGTGCTCACCGGTCTTGACTAGGCCGTACGGGTCGGGAACGCGCCTGAGCTGACTGGCACCGAAACACTACTTAAATTCAGGTATGCCACGCTGGTCGTGACCGGAAGCCAGAGGCTGTCGGTGCCCAGTGGTAGTAACTATCGGCCCCCGCCCCTCCATTCTGCAACTCTGAAACTCTTGCTGCAAAATAATGATGCAGATCTCGCTCGCATACCGATTGCGCACGGTGCAGACGTGAATCACTCTGATATATTCCCACGACTGCAATCTTTGGGGAGAGTAATGTCTGCTCACTCGAAAGCCGCCGACGTGCTCGTGGAGGGCCGCGCAGATCTCGATGCCCTGACGCGGACGGATCGCGTATGCGGAATGCTTACATGAATTGTGGGCTGAATATGACTGTTGTTATTCATACGCGGGATCGTCGCCGTGCTGGGGGGAGAATGGCCTTTGGGAGAGAAAGTATGTGCCCTGTGCGGGAAGGACGGAAAACTACTGCTCGGCTCGGCATGCTATTCTATCCGATGCTGCTTATCTGAGTGCTAGAGTGCGTTAACCATCTCGCTGGCACGTTCCAATGTTGACAATACATCTAGGGAGCGACTGGGAGGAAGCATAAACTATCATTCAAAACGCTTTTCTGCATCCAACACAATCACCGTCGAACCACGCTGTGGTGGCCCTATCACGAACTTGGTACCAATGCAGCAAATTGCCAGAATCTTCTTCTCCCCACATGTCCGAGCGCAGACAGCGGCCGTTTCATGAACCGACAGAGCACCCGAAAAGGATGATGATCAAAGTACAGTTTCCAAAAATACCAATGACTAGTGTCTTGCTGTACGATCCAAACCGCGGACTGCTCTGCTACCTCACGGGGGAAAATGTGCCGGTACCATTTGAACGACTTACAGAAGTTGCGTGATCCAAGGGCACGTTCGGCTTGACGGCGTACTTTGCTGCGGATCCTAAAGCAAGGACGAGTTAATGTTAATTATCAAGATTGATGAGATTCTGGAAGAACAGCCATTCCGATGGGCACTCCCCTTGACCTTTATGGGTCGCGCTTCGGATCATTCGGCGTCACACCCTTGCATCATCTTGAATATCATCGCCAATTATACCAGATCGATTTTTGGTGTCTGTCTCGGGGGTGACGGCCTGTATCACAACTTAATTAGATCTTCGTGAGTCCGGACGGTGGTGGTCTGAGGCATAATGTGAATGTTTGACAAGGACCATCTTCTTTCTGGGTAGATCAGATCGCTCATTCCCAACTCGGTCGCTCGAGTCCATTAGGGTTACAGCATCCTGTGTGGCATGATTTACAAAGGTGTACTGTATCCCTCCTGCATCCGTCCCCTGGCTTCTTAAGGGTAGTTTACGTGGTGCCCGAAGTGTGAGGGGGTGAGTGTCGGTGGTGTGAACTTGAATAATTTGA
Source organism: Russula compacta (assembly GCA_022376555.1). Classification (NCBI taxonomy): domain Eukaryota; kingdom Fungi; phylum Basidiomycota; class Agaricomycetes; order Russulales; family Russulaceae; genus Russula; species Russula compacta. Next base: position 22,973 of record WTXH01000124.1, read on the forward strand.
AGCTGAACACGTTAGTTGCTGTACAGCGCGCTTCAGTGTTGTCGGGATGCGGGACGTGGGTTGCGCGTTTTGCGTTGCACGCGTGGGTTTTGCTCCCTTCATCCATTCTGTCGCGTCGACCTTCCACTCCTGGTGTCCTACCGTCTGTGCACACACGCTTCCTTGTGTTTTGTGCATCGATGAGGCCGGTGTCCCGGCACTAGGAGGAGTGTGTGGTATATATGAAGATGTTAGCCTTTGACGCTTTGTAGTCTCTGATATTGCGCCTCTGTATTGGCCGAGCAGTGCACATTGTAGTAGCAAGTGCTCGATCATCTCGGTCACGCCTCTGCATGCTGGACAGTGCGGATTGTCTACCTTATCAACACCCATGAGGTATAATGCGGATAGCCGTTCAACTTTAAGTCCCGGTTTTAGGTAACGGCGTGGGTTGTCCCGCTGAGCGCTCTATTTCCAGCGAAGCAGTTCGGTGACATATGGTTCGCAGGACTACGTTGTCCGTCTGATCGCATCTCAACCTGCCAATTGGCGGTGAATACTGTGGCACGGTTCCCATCACAACTGACTTTATCAGCTCAAGCCATGAGGTGTAGCAAGAACGGCTCTCACCCTGGCCAATTCAAGTTGATTGTCATTCCGTGCTTGCATCACGCCACCACGCTGGTCGTCCGAGTCATCGCTCGGCGCAGTCGTCGTCACGTGTCCCTCTCCTCGTCGTTTCCATACTATGGCCGAACATCCTATGGGAAGTGGTGGCTTTTCTTGCACACCCCGCATGTCTGCTTTAACCGCTCAAGCTGGGAGTGGCGTCCTCACCTCGGAAGAGGGAGGGCAAGAGCTTCGGGATCTATATCAAGAGGGTCTGTTATATATTTATACTTTTACGATGATAGATGTACTCGATAACCTTGCCAACAGCCTCTGCTCACTTCAACCCCTTCTTGCTTAATGAGTTTGCCTTACTGTGTTTCAAGGGTGATCTCGAAGGTGTCAAAAGAGTCAGAGTACTTATCTTCTCTTGGTAGTCCAGTGCTCACCGATCCCGACTAGGTTGTAGAGGCCGGGAAAGCGCCTGAGCTAACTGGCACTGAAACACCATTCAAATTCGGGTATGCCACGCTGGTTGTGGCCGGAAGTCAGAGGCTGTCAGTGTCCGGCAAAGGCCATCAATTCTTCCATTCAGCAACTCTGAAGTTCTTGCTGCAAAATAACTGTCCAGCAGACATTCCGGACATCTGCAGATACACGGCTTTGAGCCATGCCACGATGATCCCTGGAAATAACGCGGATCTCGCTCGCATACTGATTGCGCACGGTGCAGATGTGAATCACCCTGATATATACGGCATGACACCAATCTGTGGGGCGATAATGGTTGCTCACTCGAAAGCCGTCGATGCGCTCATGGAGGGCGGCGCAGATCTAGATATCCCTGACGCGGAGGGAACACGCATGCGGGATATTTACATGAGTAGTGGGCCGAAGGTGACTGCTGTTATTCTCGCATGGGAGCGCCGCCGTGCTGGGGAGAAAGCGCCTTTGGGAGAGAAAGGATGTGCCGTGTGTGGGAAAGGCGACAAACTATTGTTCTGTGCGGCATGCCATTTTATCCGGTACTGCTCATCTGAGTGCCAGAGTGCGTCAGCTGTCTCACCAACACTTTTTAATGTTGACAACACATCTAGGGAGCGACTGGAAGAGGCACAAACCATCGTGCAAATCCTTCTCTGCCTCTAACACAATCTCCGTCAAACCACGCTATAGTGACCCCAACACGAGCATAATGCCCATACAGCAAATCGCGCGAGCAGTCTCAGGATTCCCTTCTTCCCACATGTCGGAGCACAAGCAGCGGCCATCTAACGAACCGATGGAGTATCCAAAGAAGATGATTATCAAAGTACAGACTCCAGGAGTGTCGACCTCTAGAGCCCCCATGTTGGTGTACGATGCAAAGCGCCAACTAGTCTGCAACCTCTTGCGGGAAGATGCGCCGGCACAGTATGATCGACTTGCGGAAGTTGTGCGGTCCAAAGGCACGTTCGGCTTGAAGGCATACTTTGCTGCGGATATTAAAAGCAAGGACGAGTTAATAATCAGAATTGATGAGGTCCTGGCTGAACAGCCATTCTGATGGGCACTCCCCTTGATCTTTATGGGTCGCGCTTCAGCCCCATACCTCGGCGTCGTCTTAATTATCATTGCCAATCATACCAGATCGATCATTGTAAGTACGTTAATCTCGGCCTATTGGTGGGCCTGCTGACATTGCAGATGTACAAATCTTCGTTGTCAGGATGGTGATAGCCTAAGATATTTTATGTTAATTGACAAAGACCGTTTTCTTCTAACTATACGCGAGTGGTACTCTGCAGATCCTCTTTTTATTTGAGTCCATCAAAGTGCTACTTGGTCACAGCATAAATGTATCGGGACTGGTGGGCCCCGGCACTATGAGGCGTCTGGTATATATATGAGGATGTCAGCCTTCGTATTGCTCCTCCAGTTCAGCTGCAAGTCGCGATTTCAAGTAATGACTGTGAGTTCTCCTGCTGCCAATGAGCATTCTATTTTTCTGGCGGAGCAGTTCCGGAGAATGGTTCGCGGAACCACGTTGCCCATCTGATCGCACCCCGATTCCACGGGTCAATGAGCAGACACTCGAACCTGCCAATTGGCGGTGAATACTTTGGCACAGTTTACAGCTACGAATCCATCATAACAGACTTCATCAGCTCAGGAGTTACCATGTGAGCGATGTCTGCTCTACAAGATGAGGAGTGTCCCCCTGAGTATCAGGGACTAGATCCGACCTTATGACTTTATCTGTTCTCCTTGCACATTTCGGTTGTCCTGTGACGCTCTCCGCAGGGTGAGAAAGGTGGAACAAGTAGGTGTGTAAGGGGGCTTGATAGGAGGTAGGATGTAAGGAACGAGAACAAAAATACGAACGCGCATTCAAATTGGTCGAGTACTTCTAGCTTATTTGCATCCGCCGGGTCAATGACCCTCAGGGAGGGTCTGTATCACGACGTTCCACAGACAGGACATGCTCCCAGATCCAGGAGCGGGGGGGGGTGGAACATTTGTGCGAGAGTCCGTATGCATGTACACAACCCCGAGCCCAGTGACGGTGTTGAGTGCAAGGAAGGTATTGACACAGAGCCACCCGCCGAAGGAGCCTTGCAACAACACGGATCATCCTATCAGCAACAGACTTACAGTCAGCACAGCTGAGTCCCAAGTCCCATCGGTCACTGGCATTGAGACAGCATGGGTAGGCCCATCCACATGAACGACGAATTTTACAGGCAAAGTTCTTCCCTTTGGTTGCAGCAGTCCAATCTAAAGTAACAATGTTAACTCGATGGATTGTACGCGCAGTCAGACACCACCAAGCACAAGACGTAGAGGCGTGTCAAGAGTAGAGTAATTCAACTTGTCTGGAGCATGTCGTGGTCCCGTATTCAGCGGGCGCAAGTCATCCTCACTCTGTGAAAACACTTCCATCCAGGGCCTCATCCAGTAAACCTTAAATTTTCTCGACCTGTGCAGTATGCCGTCAACGCGTTACAGTTGTCAATACAGTACTCGAATCGATCGACACATGCATCAGTCTATACAGCTTTTCAGTTAAAACAACGGGTACCAATCTAGGAAGAGGACATTTATCTTTCCACTTGATGTAGCTTGAGAAAAGATAGCGGCTCTATACATGTTCCATAGAACAGGTTGACTAGTCGAGTGGGAACGTTGCAGACACGAGGCTGAACTTTGTCATCCGGATAACACCTGCCTTTCCATTCTTAAAAGCTGGATAACCCCTTAATAGAGATATGTGATAGAGATATGTCTTATCAGTGACACCTTGCAGTTAGTGCCAGCATGCCGACTGACGTATGACATATAGGATTCAGGCGTAACATCTACACCTTTATTGGCTCCTACGACCTGATGTACCCACCCCTGACGCCAAACTACTTGGCAGTACTTGGCTCGATAGCCTTTGCGCCCGGCAGCTGGGCTTCCCGATGCGTGCATTCGACTCGAGAAGTCCGGTCATTCACAAGGTACCAGATTATAGCGTGGGTCCGTGTCCTCGCTTTCCGATTATATCGCACTTCTGGTATGCTCTAGGAGCCGCATGTGTACTATTCTGGCGCAAGGGGCAAGATCTTGAGGTCCACCCTAAAAAGGCTCCTACATAATAATAACCTCAGTCAAAGCGGCGGCGTGCACGAATCAGGAACGTTGATATCGTGCGATAGTGAAACCGCAACAAAGAATGCAAGGTGGTATGTCTGAAGGTTCCGCGACATATGTAGAAAGGGGCAGCAAGGCCGCCGGTGAGCGGTGTGTGAACTAAACGGGCAATGGCGAGGTGGTACAATTCAGTGGATGACCAATCTGATGATGTCGGGAGAGAGGAAACCCTGGTGGTGGGGCCGGTTAGAATTATCTTGGGACAAATGGAGCAAGGCCATTCATTCAAAGAAGTGCCGGTATGGAAGACTGAGCATCAAACGTTTTCGGTCTTGTATGTGTTTCTGTATGGAGCGGTGGCGACGCTAATAGATGCTAAATGCGAGACATGTGGAGAGTATTGCAACAATGCCGGCGGTTCCTCTCACTACGCCAGCAAAGGTTCTGATCATGGAGTCCAAGTCGGCATCAAACCGACAAGTAAATGGAGGTGGCAAAAGGGAGGTAGTTTGGTGAGTGACAATTTCTACAGAGAACACGAACATACTACGCACTTCAGGGTCGATGCCCGGCTGCGTGCAGAGGCAATCTCATGGACGAAGTAGGTACCCAAGTTCAGGCCATTGGCATGGCTCACCACATAGTAATCGAACAGGAAAACCGAGTTCGGCCCGAGATTTACCAAAACTGTGTGTGTAGCGTGTGTAGCGTCAGTGCTCTCGGTATTGCGCGGCATTCATAAAGAGGTAAGGCGACAAAGGGGAATGACTGGTCCTAGAAAATTGGTCCAAAATGATCATGGACCGCAAAAGAAGACAGATCAATAAAATTGAATTGCGCAGATGCAGGAAGATTGACTCGGGCGAAACGGGGATCATCTGTCATACCATTATTTGGGGCCGGAAGCCGCATCCCTCGCCACTCGGGCATTTCCACTCTCTGGCGTACTCCTCACAGGAGACTGTAGTGACGGGCGTTTTCGTAAGTAATTGATGAAGAACTTGGAGTCGTGAGACAGACTGCACAGCCCGATATATTCTCATCAAGGAACCACTGGCATGGGATATCGGTTGATAAACGATGGTCCGACCAGAGTCATCGATGGTAATGTTTTCCAACCCCGCCTCTTCAGAATACAGGTACCCATAAAGTGCGTGGGATGCGAATCTACCACATGTCAGTCTGAAGGTGGTCAAAAAGAACAACGTGTGCTTACCACGTCTCTAGGAGCGAAAATAGGTCACAGGAAGCAGATGGCCTGATTCAGTTACGGCACACGAGTGCAATCGATCCGCACAAGGAGGGAGGGGGAGGACAGGCCAAGAACAAGCGCGAGGATGCCTGTAATATGACACCTCACGGGAGAGATTAGAAATGAGGATACAGGAAAACTCACGCGCTCAGGACAAGGACCGTGGTTGGAAGGAAGAGACGCATCCGTGCACTGCCAGAGTTACCACAAGGATATCCCCTTCGTTATCGTCACCACTGGTGATCCATCGCGATAGTTCTTAGCTTGGATACTCTAGCCTGTGTATCCAGGCTGGTCGTTTCCTAGCGAGTGAGTTCTGTAGTATGGCTACGAGTTGTGGAGTCGGACCCGGAGTCGCCGTGACCCGCTAGTAGGCACAGCATCTAGATATTCAATTACTAAAATTTCCCTGCAGCCTGCGGCTCATTAAGACATTACACTATCGAGCTCTACCCATCACCATCTAGACTACTTGAAACGGGTGCCCGGTTGTTGTCGGCCAAGTTCTCAAATCATCGCGGACGAGTCGAAAGCGGCGAACTTGAAGGCTCTCGCCAGTTTCAGATCCGTCCCGGCCGTGATACGACGACCTCCCCAGTTGGTATCATTTATGTGGGTTCCTCTCGTGCGTCCCTCACTGGGTCCATTTCTTACTTACTCTTGAGAGTGCTTATTCAACGACGTAGAATCTCGGTTCTCCCTGTGTTGTTCCGGTTCGGATGCGATGATATTGCAAAGATACTCAAGATCCGTCGATGGCACTATACCCGTCGCTGCCTTACTTTTCGACGACGAGGAGAACTACGCCAGTCAAGACAATGTCGGCATATACGATGGGTAATACTCTCTCCCGGTTCTTCCACCCCATCATCTCGGCCTTGCATTATCTCTTATCATCGGATCCAGTCACTCCATGTGATGGTATGATCCAGCGTGCACACCCATATCATGCACGTTCTTCGTGTTCGAAAGGAAGGATCCGTCTGTTTTACGGACATTCACTACCCTCGTTTATTTTCTGACAATTCTCTTTGTTATTCATTTCATCTCAGTTTGTCGTTTTTGGCTCGGCATAGGCGCGGAGATCGCTATAGAGGGGCTGATTTCTTGGCCTTGACCATCACTGGCCTCGTTTCGCCCCTTGTTTGTATGTCCGCGCTTGCCAATTGCCACCCTTGCGTGTTCTCCGGATCCCCTCTAGTCTCGAGTCGTCTTCCCTCACATCCTGACTGATGTCTTAGTTTACAGAAGTCCGCCAATCATCAGAATGGCACGATTTCCGTGACAAGCCATCGGCTATTCTACATCGATGCTACCAAACCCCTCTCGCGATCCTTTTGTCTCGACCTGGCTAGCGTAGTCAAGACCGAATCCTATGCAGGGCTCTTCACATCGTCGCCCAAAGTTACAATCTACTTGACACCAAACGCACCTGCGGTAGCAGATGGCGACGAAGTTGGCGAGGGTTGGCGGTGTGAGGTATGCGATTTTCGCAACCCGCCAGGTTCGAGCCCTCTGAGTGCCGCATGTGCGCTCTGTGGTGTCCCACGTCCCAAGGCGCGCTCTGGTGCGGCAACGCCGCCCCGAGCAGCCTCTGCACCCCCGTCATCAGCGTACCTATCCCCTTCGCCCTCAATGGCCCTTGTTAGTCAATCAAAGGAAATCGCATGTCCTGCATGCACGTTCTTAAATCATCCTGCACTGGCCGAATGCGAGATCTGCGGGACGGCACTTCCCCAGGCGGCTCCCGTTTCGTCACGCTCTGAGACCCCGACCCCCGAAGGAGCGGGTGATGACAACATAATATTGCGGTTGAGTTTCCGGAAGGGTGGAGACAAAGCGCTCTACGCGGCGCTCAAACACAGTCTCCTAGGAAAAGCCTGGCAGGTGCGCGCCTACATCGGGGATTATACAATGCTTAATAACCGATCCTTGGTTTGCCCAGATAAAAGCAATTGGCCAGAGAACCTCGTCGACTACGGAACGTTTTGGCATTGGTGAGCTACGGCGCAGCTCGTTTCTCGATTTCTCTGGGACTGAAAGTGGACGGTGCCAGATGGCCTTGTCCGCAGCGTAGAAACGTCTACGCAATCAGCACAGCTTGATATGAAAGATGCCCTGAGCGATCTCGATGCGCTGATGGTCAAAACCCGCGAGATGGTGCGCCTGGCCGGGGAGCTGAATGACCGGCTGACCGCTTCTGCCGAACTCAACGCATCGTCTGGTGGAGCGGAAGGAGAAACGGCAACATTCATACGCTCATCGCTGGCACAACTAGGCCTACGGATGACGGACATACCCGTCACTCCTGACATGGCGCGCGATGAGAAGCGGTGGTATGAGCAACTTGCGCGCGAGCTCGCCGCTGTGCTGCAGGGTACCGGTGGAAAGAATGGAGCTGGGATGATGGGGGATCGTGGCATCATCCCTCTAGACGAAGTCTGGGGCGGCTGGAATCGCGCGAGAGGAGTGGGTAAGGCTACCTTATCCCATGCACCTTCGTTGAGTGCTAAAAAATCACGCGCATTCGCTTCGCAGCTCTGCTGACCCCCTCGCAGTTTCTGCAGGTGCTGCCCCACTTGCCGGCTTATACCAACCCAATAATCACAGAGCGTACATTCCACACGAGTGGTCTGCGCGTGCTACACACACCCACCTATACACCGGCCGCATTTTCTGTGCGTCTCCATGGAATGTTAAACACGTGCGGTGCCCGCACCACGCTGGACATCGCGCACGAGGAAGGTGTGCCGATTGGCCTTGCCTCTGAGATGATCGATGAGGCCGAGACTCAGGGCATTGTGTGCCGTGACGAGGCAGAGCACGGCGAAGTCCGTTGGTGGCTGAACGTCTTTCAGGGATACGTTTGGGACGGCCAGTACACGTGATAGCGCCTGCCCGGAGATTTGCATGATAATTGAATGAACGCCTTCGGTCATAATTCATGCATATTCATGCATCATTAACAATTGTTCAGCCTGACTGACCAAGCCTTGGCGTGAATGGGAACATACACCCGACGCAGCCCTTGGGTGCGTATGTGCACATTCCTGTGCAGGAGATACTATCTGGCTGATCTCTGGATTGTTTCCGCCGATGGCCCGAAGGACAAGTAATAATGATTTGTATAATATAGCACAGCTTCGTAGCAATAGCCAGAGGGACCCGTATCAAATCGCCAGGGGTACTCCGGTACTCCTAAGTAGAAAAAAGATTGATGCACGGAGTAGGGACGGGAAATCAAAATCACGTACAGCTACAATTATTTGAATGCCGGCCTACCTGCTTTAGATGCTTTTCTGAAGGGGGAAAGCGCTGTGAGAGGCAAAGCATCAAATTACAGCATATCATATCGACACGTACCCGTGGTCTCGGTCCCAAGTGGCGTCATTGGGCCCTCCCCCCTCCCTCACAGTTCTGGGCTTATTGCGTGCGCCCGACATGCATGCATCGAAGATCACGGACGGCGCAAGAGTTTTTTTTTTTTTGGTGGTCAACTGAGAGGTTACGCAACGTTTGTGCCAAGGTTAGCTCCCCCCCCTCACGTCTCGCCGCTTGCCGCTTGCCTGTTTGGGGGGCGGGTAGGTAGGCGGGTCAACCGTTTGTCCTGTCCAGGGAGGAGGGAGGGGGGGGCCTGTGATCCTGATCTCTGCACTGCCTTGCAGTACAGTACCACGGACCCATCGCGCAATAAATTTGCAAAATGATGAACCACCATGTGGCCACTAAGGCAAATGATAGATAGATAGATCTGTTAGTCGTTTCCTTGCTGACTTGTTACAAGTCGCTCTCCTCACACCACCACCACCCCCTATCCCATCAGATGGTGGCATTGGCATGGAGCCCGTTCGTTCAAGCTTCAAGAGGCGCCTGTGCTAAACCCTTTGTGGGAGGCTACCAAGGACCAGCATGCCCGGGCGGTTATTTGTCCATGTTGACGATCATGGGTTCGGGAACGTGTTGCGCCTGTCCTTGGTAGGTGCCAGGTGCCAGAACTTTACCTTCGGTGATGAACCTAACCCGACGTTTTTGCGATCGTCATTTTCCCCCGGTTTTTCAGTTTGCTACTATCAAAAGAACAGAGAAAAAAACAACAACAGGAAGAATGATGTGGAGAGACAGAAGGGGACCTTCAGCAGTGAGTAGCGATCACCGCCCCAGCCAAACATAGACTTTGAATGGGAAAGCATCAAGCTTGCATCAAACGATGATGACGTGCGCCATGCTGATTGCGGAACACAAGCGGAGATAATCAATCAGGAAACAAAAAAAAATTAGAAAACTTAATCCTGCCTTTCGTCCTAGCATATACGGGCAACCTACCAGTAGTTCTCGTAGGTTCGGAACAGATATACGACCATGGAGACAACAAAGACCGATTCTGCAGATACAGAAGCCGTCGGAGTCGACAGCCATTGACCCATGATGCGTGATGATGATCCTGGATCAGGGCAGTGGGAGACGCATGGCACCAGCATTCACAGGTTGCATAGAAGCAGCGACACCGGACATACGCGAGAATTTGCTGAGAAATTAAAAACAGAGTGAATTAAGTACTACATCATCAGGGTAATACACGTGGAGAGGCGTACGCGGCTGCAGGAGCGTAGTTGCGTAAAGAGACAGTGGTGTGCAAATGATAGAAGAGTATTAGCGAACGAGAGAATGAAAGAGATTAGTGAATGAGTGGAAAGGGGCAGTACAGTAGCAGACGACGCCTCGCGTAATCGTGAATCGATGGTAAGATGACAGGGAGTAGGAGTAATTGCTACGGTGCGTATATGTACGGATAATGCGACAAAACACAGAAAACACGACTATTGCGGCCGAGCGCAGAGAGAAAGCGAATAGATAAAGGTAAAGGCCACTGATTATAGGGCGTTGAGAGACGATTAAAATACCTTATGATATTTGCATTATCGACAATTGAAGACCACGAAGAGACAGATGCGAACAAATTACGGGGTTGATTATATGGTAGATTAAGCGTGGTCCCAGAAAATAAAGTAATCTTCATCACGAAGGCCGACTTGCATTGCACTTGAAGTTCACATGACCACTTGTTGTGGCTCGCCGTGGTTGGGGGCGAAGTAGTCGGATGCTACATGTGTTTGGTAAAATGGCTCGGTTTGAGAGAGAGAGGACGCCGGGAGGGTGGATGAAGACTCCGCCAGGTACATGCCATGGTAAGAGCTGGGCTCACTTGGATTCGGTAGTCCAAAGCCCATCGCAGGGGTGGCCATAGAAGCGAAGTCGACTGCTTCCCGCATAGGTGCATCTGCAGCACGTGGGATCTGTGATTGGTGCAACGGTGTTGGCTCCAATGGGATGTGATAGCCTGCGGGACTCGAGCGGGTAGAGCTGGAGGAGGGATGACCAGAAGCCAATGCGCTCGCATACGGGTGATAACCCCTCGGTACAGGGCTAGCCGCACCGTAATCAGACGTGGAGGCTGCAGTCAGTGGCCGTCTGATAAGCTCCCCGTTCTGAGAAATTGATGGGGTTACACTGCGATGACGCCTGATGGGACCAGAGGACCACGGTTGCGAGTGCTCCATACCATGGGGATAAGGGTTGGCTGATCGAACCCAGACTTGTGGGGAGGTGCAGAGACGGCAGTGTACGAACTAGCCAGGCCGCCGGGGTACGAGTTATTATAATGTGCTGACGAACCGTTGATCTGTTGAGCCATGTGCGCAGGCGATGCCTCTGGACTGCGGAATCCTGGGCTCGGTAGAGGTGTGGTCCGCATACTCCATGGCGATGACGTGCCTACGCTGTGATAGCCACCCTGCTCTCGCGTGCTTGGCTGGGCAAACTGGACATTGGGCATCGTTGATTGGAAGAGCTCGTTGGGGGTTCCGCGCACAGCTGTCGCTACAGAAGGGAGAAGGCCTTCTTCAGGAAGTTCGCCTTGCACCTCGACTTCAACCACACGAGTGGAGGCGTAGGCCGCAAAATCGCTGTCGTCACCGTCCACATGGTCTAGGCCCTCATTATCTGCATCTGACTCCTCATCGCCGAGTAATCCCGCTTCGAAAGCTGCCGCGCCCATGTCACTGGAGCGGGTATGGATGCGCGTATGTTGGGTAAGGTTATCGGAGCGAGAGAAACGCTTGCGGCAAATGGGGCATTGGAACGGGCGCTCCATCGTGTGCGTGCGCAGATGCCGCTTAAGATGCTCCTGGCGCTTGAACAAACGACCACACGAGAATAGTGGGCACGAAAATGCCTTCACTTTTTGTGATGGTGCGGGGAGGCTAGAAGAAGAATGAGAGGCAGAACCACCGGAGTGTATGTAGGGCGAGGGCCCCGAGGTGGGGAATCCCTGCGGTTGGGATGTGTGACCAAGGTTTGCCCTCTGTGGCTCATACGAGGGATATGTGTGCTGCCTTTGAGGATGACGCGAGGACCCATCGATTTCTGAAGGATGGCCGAAACGGTTAGCAGTGGGGTTCGAAGTGCCCATGATGAGTATGTTGTCTGGAAAGCTAGATGACCCCGCACGATGACCGATCGAGCTAGAGAATCCGAGGCGACGGGCGTTAGCCTGAGCAAGGAAGGCATCGGAGGCATTCTTGGATAAGCCTAATCTGTGCCCGATACTTGGCGCCACCTGGCTTTCATCCACAGATTGTCGAACACTGCCGACACTTGAGGCGTTATCGGAGATTTCCTCGGAGGACTTGCGGGTCATCTTGGGCTGCCGGCGGCGTCGGCGCTTGTAGGTGGGGGAGCCTTCAGGCAAACAGAACATCGCCAAGAAAGCGGCGTTGGGGCATGCACGGGGTCGGGCGTCTTCTCCAGAGCGCTCATCAGATGACGAAGAGCCGTCTTCGCGGGAGCGGCCCACAATAGAATCCGCAGGATTGATCATCTTGTTGACAGCACCCGTGTCAGCACTATCGGAGCCATGGGCATCCTCGTCGTCTGCCTCGCCCTTCTGCGCCCTGCTGAACTGATCGTATAGGGAACGCTTGGGGTCGTAGGTGAAGGATATCGCAGGTTCGCCAGTAACGACGGTAGTGGGTTCTTGGCTCATCTTCTCCCGCTTTAGATCACGCTCAAGGGCATCAAGGAAGAGCCTATCGTGAGGAACGGAGAACCTGGTAAGGGATTGATTTAGCAACAAAAGTGGCATTAAAATAGCCACCCTACCAGTAAAAGACCTTCTGTTTCTTCTGTGTCCGTATGCATTGATACTTGAACAAAAGATCAAGAAAAGGAGACTAAGGAAGGAAAGCGTCAGGTATGATAAACGAGGAGCCAAACGTGGACAGACCTTCGGCTCTTCCAAAGATGCGTCAACGCCAGGCTTCAGATTTCTGAGATCGCTGAAGACGCCTTCTTCAAACTTCTTCATGTTCTTGACGGGCCGACCAAAGGCCTCGAACCTGAACACGAGGGCACGTACGATGTCTGTCCCCGTGATATGATAGAGCCCATTCCAGAGGACGCAGGTGACATATTCCTGATTAGGAAGGAGGAAGCGATTGAGCGCGGGATGTGCGGCATTAGGGTGCGTGGGGTGTTCGGCATTCATGTCTGGAACCGTGGTGCAGCCAGACCAGGCTGAAGGTGCGGTGGCGAGGAAAAATTTGAGTCGGTCGAGATTAGCTAATCGGTCTTGCTCCTGGTGGGTCAGAGGGCGGGAAAGTCCGCCACCTTCCTGACTGTTCTGGAAACCCTGGAAGGAAGACGAAGGGAGGTCGGAGATATTGGACAAAAGGACAAGATCCTGATCTTCATCTTCAAGGGGTGTCGGAGTCATCGTGGTCATTGGCATGTCGGATATGGGGATAGGTTCTGTGGGTAGGGAGTGGGACCGATAGTGGGAGGTGTGGACAAAGCTGTCGGGAGTGAAAAGTGCAGAGGAAGGGATGTCTGAAGATTGCTGAATGTAGTGAGGATATGTGGGCTGAGAGATATAATGAATATGAGCGGAGGTCGATGCTGAAGGGAAGTCCATGATTAGGGGAGAAGTAAATCGGAGCGAGTCAAGATTAGTGCCCTGAGGGGGTGGAGAGTAACGTGGAGGTAAGGTAGTTATTGCTTGGACTATATGCTAGGTGAAGAAAGAGGAGAGACAGGGATGAGATTGGGGGTTGTTGGGTATATGCGGGGGCACTCACCAGATCCCGGATGTATAACGACCTGACACCGCCTGATGAGAGGAATTTAAGCGGTGGTGGTGGGCAACGCGGAGATGTATACCCAAGGCTGTACCAGGAGATGGACAGGTCTGATGTGAGATGGGATAAGCCGGGGGGGAGAGGGGACGGGAGAAAGCGGGAGGGGGGGAAGGGAAAGGGAAAGGGGGAGAAGAAATTAAGAGCGACGGGGGGATGAGCCGCTCGAGATATAAAGCACGGCGTTTAAGAAAGGGGAAGGGAAGGGGGCAAGGAGGGGAAGGGAAGCAAGGCAAGGCCAGGCCAGGCGTACCAAGCGAAGGGGCCAAGAAGCCAACCAGCCAACGAACGGCCGGCGCATAAATCTTCTTTCTCTTTTTTATTTATTTATTTATTTTCATATATAATCTATCAATCTCTTCTTTCAATCCCCGCCGATAGCCGCCAGTCCACCCACCAAGGACCTGAGAGACCAGACCAGACCAGAGCGTTCCCCCTTCCCCTTCCCCTCTCCTCCCACCTATCTGGCGCCGGCTCCAGTGGCTCACCCGGCTTGGACGCCCCGCAGGCCCTCTCGCTTGGCTTAAGCAATCCTCATCCTCAGTCCTTCCTCACCTAGCCACGCCTGCCCCTTCCCTCATGCCTCCCATACCACTCGTCATTCCCCGTCCTTTGCCCCCAACCACCGCCCGTACATCAAATGGAGTTACCATTGATATGCATCGCCTCTCATCATCTCCCGATTGACGCCCACACCCGGCGTACCGGCATTGGCCGATATACTATTCATATTCATATCCATAGAGCTTTGCGTTCAGTACGCCTTCTCGTGCCCCCGCAACTAATAAACCTGCCTTCGATTTACTTTCACTCGGTCCTTCCTCAACGCCTTTCCTTTTCCGTCCACTCCTTAACCACCTCATCACCAGTATAGACACCCTTCAGAATTCATGACTTGAGAGTATCATTGGCCACTAATTGTCTCGACTGTAAAGCCGCATCATGAGGCCCTCTATTCACGCCGCACACCTCTTCCAATCTTCGCCAATGTAGGCCGCTGTTCAGAATTTCCAATTCTCTGGGGAACTGCTTCTCATCTGCCGTCCTCCTGCCTTTTTGGTCTCTTCGCAATGAAATTTGTGTCCAATTTTGCTTATGACGGTTGGTCGAAGCCTCCTGTGGTTGTCCCACATCATACCCCGATTCTTTCCTATTTATCACCGTGGATCAGATTCATGCCGAGACTGTCGGGTTGCAGCTACCTTTAGAGGGTACCAGAACTTTAAGCACACACTTCTACAACTGAGAGGCCCGCGCATGACCCGTTACCCCGTCGACTGCCGTTACCATGGAGCATCATACATCGTAACTAGTGGTTTACAGAAAGGCACCGTTGCCCAATCCCGGCGGATGCGATGCCTCGACGGCGGGCCCGATGACCAATCCTATTTGGTGAGACCCACTTCTTGCGTGCGGACATAGATGCTCTCCCAGCACGCAATTGTACACTTTCGAAACCCGTTTCTCCGAGTCACCAACCCACAGATCTTCTCAGATTTCACAAGCCGCAGCGCTGGCCGCCGCCGCCCGAGTTCCGGAGGTAGGAACTGTACCCGTGCTAGTGGTGGCGCTGCATCCAATGCTCAACCCCCTCTGGATGATTCATGATTCCCCCCCTCCTTCAGGAGAATGTGTGGGTTGCTGTAAATGATCCACAATAAGTTCAGCGGCCGGTGACTCCATTGGGCAAAAACTCGACACTTAATTTGTCCCCGCGGAATGCGCCTAAATAGTTACTCCAAGTCCTTCTGCTGCGTGGCGCGGAGGCCCCACGATGCACCTCGTAAGTCTATGCAACTAGTCGCACGCGTTGTCTGTACGTTGTGGCGGATTATGGGCAGCGGCCGCCGAAAAAGCGCGGGCTTATCGGAGAATGGAGACTGTCAAATTCGAGATACGGCCGCGGATACACGCACGGATTTTTTGTATTCCAGGACAATCCTACAACAAAAGTGAATTGAAGGATGTACGCGTGCACGTGTGTACACCATGGATCTTAGCAGGACGAGCCAGCCAATTGCTTACGAGACAATAGGTGAGTTTTAGGTACATCTGTAGCGTTATCCGACTCTTCCAGCTTCTCGCTTGTATCGGCTCTACCATGCTTAATTTCCAATGCAAACCCTGGGCCAGCGTCACCTACTCTTTGTGCCTCTAATTGGAGCAAAGACCTGCGTCACCATTCCGACTATATACTTCCCATCCCCAATTCGCACTCTCCGCATCGACGGGGACCTGGGTGTTACCAGAGCCTGAGGCCTAAGTTCTTGTAGTGTCGACTGCGGGTTACGCCAACCACCCATAGTTTCAGTGCGCCTAGCTGGGGCAGCGGGAGGGGCCTTAAGGCTGTGCCGCACGTCAATCCGAGACTTTCCGAGACTGGCGGAATGTGAGGACATTGTCCATCGTGTTCCACTCCCTGTGAGACGACATTGCAAGGCGGGTCACGAGTGTGGGTCGCGCAAGTCTGTGGTGGATCCTCTACCGTGGAAATTCAACCCGTCTTCCGCACCCCCTTGACTATGATGCGTGTAGAATCGAGGCTGGGTACTGTATACCCTTTCTCTCGTCCTTATCGACGAATAAAGGCCACCATATCGGCAACGGGGGACGCGGAGAACCCAAGCGACGGTCCAGTGACTTGGAATACAATGATTCTGGTCCGTATCTCTTGCTATCACTCGGTAGCAGAAATTGACCTACCACGTGCAGGACATGCTGCAGAACAGTAACATTTACCACCACGGCCTGTCAATGATCTCTCCTTCGCCTATTCCATCTATCCCCTGTGTTTTTAGCAGCACGGGAGTAGGGGGGGCATTATTGGGAGCCATCATCGTCCAAGGTCATCGAGGCCCGTGACAGTATAGAGGCTGCTCGCCCCTCCCCGAACTGCTCGGTATAGCGTTTCATAAAATTAACTGCGCAATAGCCGCCGTACAGCGAGGATCAAACTCAAGATGCAACATCAACCGGAAATCTCCCTGTCGTCCCGTAAGTCGAGTTCGCAATCCCCCGCCATCTGCCCTTGCAGACCACAGACGAAGTGGGCCACTCATTGGCCAGACCCAAACAAGCGCGCACACGTGGGCCGGCTCGGTGGCTCTGCCGACGTGACAGGCGATGACGGATCGCCGTGTGGCGTGATTGCGCAGATGATGGGGGAGGGCATCGTGGCCGTGCCGATAGAAGGCTGCAGGGCAGCAAACACGGGTTGAAATATGGTCGTTTCTCGGGGATAACGAAGTGACGATTGACGAAACCATTCTAGTCCATCATCATCCAAACCGAGAGCTAATTCCTTCCTCTCGGGCTTTGTACGCACATTTGTGATAACTGCCGACCTCGGTGAGGGCAGGCATATTGTTCGCAGGGTTCAGGCATATGCGAGCTCCGCTATTGTGGCACATAATGACTTCCTATCTCCATCATACGTGCCGCGAGCAAATAAGGAAAATTCAAACTTCTTTGTAGTCAGTGATTTGAGTGGTAAAGATCGAAGCGAGGCTACGCGAGACACCCACTGCTGTACTGGCAGGTAGCGTACGTATATGACCTTCAGTTAACGTGTGTTAACATGTTATAGGCGGCATTCATGACACGAGACCGCGGAGGGCGGGCTGGATACGCCGCCGCGTCGAGCAAAGTCTCCCCGAGGGGCGCTCGCGCCGCGCGCCGCAAGTTATATACTGTGGCTAAGAACTAAACACGCGCCACGAACGCGAAGGCGGAATAAAGGATTCAGACATTTTGTTGTTGAGGACTCGGGGGGAAGCACGTGGCCGATTCGATTTCCGAGGACCTCAATCGCTCAACCCGCGGGAGAAGAATCGAAGAATCAGGCTAGGTCTCCAAATAACCCAATAATTAGAAATTGGCGATTACAGTAAGATTGCCTTGGAACAGAATCGGCTCGGCTCGTTTTTCCAAGTCGCTACATACAGTAAGCGTGTGTTCTTTTCCTTTTTTTGGGCTTTGATAATTATTGCGTCCTCGTGTCTTGACAAGTCGAAAGAAGCTTCCTTTTTGTCGTCTTTTTTTTGGGGTATGCGCGCTTGTTTTTTGTTGATCTGATTTGATCTGATCTAGCGCAAATACGATAACGTAACTCGTGACAAACCCATCAGTTCACCTGCCACCTGCATAGGAGGGGTGAGGGGATGCGGGTTCTAATGTGCTTTGTTTTCCACCACATACTTCCGCACATCCGGCCTGCCATTTGTTAATTATCCAACGCTCTCAAAATTCCAGCGTATGATGCATAAAACCTGTGCAAGTGTGCACTGCCTCCTCAGGAGTCCGATCATCAACGATCAATCTGACCCGCGCCAGAAGGCGCCAACTGCCAAACTCAATCTCACCCCAAGGACGAGGGGGGGGATAGTTGACTTGACATCGGCACACATCTAAACCCGTTTGCTATTGTACGCCACCGAGCCAAATCTAGGAGCGGGCGACTTTTTTGTCTCCTTTCTCCCCCGCCCTTTTCGCATGGCAACTTGGGAGACTTGGATGTACAAAGTCTCTACCTGGAGAATGCATAGGACAAAGCTCCACCCCTGCCGAAGCACCACGTTGGTGGTTGAGGGCTTCTCGTACAACTAATTTATCAACGAGTAAGACCCGCAATGCCCGTCGCTTACTTATCAGCAACGAGGGGCGAGGCGCCAGTATCGAGGCTGTGCCAAAAACGGCTGCTTTGTGCCTCTTGTAAAGCTATGGGTCGGCAAGTTGATCCACGCGGCATTGGACACCACCATATGCACCACGCACAGGCCTTGCTGATGTGAGGACCTCCGAAAGGACCCGGATATTTTCTTCCCTCCTTTAATCTCAAATGAGCGCTTGCCCAATTCGAATCCGAATCCGAAATGGCCTCACGGTTTGGCGGCGAAGAACTTCCGAATTTGCACTTCGTCCTCTCTGCCTGGGCCTCTTGACATGAACTGTGGTTACGTCGAGTGATCGCAGTTCCATGGTTACGATGCCCTGATAGACGACGCTAAATTGGTCTCGCCTCTGGCCTCTGGCAACTTGAACTCGATTATGTGTCGCTGTGCTCGTCGCGGATACAGTGTGGATACAATGTCCGGAAGGGTAATGGCGGTGCTTGCGGCAGACATGTTCTGTAATCAGATTCAGATTTAGGAGCGGGAGCTGACTACTAATCGGGGGACACTTACTCACGAGATGCGGTGATCTCTGCCAAGCGTGCGACGTATTCAGCGACGGCAGTCTGCCTTGACTGAAATCCCAAGAAAATATCTCCTTCCTCATAGGGTTTCAAGCTTTCGACGAAGCGTTAAGCTTTACCGGCGATACGAATCTCGCGTGATCGGCTCCACCCCGTAGCGAGAAAGCAATGTACCTACGTGCCTATGCCTACAGTGTTGTATGTATGTAAATTTTTTGAGCTGGTCAACCCACCGACCTTTCTCCGCCGACTGTCAACGTCAACGCTTAGATTTCTACTTTCAGCGCTCGCCCCAAAATGGCAGCCAAAAAAAGAAAATAACGCCACGGAAATGCAGAAAATCCATGTCGGGCGCGGAAGACCGTGCGGCGCGGCAGAAAGGTGTGCGCATAGGCAGCGAGGACGTCGGACGGAGACTTTGGAATTACGCCGAAAAGTGCGAGGCTCGGTACTCTAGCCATCAGGCCTCGGAAGTACCTGGTACGCGACACGCCTGGGAGAGAGGGTAAGGAACGCCGCCGCTCCCTGTTCATGTTTACAGCAATTCAGTTTAGTACTCAAAAGTTGTAACATCGTGCCAGTGCCACGTGGCCAGACTGGTATGATACTGCGCAGCGCAGGCACGTGTTCTTCAACGCTTCAAGCTTCAACACGTGACGTATATGTGCAGATGTGTGTGATCAATAAAAATAAAAATACGAAAAAAAGTGGTCACGGGGATCATCACAAGACTGATTATGATTAGTAACCTAGGAACGAAGATATTTTTAGAGCCTGTAAGGATGTCGATATCAAACCGTTCGCCCTACTGTGCAATCTGATCACAACAAACATGCTAGTGTCAAAATCTGTTCTACTTATGAAGCCCAGGTAGGTTCCCAAGCGTTAAGCCACCATGTTGGCTTATGATTACAATTGACAGCATGGTAACTCATTAAATGGCTGTATTTGGCTGTAGTATCCCCCGACTTCCGTATGCCCTGCTATACGTACCGCAGCGCCAGCTGTCACGGCAGAAGTACCGTCACCTTTGGGATGGCGCACGCTAGTACATATGTGCATATCAGGATTTCCGTGTTAGTCCCCGGACTGCGCTGCCACTGGCAGTTTTGGCAACCCCGCGTGCGCGCGCCGTTGGCAAATACCCAGACTATCGGTCCCACGGTGGTGTGGGGAACGAGCTGTCGGAGCTGCTCCTCATGGGCACGTCCTTTTAAGTGCTCTTTCAGACAGAAGTTTGCTCAGTGAATCCATTAGGATCATGGAAATGATGGTGGCGCTCCTCACTCGGACGTTTCCCGATGACCCGGTGAGGCGTGGCCGTGCTCATTGATCGTTTGTACGCAACGTCGCGATGGCACGGTCCATTGCTACCGGTTTTTGTTTTCTTTCCATTCATTCCCAGGAGACCCATGGCCAGCTTCAGGTCGAGAACTGTCTGTACTGACGTGATTCGATGCAGCTGCCATATGGGCACTTCCTTCACAAGTGACAACATGGTACTTATGCCAAAGTGATAACTTGAGCTTTTTCTGGAGAACCCATTATACCGCCAAGTCTTCTTTTTTCGAATCGTGGTGTAGCCCGCGTCAGCCGACCCAGGCGGTGACTCGGACCTTCTGGACTCATTTCGAGTTGTCGTCATGGTTTTCTAGTTGGAGCTCCAGCTCCGGATAGTTGAGTGGGCAACCCTGCCGGCTGTACATCTCGCCAGGCTACATTGCAGTGGGGTCTCGGTTATCAGGACGTGCGTGCGATTGACTCGAATTGTAAAAATGTTTGATGACAGGTTAGGAAAAAGCGACCGTAAGCGTGGCGCACTTTACTCATTCTGCTGTAAGATGCATGATGATGTTCACCGTTCAGTGTTCTGTGCTCCATACTTCATTGACTTTTGAATTTTGAACACGAGACTTAGAGGGGAAGATGTCACTTCAAAATGGCCAAAATACCGATACCGACTGAACTCTGAATGTTGAACGTCGACCGTTGGACGTGGTGCGTAAACTTAACTGCGATGGGTCTGACATGGCCCCTTCTAGGCCCCTTCTTCAAGCATTGGACGGCCACTTCTTCCCTGCGATTTCATGGCCCCATGGTGCGTTGCATTGTATTTCATGGTTTCCTATTCGCAACCGCAGTGTCTATCAGGCTTGACCACCATGCGGTGCGATCCCTCGAGTCTCATTCAAGTTACAGAATAAGTCTTTCATTATTCGTCGGCCATGCTAATTAGGATATGGGATATACGTCTCTCTTTTTTAGCCCCCTCTTGTTCTACGTCACTTTCCTATGTGTTCCGCCCGCGGACCCGAAGAACTGGGAGTAACAACACCCAAGCCTCACTTTTCCCCATGTCTCCCTAATGGACCTTCTTCGATAGTCCGACGCACATGATCAGGGGCTCCCCTTCTACGATGGGTTTGATAGATGAGTCGGTCTTCGTCTCTGCATGCGAATGCCCCCTCTGTATTCGTAGGGCCTTCTTATAATTTTAGTAAACCTCCCTCGAACGTATGTGATGCCCACGCACATCTAGCTCCAGCATGAAGCAGTAGTTGACAACTTGCTATTACCTTCCCGAACCTAGGGCGACAAGGCCCTCCCATGGTTTCCACTGCAACGCTCAACGTCAAACATGGAATCATGAGGTGAAGCTGGGAATTATACTCCAAAGAAAATTAACCTCCACGCGATTGATCCATACGAATTACGATAGCCACCGCCTTCAGGTTAACGTTTCGGTCAAACACCACCGTTTTATACTGTTAGCTACAACTTCATCGCATCATGTCGCGCAAGTTTGGAGCTCATCACCGCGACACCGTGAATGTTCTGCGCAGGCTGGCATCGTCGTTAAATCCATCCCACGCACGAGCGACCGGACACGAGTGAGACGAAACAATCTCCTAAGTTTTTACCCATGGTTACCCGGATCAAGCTGGAAATTCTTCAAGGCAATCGTAAATAACGTTCGTTGTCCGGGCAAAGCGAGAGGCTACGGTACGAGATGTAGTCCGTATGGAAAAGCCTGGAGTGATTGTGTTCATGCAAGGTTCAAGTTCTTGACCCATACACACGGTGCATACATTTTCGACGGGCCCTGAGGGATAAGATACTATGAATGGTAGGACGATCTTTTTATTTTTTCTGATCCATTTGGTCAGAGAATGCAAGGAGCTACAAGATGATAAGTTAAGCCCGCCGAGACGTGCGCTTACTATGAAAGTTCTCTACCGATGTGACGGTACGGGACACGCTGTCTACGGGTATACTATTTATTGTGCAGTACTCGTAGGAAGGAGTCCGAATGGGGACCGCAACGAAGGCGTGCACACAACACTTTGACCGGTTGTGCCCACGAGCCCACGAGTAGAGTACAGCGCTTGCTGATCGGCGTCACACGGTGACGGTGACGGCGAGGCTAAAGTTGGCAATTGTCGTTGACACGCACGGGCCAGACCAGACTGAGAGTGTAAGCGCTTACTACCCGTCACTACTTTTGGGTTGAGCCCGGGACTGAGCTGAAGGCTGTCCATCACCATCACAGACCGAACATTCACCGACAAACACACCCATCACCTCATTTACTCCTTTCCCATACCCTTCGGACCCTCCGTTTCCTTACTAGTTTACAACATCAAACACCCGAAGGGTTTCCTCCCCGTCCCCAAAAGCCAGCCATGGCCTATCGCAACGACAACAGCGCGAGCTACGATCGTACCCTGTTATCCTCCGTGCCTGATCCTACACGAGCAGAAAAACAGGTACGTGCCAACTACCTCCACTTTCCATCCCTTCTCGAAAAAACAGCAAATCTGAAGCGGGTCGTCCTTCTTCCTGTTTGTTTTTTTCCCACCCTTCGCGGTTGGATAGGAAGGATACAACCTCGACTTGTTGGATGAAGGCCGCGATCGCCGCGCGCCCACGCCCCCAGATTCAAACAGTGGCCCACCACAAGACCAACAACAGGGAACCACGGTCGGCTACAGCCCCGGGGCCGTAGGCTACGCCCGCAAGGAAGGGTTGGAGAACGGCCACGGGCCCGTCGTCGCGAAAGTTCCGTGGTACCGCACGAAGTGGGGGATCATCGGGATTGTCGTCGTTCTTGTCCTTATCATTGGCGGCGTTGTTGGAGGCGCGGTCGGCGGCACGCAGCACAGCTCCCACAAGAGCACCACGGCCGTCGAGGGCCAGGGCCAGAGCCAGAGCCAGAACCCAAACAATGCCAACGCCACCCAGCCGAACACTTCCGAGCAGCCTGAGGGTGTCACCTCTGTCGGTTCTTCTCACTCATCGTCCTCTACGTCCTCTTTCAATCCTTCTAGCTCAAGTTCGTCGAGCAACGGCGGCTTGGGTCAGTGAGCGGAGGCCTCCGGCGTTTGTGGCGCATCGAACTCCATTTTCAGGGAGTTACGGGCTACGTTTTTTTTTGTGTTGCATATGAGTTTAGTTTTTCTGGGTTATCATGTCTGTTTTCATTCTGACTCTTTTTTGGACATCCTCCTTCTCAAAGTTAGGTTTTAGGTACACGCTTGCTTCCCTTGCAATTTATACGCGATATGTATAGTATGCCCTAACTATTACATGACGAACTGATATATCTATTCTTATGTGGGAAACTCAATGTGCGCCAGGGTGCAGGAGGTGCGAGCGGACATACAGGCGTTGCGTGGTGATCAGGTACATGACATGGTCAGCAGCCCGGTTTCCAACACATGTATGGGTGTCCTCAACTCAGCAGTACATTTGTCGATTCATTCAATTCAATCGATGCCGTAGTAACTATACAAAAATACCTACTGTAGGTCGATAGCAGACATGTGGAGAGGTGCCTGGTACCCAATAGGCACGGTTCACGTCGGCAAAATAGGACACCCAATTCTTATTTATTGGGTAGAGGTACAGTAATAACATGGGACCATTTGACATTTTCTCCAGTGAGGCACGATGGCAGGAGGTAGCCCTAAGGAGCAGCATCGATCTCGGCGACAGAACGGCCCAAGTCGGCGGCGTCCTTGTCAGACAACAGCTTGACTTCTTGCACAACATCCTCCAGCAACCGGAGAACTTGGTCTCTCTCGGCATCCTCATGATTCCCGGCTTCAAACTCCTCAATCAAGTCATAATGAAAGAGCGTATCCCTCATCTCGGCAATCAATGCGCGGAAGTCTTGCAGTCGCGTAGCTGCGTCGAGTATGATGGGTTCGGAAGCGCGGCACGCGGTTGGAGAGGTTGAGGCTATACAGGAGAGTGAGGAATGATGGGGAAGAGAAGCCGGCGGCTGTCTACATGACTCCGGGCGCGGATCGGCATCCGTGAGAGACACAATAGGAGATAAGCTCTTGAAAGGGCGGAAGCGCGCACTTCTAGCCTCGACTTCTGAGGTTGCGATCGCAGGCAAACCCGTATCTACGCCACTGGGGGAAGAGGCAGACGTCGGGGTTATCGGAGACGGTGGGGAGAAGAAGAGAGGTGAGGTGGTTGGTGTGAGCCTAGACACCAGCGCCGCTCTCGGTATATTGATGGTAGATGAGACCGGACAGATGATGCGGTCACTTGCCAACTGGCTCTGTCTGTGCGACGAGACGCCTGTCCATAGTCGTCAAGTCACTTTATTTACGATTGGACCATTTCATACCCTTCCACAGTCCATGGAGACGCTTAACTATGGGCAGACGTGAGTAGGGAACAGACAATTTCAATTTTCCGGGATACACTCTATGTGGAGAGTGAGGGGCACGAGTGGCCGAGGGCACGAAGGAAGTTGTCCAGGATGATACCAGAGACTTTGATGGCATTAAAATGAACCTAACAGGAGATTCCTGCTTCGTCGCGGCTGAAGAGCCAAAGGTGGGGTAGTGCAGGAATATCGCCCTATGTTGAATTACGGGAAGCAGTTTCGAAGTTGGCTAGTTGTCATAATGAAAATCAGTTGCAGGATCTTGGCCAGCTACGCTCTGGCGAAGAATAACAAATGATGGTAGTTGGACGCAATGCAATGGTTCCATCTTTGGTGTAATGATGCTAGCATGCTCGACCGAACCGCCTTTTATTAGGAACTAGCTATCCCAGGAGAATACCCGCTGTGCTTATGTAACACGTGCTAGTTGACCCTAACCTGATCATTCTTGTGGCTAGCCAGCTGAGATCATAGTCGAGGCAGGCAGAACATCCATGAGCACGGTAGAACTACTACTAGCCGAAGACCAAGACCAAGATATACTGTAAGGCCTGAGGCCTGAGGAGGCGCGATGAATTTCTGGCTGGCTCATCTCTGTCGCGACTTTTGTGCTTCTGACGACACTCTGGAGTGGCTAAGGGGTTACTCCCATTTCATCATCATTGGTGTACTAGTGGCGTACATGGCGTACAACTGGCAACTCGGGCCAAAATGACGTCACTTGTGTTGCTGACCCTCGGATTTAAAAGCACCTATCTTGAAGTCTCACCCAGAACAATAACTCAACTACACCCCTCAAACTACATTTCAACACAATCTTCATCATGAGTGGATCCGCATTGAATGCTGATACCCCCAAGACAATGGTCCCCCTCAGCATCAATTGCACAGCCCTAACGAACCTCTTCCTGGCAGTCGTACCGACCTGCAGCCATCTGAGGCGCAACATCTTAAAAAGAGTCCCTCTCATGAAGAAGTAACGCAGCGTGCCCAAGGCCAGAATGCTTTCAATTCTGAGCGTCCCTTAGATGTTCGGCCTACTCAGTCGGGTAGGTGTCAGATGCCATTCCAATTCCATAATTGATATCGAGTGGTGCTTGCGTCACTTATAGGGGGTGTTGCTCGTGGTGGCCAAGACGACCTTCCCATAGGCAAGGCAAATCTTCTGGATAAGGTTATTGGCAAGGCAGAAAAGGTTAGATCCTCCATTGCTGGATAATTTGACGCCCTGACGCAATCATTAAGGTCATTGGAAAAGCTACTCAGAATGCGGATGTGCACGAAGCTGGTGAGCTCCGTGAGGCAGGCGGGAAGAAGGCGGCCACGGGTGAAGCCCGCGCGTTGCATGACTAGGAACTTGACCTATGATTGCGAAGATACCGGATTACTGTAATATACGTTCAGAATGTAGTAATGCGTGGCTATGAAGTTGGCCGTTTTGATTACATAAGAATATCTTCGTGTGTTTTGGACTGCAATTTATTGGAAAAAACGCGTTTTGGGATTTATAGCTTTCTCCCTCCTTCCTCCTCATGAACGTTTTTTCCAGGGCGGCCCCAAAGAAAGGTTCGG
Source organism: Russula compacta (assembly GCA_022376555.1). Taxonomy (NCBI): domain Eukaryota; kingdom Fungi; phylum Basidiomycota; class Agaricomycetes; order Russulales; family Russulaceae; genus Russula; species Russula compacta. Next base: position 49,066 of record WTXH01000124.1, read on the forward strand.
TTGTATCACGTAGTCAGTGCTATCAGGATTCACTATCAAATAGGCGAGAACTTTGAGCTTCGGGCCGACCTCAACAGTGAGTATCGTGACAAGCGGAAGGATGCTATCAAAAGGGTCATCGCGAATATGACGATCGGAAAGGGTGCGTACGAGGATCTTGCGTTGATGGGGGATTCTCTTACCCTTAACGCTCTCGCAAGATGTCAGCGGTCTCTTTCCCGACGTCTTAAAAAACATGCAAACCGAGGATATCGAGCAAAAGAAACTCGTCTATCTCTATCTCATCAACTATGCCAAAACGCAGCCGGACCTAGTCATCCTCGCCGTAAATACGTTCGTCAAAGATTCAGACGACCACAATCCGCTTATCCGCGCGCTGGCCATCCGAACTATGGGTTGCATTCGCGTCGAAAAGATCATCGACTACCTTGCAGGCCCACTACAGAAGGCTTTGCATGACGAAAACCCATATGTGCGAAAGACGGCGGCCATATGCGTTGCCAAGCTATACGATCTCAAGCCGGAGCTAGTGCTGGAGAATGGCTTTCTAGAGCAACTTCATGAAATGATTTCGGACAGCAATCCGATGGTGCTTGTATTTTTCTCGTGATCGCATCATCGTCTGATGCACTCCAAAGGTTGTCGCAAACACCATATCTGCGCTGGCAGATATTCACGCATCGGCGACGTCGCAGCCATCCACTTCCTCGTCAGACCCGGCCATTTTCACCGTTACCCCTTCAATCCTGAACAAACTCCTCATCGCGCTCAACGAATGCTCCGAGTGGGGCCGCGTCGCTATTTTGTCTGCACTAGCCCGGTACGAGGCGCAGGACGAGAAGGAAAGCGAGCATATATGCGAACGCGTGGTACCGCAGTTCCAGCATGTTAACGGAAGCGTTGTCCTTGGCGCTGTGAAGGTATGTCTACTTGTTGGTTTCTCTTCTCGGCAAGTTCACTGCTAGCGTGGTGGTAGGTTATCATGATCCACATGCGCAACGTGACACGCGAAGATTTTAACAAGCAGCTCATTCGGAAGATGGCACCACCTCTAGTTACACTACTTTCTTCTCCGCCGGAAGTGCAGTGGATCGCATTGCGGAACATCAATCTTTTATTACAAAAACGTAGCGATATCCTCTCTAATGAGATGCGCGTTTTTTTCTGCAAATATAACGATCCCCTCTACGTCAAAGTGGAAAAGTTGGATATCATGGTTCGCTTGGCGAACGAGCACAATGTCGATGCATTATTGAGTGAGCTGAAGGAGTACGTCAGCCAGCTTTATCGGTTCTACACCGCCTGATCGATACATGATAGATATGCCTCCGAAGTCGACGTCGACTTCGTGAGACGTAGCATCAAGGCCATAGGGCAAGCCGCGGTGAAGATAGAAGCCGGCGCTGAGCGATGTGTCAACGTACTGTTGGACCTTATTGCGACTCGGGTTAGTTACGTCGTGCAAGAGGCTGTCGTGGTCATGAAGGTCTTCTCCTTTATCTACACACCGCAGCTATTGCTAATCTCGAATGTTCAGGATATTTTCCGCAGATATCCCATGACATATGAAGGCGTCATTCCGACCCTATGCGCGAATTTGGAGGAACTGGATGAGCCAGAGGCAAAGGCGTCTCTTATTTGGATCATCGGCGAATACGCTAAGAAGATCGAAAATGCCGACGAATTATTGAGCATTTTCGTAGACTCATTTACCGAGGAGTCCTATTCTGTACGAATCTCACTCATCTCGCGACATATTGTTGTTAATCCACACAACTATGTCGCAGGTACAGCTGCAGACCCTCACTGCAGTCGTGAAGCTCTTCCTTTTCAAGCCTGACACATCCCAGGGTTTGGTCCAGCGTATTCTTAACACTGCGACGAAGGACTGTGACTCACCTGATGTCCGGGACCGCGCGTACATCTACTGGCGCCTTCTATCGACAGACCCAGGAGCAGCGAAGGTATGGGCTCGAATTCTGAGAGTATCGGTGCACTTGTTCATGCTCTTTGATAGTCTGTCGTTCTTGCACATCGGCCGCCGATATCATTGCCTCGTACCACTGTTGCACCTGCGCTACTCAATGAACTAGTCGGGGAGATCTCGAGCCTAGCAAGCGTCTATCAGAAACCCGCCGTAACATTCATAGGTCAGGGGCGGATTGGCGCCGAGTCAGTGCAACACAGAGGGACTAAGTGAGTTGTTTCCTCTCTCTCTAGGCGCGCTATTAAGTCTGAGGGTGCGTGTTTGCAGCCCCGCAGATTCAGCAAAGACAGCGCTTCAAACAGTTGCCGCCGGACAGGTATCAGAAAACCTGCTGGACTTCGACGACGAACCCGCGCCAGAGGAGCCGACAGGGCTCGCGGCTACGCAAGTGCTGCAGCAACCAGCGGCGAAGAACTTTCTGTCCGGTACATCCACCAATCCACTGGACGACCTTGTTTCAATCTTTGGGAATACATCCTTGTCATCTGGTGCCCTGATCACCCCAGGGGCGCCTGCACTCGACCCAGTCCGTGGGCTTGGTGGGGTTTCTCCATCGACGGGAGCCCCGTCTGCATCATCGAATCAACAAGAAGATCTGCTAGGGCTATTCTAGACAGAGAATCAATTAGTAGTCACGATAAATTAAACATGGCTACATCATATAGTGCTGCCCTCCTACGAGGCTTGTGAGTGCAGCAGCACCACACAGTCAGCGCGGCGTGAGCATTCGTAGATTCAAGGTATCATGCGAGCCGCGAAGAATGGCGATCATTCTTCGTTAGATGTGCAGACAGGGCTTGTTGTCATTTAGGAGCCTCAGCATTTCAGCAGTCGTTTGCGAATAACTCAGGAATTATGACAGCTAATCCAGAATCGCTGCTTGTGGACCTCTCACCCCCGTTGCCTTTCTCTTCTGAGCCATGGGGCCAGCTCTGTAGTTACTATCAATCCATTAGCCCTAGAAGTTCAGCGCCACTCTGTCTCCAAGGACCTTGAATTGTTTCTCCTACCAGAGCCATATGGTGGAAGTGGGACCTTTGCTGAATTCACACGCCGATGCCTGCAGAATCCTCCCATCGCGGTTATAGCCCGCTTGCGGTCCTCTCTGTGGCCCAGAAACTAGTACTGTTCGCCACTTGAGGAGCAGCCATCCCAAAAACTGCTCCACCGGATCAAGTCCCTCAAACAATAATCCCCTGTTTGGATGTGATGAACATCGATTAGCACTGGCGACATGCTGCATTTGGGCAAGTATGTAGAGTACTGGAGCGTGGTCATTGTGACCATTTCGGGGGGTCTGGCTCCCGGAACTTGGTTCTGTTCCGGCTTACCCCACGCTCCAATGATGACCCCGCACCTAACTGAATGGTTCTAGAAGCTCGGTTATGTTGGACTCGGGTGTGGGCATCAGTGAACCTAGTTATCGAACATCAACCGTCAACCGAGCGTGAAGGTTCCTTTTGTTTCATGTTGTGCTGTTGCACGACAACCCTAGGAGTAAATAGCAACTACAGTAACTCACTGGCGATACTTTTGAATACTATGCTAGATAGGCATCGGTTCCTCTGCGCCCTCTCAAAACGCCAAGTGGACGGATTTTGGATGGTAACCTCGCACTGGATGGTGGCTGCGTCTCTGACTCACCAATTACCGACAGGTCGTGGTCGTTGACGACGCCGAAGCACTATATCGCCAACTATGCACTGTGGACGGTAACTAGGCTGGCTTTCTCAACCGCTTCTCTAGAACCGTACCCAGTATTCATCTACTTCAAGTTCTTAGCTACCCGCGCGATGCGCGTACCCGGGCCCTTTACCCCATGCTTAGATGAGACCTGGCATAACCCGCGGAGCAAGCGCAGCGCGCACCATCACGGGTCACGGCGATGAGCGATGAGTTTGATTCAGCTGGAGCGTCCTGTGGTGGTTCTTGAATCGCTTATCGTTGCTAAATTGGATGCGGCGGACAATAGGATTCTCCGCGGGTAAGAATTGGACATCCCGTGGCTCCCAAACGACTGGAACCTTGTATCGAGGGAGCTATCGCTTATATCAGCCAATGATTGTTCTCTGGGACCCCTGCATAAATCCGCCGTGATCGCAATGTGTTCCCGTATGTCTCTATTGGTTGTCCTCTGCGAGACCGAAGGAGCGTACTCGGGGAGGGGGGGCACAGTTCACTGGCATCCCGATAGCGCCCACTGCATTCGGAACAGGTCGCCTCGTGACCGGGTCAGAACCCTGTCACGTCGTGCTTATTATAATGAGTACGACACTGCGGTATTGAGCTCGGAGATGTCACGAGCAGTGCGTTTCTTCCCGCTCTTTCCACGTCACGCTTCGAGAAACCTGACGCGGGCGTTGTTCTGGTCACTGGTCATTGACAAAAAGTGATGTGGTCCTACACGGTGGTCAGTTATCATAATACCACTTGAACGGCGCGGTATTTCCTGGATAGAGGACATCACCGCATGTGATCCGTCATCAATCACTTCGGTGACAAACGCAAGGCTATCTTTGCATATCATGATCGTCTGACATACACCCCATGATTCTCATGGGCCCCCGAGACCTTCTTTTTATCTATCTCCGTTTAGGTTCCGTGAAAAAACGGGTTAGCTGGGCCCCCGGGAAGAGGCGTCGACTTCATGTTATCCTAAGTACCTGATCCTCTACTTGTGCATCTTCTGGATTCCATCGGCTAAGTTCGAAGACCTGCGAGCTGAGGCCCACCTATTTCAAAGTCTTTTCCGTCATTCACTAGCGGCTCAGAGTTGCGCACGGAAAGTTCATTTAATGACGGTCATTTTATGCCCTTCTACGTGCAAGAGAATGCCAGTGCCTTATCTCTCCGTTGCGAAAGTCCCTTTCCAAGGCTGTAAACATTCAGAGGGTCCAGTAGCTCGTACTAGTACCTCTTCACCAGTATGGTTTCCTGTCGGGTACTCTCTTCCTTCCCGCGCAGCTCCGAGTCGGCCTTGTTGTGAAATAGTCACCGCTCTTTGTATAACCAATCTTCAAGTGCAGCACGTTGCTTGTTCCTTTACTGTTGCTCTTCATCATGTTTTGCTAACGCCGGAGAGTAACAGTAGTATTGTGGGATCTACACCGGCTATCGGCCCATCTAATGCCTCGGAGAGGAGGGGGAACTTCCAGTTTGGACGGACTTGTTCTGACTCAGTAATACAGCCTACCCATACGTTTTGATTCTGAACAGCCTTAAGACCGCTCTTTGTCTGATCAGTTTGAACTGACGATAGATCTAGGGCAAGGCTTCAGTACGCCACTACATACAATATTCGATTGTAAGCACTTTCGCTGATGTCCCGTATCCTGGTCTCTTTATCGGACTTAGCTGTTGATGGTGTACAACTTGCAAGTCTGGCGCTCGTCTGAGGATCGATTGACTTGTCAAACCTCTCTGCCGAAAGTCTGAGTCCCCGCTACCTTTCTCGGAAGCTGGTATGCGAGGATGGATAGTTGAATAACGTCTGACCATGACCTTGGTTATCAGTTGCGATGTAGGCCTCATCCAATTCAGCATCTACTTTCCTTCAAATATAAATGACATACGAGGGATCTACATCTCCGCGTCAGTCACGCCTTGATCGTCGGGAGCTATAATGGGCTAAACCAAGCCAAGCTGGAGGCCAGTATCGTATCGGCTGTCTCGGGAAAAGTAACGGGACAATGAGATGAGGTTCCCTGGACACAGCGTACGCTATTCAATAACGTGACCCTCGTTCCTGGCTTCCTCGGTACTTTTGGGGCACGGTGCGGTCTACCTTGATATGGAATGTCGGAAATTGAACAGTCAGGAATCGTGATGGGCCGTCCTAGTACCACCAGAGATCTCGGGTGCATGCCCTTTAGTAATCGAAACCAGAACACCAGCCTGAGAACGACCGAATCAGTACAGTACTCGCAAGCGACTGACTTCCACAAACCTTAGCACGTCTCATCCTTTCACGCGCTATCGCGGAGCGAAAGAACCATGGAACTAGCTCATCGATCGTCGGTGTCACGGTCAACGGAAATCTCGAATAAGGACCCCTCGGACGCACATCTTTCAATCCATTGCTGAATGGAACTACTCAGCTGAGAACCTTACCAACGTAGAATTCTCTTGCGTTATCTCTGCTAACCAATTATTTTTTTTTGCAACGTACGTCTTATGTCGGCCGTCGCTGTGTTCTAGTAGTTCGGTTCATTAACATGACCGCCTCATGCTTTCGCGTCGTATATTCTTTGCTAATGTATGGTGCTCTAGTAGTTCGGACTCGCAGGGCCCGTCATGCTGTCTGACTCTGTCCCTGCCCTCAACCTAGCAGTCTCACCATCAGTATATCGGCATGTCACTGCAGATCATATTGAGCTGTAATAATACTATAGAGCACTTACTTTATTTTGAGCATACTGGACTGGCAGGCTTCACTATAAATGGGATGTTGTCTATCAGTCTAAAGTCTCCGCTTTTACAGCGGTGCCCCGAACGGTCACTAAACTGTCCTATGATGAATAAAGTTAATAAAAACTCACCGCTGAGAGTGACTAAACTACACCCACTGAATGCTCCGGGAGCTCTAGAGACTGTGGGGCTAGTGGGATATTATTCGTTGCTCAATGATAGCAACCACAGCAGGCGCGGCGACTCGGAGAAGGAAGCGCTCACTTAGAAGCACTTTGTATTTTCGCTGCTGGAGAAGTCGACATGGACCTGGCTGAAGATGGCAGCGGGTAGAACATAACAGCCCCCGCGGAAGGGGCCGGCGGTATTGCCCAACGTCCTCCTCGGAGTTGACTCAAAATCGTATGTCAGTTCCGCTCACTGCAGCGTGCCGTTTCTTCAAGACCAACTTTACTTTCCCCGTCCACCGGGCTCCCATACGAGGTAGATGGCCATGGCTTCGAGTTGCTTCCGTGATTTCCCACCTTTAATTCGGCGGTGTAGTTGCAGTGCCACCGAGGCCCCCGAGGAGTGGCCGAATCAAACCCTACACATGGTGGCACAGCACCGAATCAAACACTGCTGTTTCTTGCCTACTCTTGCAAGGCCTCTTCTATTATCTAACACGTCTTAGACACGTCAGTCACGAGGTGGTCCAACACTAGTACATGATGACATTAAAACACAGTTCAAAGGGATGGAACCTTTTGTACACTTGGCCTCAGTCGGACATCATCTTGTCGTGGCGGGGTTAAGAGTGGATAAACGAAATCAAGGCATCGTGAAGTTCGAGGATTTCCGGAGAAACGTACTGAGTGTGAGACCATCTCCAGTGCCGGTTGTGATCTCAAACGATGAGACAGGTATGTCCATATCACAAAAGACAATCGTTTTCTGATGTGGATATTACAGCAACGATCCGGATCTCCTTCCGTTGATCGGTAGTCGTGCGCTGCTGGTCGATACATGTTGAGTACAATCCGACGAACTACGCACGTGTACAACTTCTTTGAGTTCAGCTACAGCCCCTTACTCTTGTACAGCAGGACATACGCCGCCGAATCCTCCCCGCCACCATCGAGTGTCGAAAGTTTCTCAGCAGGAAACACGCTGACCTTATCGTCGTCGAATTTAACCCAGTCCTGGTCCTCCTCCTTACCTGTCAGCGCACGGCGCGCAACGAACGCAATGTAATGTCCCGAATCGGCTGCTGCGCCTTTATGCGTGATAATGGCTGGATGCCGGTGCTCCGTCAGCACATGACGCCGACGACATCATGCAACGAACCGAACTTACCGACGAGGTCGTAGAGTCCTGTCTGGCTTGCACCAAAATCGGTCTTGACAGACGGATCTATCAATGCCTCTAGTTCTGTCTTCTCCCGATCGCGATACCACTCCTCTGGATGCAGCTCATCACTTGCAGCAGACTGCTCTGCTGTAAGCTCGCTCATCTCGACGTCACCGCTACCTGAGGTCTCGGCATTAGCCTCAGTCGCAGTCGCAGACCCTGCAGTAGCGCGGGGAGGCTGCGCAGCAGGAACCGCAGTCCGTGTACGTTTTCGAACTTTGCGACGTTCATCACGAGCCTTCTCTATCTCGATGCGTTTTCTCGCAACAGGCTGCAACTTTTCCCGGAGCTCGTCCGTCACGATATCGAGTGCGTCGAACTCATTCGGGAATTTTACTTTCCTCTGTATAGGTTCTTATGGGTGCGACAGGCCGAAAAATGTGGCAAAAGAAACCCACCATGATCTTGGCCTTCTTGTTGATGTCACGACGCCAAGTGAAACGCACCATATGAATCGCAAGATATGATGGGAGGCGAGATAGGCGTGAACGTGAATTGTATGTCGCTTCTCGCCCAAGTGTGGGGGAATGTTTAACGACCGTTTGATCGAGTGCCTACATCAACGATGAGGCCCTGCATTTAGACGAAGAGCACAACAGGAGGGCACATACCTCCATGATACCGGAGCTCATGAAATTGGTGGTCCCATTGATATTACACTCAACTTTCGACACATTCTCTTCGTTCACGGTAGACGGTTCCTCGGGTGCCTCAGGAGATGATAATCTGGGCAAAAAAGGTAAATACATAACCCCGTCGCGTACAAGACACAACAACGGTGAGATCACGTACGTGCGGACCAAGGTCCCAGTCATGTATTGGTCGATGAATGCAGTACGTGAAGTACCGGCTCCCGAGATAGAAATACCAGGAGCGTCTCTAAGACGGCTAGTCAACTGGGTCCAACACTCCTCCGCGTCTGGATCATCTTAGCTTCGTGGATGAGAAAATGGGATAGACTCAAGACCTTGTTGTGCGTAGCCGCTTCCGGACCTGTTGCGCTCTGAGAACTGAGGAACTGCATCTCGAAGCACTGTGATGAAGGTGAGTGGCATGACGCCGCCTGTCGACCGCGCCATTGTCGTATAGAGATCGCGTAGAGAGCGTGCGATGGGATTGAGGTCACGTGATCTAAGCGGATGGCGAGTAAGACAACATATAGACAAGAGTGGTTGAGTTGCAGACTCTGAGAGGGCAGTCTGCAGTTCTGGAATAGCACGCAGAGCTTGAATGGTTGCATTCATATAACAAGTGTTTCCCAAGCTAGGTATACAACATCAGATGACGCGAGACGCTTCCAGCGTGTTGGGGCGTACTTTGTGAGGCCAACAGGCATCCCAAGCTTAGAGCCAAGTCAAAACAGAGAAACGGATCAGGGACATTGGACCGACCACATCCGCCAATTCAGTATCATTCATATCCTCCAAGAATTTTATAGGCTCTGCTGGAGGCTTGGGAAGCTCCCCCGCGGCACCGACAACCATAAACGTCTGGCCCTGTTACCGCACTCACTCAGAGGCAGTTGACACAGATAAAGACGACACGCACTTCCTTGGGCCCAATTTTTTCCCAGTTAGAGTCATCCTAGCAGGAAAGTGTCAGATTCCCTTTTCTATGTAACTTTTGTAGGTCTTGGGTACCTTGAGGACGCCACCTTTAACCATGACTTTCATCCGATCTATGGGAACACCAGTCAATTGATAGACAGCCTCTTTGAAAGCGAGAGGTGGCCGTTCCGGATAAAGTTCGAGGTCGTGCTTTTTCCCCGCATGTTTTATATGGACTTTAATAGGAGCCATGGTCGTTGAATTGGCGTTGGCACGACGGAAAGAGGCCTTGATTTTCTGGCTAACGTGACGCAAGGCCATCACGTGATGCCGTGACGGTGGTCGGGAGAGTGTGACGTCAATCCTCGGCCCCGGCCCACGCCGCGAGTCTGCGGACGCAGCAAGCTTGGGACAGCTCAAGTATATTCTTCCTTCTACCTTCATCATTGTCTATCGAAAATGACTATATAGTATGTCCATGTACTTGTCCCGCCTCATTGGAGCTCACCCTTCTCCAGCTACTCCCTCACTTTCGTCCTCCTTGCGTCCGAGATGGTCGCGTTCTGCTTATTTGTGGCACCTCTTCCCTTCAAGGTCCGGAGGAGGCTCTTCCGCTTCCTTTCAGAAAGCCCTATTGTCGCGAAGATTTCTTACGGTTTAAAAATATCGTTTATGTACAAATCGTCTTCCTTTCCTCCTCGTTAAGTCTCATATTTATAAACTAGATTCATCGCGGTCTTGTTCGTGGACGCGCTTCAGCGCATGTTCCGCATTACCACAGAGGTTGAAGCCGCCAAGTCTAGTGGGCAAGGTATACAGGATGTACGCACAGAGACCTCCTTCGCTGCGCGCAAATTCTAGTTCGTGCTCTGCCTTACTCATGGACCCTAACATATTGACTATCCGATTAAGCGCGCAGCGCAACGTGTACCTCACAGGATTCTGTCTTTTCCTCTCCCTTGTCCTTGCGCGGACCTTCTTCATCATCCAGGATCTTATCCACATTCAAGACGAGTACGCTAAGTTGAAAAAGGCTGTGCGTTCACCCCTTGCCTTCTCTTATCTTAACACGTGACAATCAACGCGTGATCAGACTGCGGGCAACTCACGAGGCAACGTCGTGGCTGAGGATCAGACAAAAGAAATTGAAAGGCTTAAGAAAGACCTTCGTGAGTTCTTTCATTCTCGTGGTCGGATATATTCCAATGGATTCTATCCACTTTCAGAGACCTTAAAGGAGCAGGCCAAATCACAGGCAGCAGAGTACGACAGACTCGCAGACCAATACAACAAGGAAACAGGAAAGCCCATTTCAAACAAGCGTACGGACTAAGAGCCTGCACTGTAACTCATCCAGGAGTGCCTAATTTAGCCGTCGTGTCTTGGACGTTCTCAGTGTTTCATTAATAATCGGTGCTGGCGAACCTTTGCCTTGATGTGGCAGCAGACATATACTGGCGGTCTGAAAGATCACTGCACTTGAATTGTACAGATTGTATGATTGTATTGAAACGAAAAATCAGCAGAGCAACACGCTTGAGCAGAGGTCACGAAGGAATTTGGCAACTAGAGAATATGATGATTGGGTACCCAAATTAGACTACAGACCTCAGGATGGGCAGTCAGCTTCACTTAAGGTATATGGTGAACAAAGCACTCCGCATACCGGGACTCTGTGCAGAGCTAGTGGCGACTCAAGCCGACGAGATCCCGTCTTGTTGCTTCTCCAGGTCAGCCTATAAAGCAGTGCATACATGCCTCAACACACTGTGCCATCCCTAAACGCGAGGCTGAATGCTACGCACAAGTTCGGCTTTCTTTTTTTCTATCTGTGCGTCGGAATAGATTTAGCATCCCAAGGTGGAAGAACGAATGAACATGCAGTGTACCTCGGCTCTGAGCTTCTCAAGTTTTTTGCGTTCCCCCTGCTTTATGTATTGATCTGTTTCCGACGTGTTCGTTTCAGCTATCCTGACATTCCTTTGAAACACATGCCTTCATGTGCCTTCTCTTTCTTGCTACAGGGACGAGAAATGAGTCATCGATATCGGTTGACTCAAACCCTGCGGCGAACACGAGCGACACGTACCCAAACTCCCTACTAGCAGCGACACTGCCCTCCTTGACGCTGGATGTGTAGCTACGCATAGAGACTCTAGCGGCAAGTGAAACCGGGCGGAGAGAAATTCGAGCGAGCATGTTTGTGAGTTGCGGGGTTTGTGCGTGACCGTCTCTCTCAAGGTGTAATATCGAATAGAATACAGCCACGTTGTCGGCTTTGTCAGCAATAACCTGGGCTGAGGCACTGTCGAGACAATCCCTCCTTCACAACGAGGCACCCAGGCACACAGGTTGTGGGCAAGTAATGCACTTCACATAGGTATCACATGGACATGCATTCCGGGAAGACTACAACTGGTTTACAGAAAGATATGCCGAGTACTCTACTCGCCCCTCCGAACCTCGGGCCCCCGGAGGTTTGTAATGATCACATCACTTCGTTGTTCACCCCCGGTAGAGAAGCACTAGCATTGCAGTAAGTGCTTCTTGAAAACGGATCTACGTGTAGATAGGACTACGTAGAGCTTCCTGGGCGGTATCACGGAGTCAATGATCATGGAGGAATCTTCCAGAGCCAGGGCTACGGAGCGGCTATGGCCGGACCTGATTTCGGCGGGCCGACCCGAATGTGCGGGACCGTGACAGCGGACTCGATTTGGTCACGTCGCTCTCCCCCAACACACTAACTGCCATGTCGACCATCCTCAAACACATCGCAGCTGCTGTTCGTACCAATATACCCATACACAGTCCTGACCTGATTCTCATCTGTTTTTCAAGGCCCGCTTCCCTGCGCGTTTGCGCGCCCGGGGCTTTGCAACCACGTCCCCGTCCGCAAAGGTGACACATCTCCGACTCTGTTTTTCCGTTCACCTCTTCGACGTTCTTCGTCACAGATCTCATCCAGGACCTGTACTTGAAGGAACTTAAATCGTACAAAGTCCCTCCCGTCGTAAGTCGCGCTGTCGGTCCGTGTCAGTTCACTCCGCTCAGTTGTTGTCGGTGAATTGTCGGTGAAACAGGCCAAGGATGCCCACGTTGGTGCTGTTAAGGCCTTCTCTGCGCCAGCACTTCCCTCTGCACCTGCGCTTCCTGACCTGGCTACTGAGCTTGCAGCGTATGATGCAACGGAGCCAACACGTGCCACCACTACCAATGTACCAACTGGACATGGAGAGCCTTCCGCCGGGGCGGAGGCGTACCTAGCATTTTTAGAAGCAGACGAGGTGCAGGAGGAGGCGCACCATTAGTCACTGTGCTTACTGCCTTGACCCGAAACAAAAGATAGATTTAGGGCTATTCCATGAAGCAAGTACCCAGCTTCCCCCCAATCTCCAAGTTACAGTAATGGTGTCTGTTTTCTTGGGTGAGCATACTCGACCATTGTAGTCCTCTGGACCCCACACTAGCGTCAAAGCTACATCGTTCTGTTGGATTGTCGCCGTACCAGGCAGCGAAGATCCGATCGTCCCAATTGCCAAAACCCCCGCCGCGAGGTCTGATCACTACGTAGATACAGTAGTTGTGCAGTTCTTCTGATTCATCAAAAATGACTCGTATACTGTGTATGCGTGTACTGTACTTGTTACGTTCCTCTTGGCCAGTTTCAGCGAGGGGGGCCGTGAGGACTGAAAAAAATGGCGTAGCGTGGGAACTCCAACAGGCCTCCCTCTGGTGTACTTTTTCTAGCCAATTTTCAGGAGCTCTTCCCCTTATCCACCTAGTCTGTGGTTATTGTTATGGTCATGGTGGGGGGACTCTTAGTTGACTGAAGTACCCCCGGATGATTACAATAATGAGAATAAAAATTTGGGCGGCATCCCGGGCCTCAAATTGGCCCAAGACACTGAAGGCTCCCAGGTTGCAACGCACTTCTCACACCCACGCTATGTTAGTCCAATATCCCATTTACAATTGAAGTTCGATGCGCGCACCGGCCTACCATACTATGCACTAGAAGCCGAAGCCAAAATGTCTGGCGGACCCCTCCTAGTGAAATACAACAGTCCTACTACATACAACAGGAACCTCCATCCCTCCAGTCCGACGGAGGTAAGGTGCACCATATTGAAGCCCACTCAGCTAAGAAATTTCATGTCTCTGTCGATTAAGACTATTTTAGATATCAAACGTATACTGACATAACAACCTACTGTACAGATGTTGTCATGCGGAGTATCAAACGAATCAATCAGTTGGGAGCGCCAACAATAAGACCACGGCTTTCGGTGTGGGTGACCTGCGTTGGCCGGCCCTCTCATAGCACTTTCATCAGATTGGCTCACATGATATGCATATCTAGGTCTGAATCAGTGTCTGGCAGCGCCACAGATACTACTCTAGTCATCTTGTGCCAAAAAACTAACTCGTTGTGAATCTGCGCCTTCAGATTTCAGCCCGAAACGTGGAGCAAATCGTCACTAGAACCACTTTACAGCATCACTTTCCCAGAGATGTGGTGGAGAATTCATAGCCTGTACCAGGACCCGGGCTCACCCATCAGGCAGTGGTCTCTTCGTGACGACTTCTCCGTAGAATTCCCTGACCATCTAGTAAGGCAATGTTGATGACTGTGGCCCTTCACTAGTCTCCGTGTGTCTTGGCGGTGTTACCTCGGGACCTCCTGATCTAGGATCACAAGCACCCTCCTGCTTTGATGTGTTCCCTCGGTCGTCTTATGCTTCCTGTAGTACCGTAGGTTTCAGAGACATATAAGTGCTCTTCCTTCCCATCCACATGGCTTGCAAACACCCATTTCCAGGATACCGAGTTCGCGGCGCAGACTATACGTGGTGGTGGATACGATTCACCACTCACCCACGTTATTGTTGAATCTGCGAGGAGCCCACAGGTATCTCACAGCTCTGGGGGCAGCGGGGTAGTGCAAAAGTGATGTTAGGAATATGCAATGATTCCCCCTTCCTCATATAAGGGGGCGGAGACCGGATGAGGACCTACGCATCCTTCGCCTTGAGCAAATGGCTCACCCAACTACAGTACGAATTCTCTCTCCATTAGTTGCACGAATTGACACTGGAACTTGCAGAGAGATTGGTTGTACACTCACGGTTACATCGCTCGAGGGCTCGGAGCACTGGACGCGCCAGTGTACTTCACTCGCCTTCTGCGGATGGACGAACACTTTCTTCAGCCCACTTTTTCGCCTGCGTGGCCCAGCGCCTTTTTTATCACCAACCCTACCGTCCTGAATTCTCGACCCTCCACCAACATTGACAATCGACCGGCTTGGCTCCTCGATTACGAAGTACAGAATGGCACGGTCATCCCGCAGCGCATATGGTCTCCCGGGACTCCCTCAGACGCCCAACGCTACAATAACGTAGCGCTGAATATGCCCATTTTCTTCATTCACAATGATCTGCGAACATTAGGGCTACGAGTGGCCCACGCTGCGGAGGGTGATTGCCTGGGGCTATTAAACGCTCGCTTTACAGCCCCTGTCGGCACTTGCCATACAACATCCATACGTATCAAGGTATGCGTTTCTCAAGTTTCACATCTCGTGGGTATTGAGCACACACCGCCACTTCTAGTGGCCTGGTTACGTCGAATGGCAGACGCAGATTATGACCAGGGACCAAACCGCAGGACACAATACAATCACCCTCGAAACATTGGCAAAACGCGTTGCACGAGCGGTGCGCAAGTTTCTGGAAGTGAGTTCGCTAGACTTTTCTCGACACGTAGCCCCAGACTGACACCGAAACAGTTTGCCGCAGAGCAGCCTTGCCAGTATCCAGACTGGCGGGTCGGCATCGGCGGCATCGTGAACAATGATATCGTCCTTATAGGATTAATTCATGTTTCCCAAGGTAGCTGGCAGCCTATTCTACAACATACTCGTTACGTCTTTTCTGGGTCTTCACACCGTACTATAGTCAAAGGCGATTGAGTCGCTTTGAGCCGATTGGCTCGGACGATGTCTCCCCGGAGGTGGCAGCCGATTCTCCAACATACTCTTTACGTCTTCTTTGGATCTTCACACACACTATAGCCAGAAGCGACTGAGTCGCCATGGGACTATAATTTTCGTTGCAATATGTATCATTCAGAGATTCCCTGCATCAATATAGTATGGATGCTCCCTCCCCTCCAGAAGGCTGACAAGTGAGGAGCGACTAAACCGAATCAGAATTGGAAGGTTCGATTCGGCTCTTTCCGGATGCGTTATTGTAAACTCAAAGGTATACACTCACACTGCACTCACAGCGCTAGGCTGTGAGGCATACGACGGGTTCAAAAATTTCATCGCAAGGTTTCAGTACTCCAGTGATCACGTCGTCGCGCGATGCCCCTTCGATATAAATAACATGTTCCAAGGGTCGTGATTCTCTTTGTACTAGCAGTATTAATCACGGAACGGCTTTCAGGAATTATACACCTTATAGGGCATAAGGGTGCTGCGACTTCTCTACCAACTCCAAGAAGCCCGGGCGCATCTTCTCGATGCGCTGGATGGTGTAGGTGCGAGTGCATTGGGGGCGTGAAGTGCACGCATGCATGAAATCACGGCCATCAGCCACGTATCGTGATGTTCCATCGGCGGCTCAGTGACATTCCTGACGAGTTGTGGTGTCGCCAGGTTGGCGGTTATCTGCCTTTCCATATCCATGCGTCCCAAACCCCTCCGTTAGCTAGACTTTTTATTTATTTATTAGCGCTCAGCCTCATACTGCACACCTTTTCAACAGGTTCGGAGGAACATACGAAGCAGAGGGTGCAGTGTGCTGATGATACTGCAGTGGTAGCGTCGCGTGGTGCCATTCTCCGTCACTGCATATACCACATTGGCATGTAGAATCTCCAGTGGGGGGGGATTTACTTTTATGTGGCCTGGCTGAAAGATGGGAACAAGTTGAACCTTCTCACCATCAGACCGCGGCCCTGCTATGCCAGTGACAATTAGGGAACTACCTGATAATTGATACCCCATTTTTATTCCCCCCCCTCCCCCCGGCAGCCTTCCAACTATCCCCCCCTCCCCAACTCACATTCTATTGTATGCCCGCTTCGCTCCCCTCTCATGCCTTGCTCCGCCTCCTGGGCCAACCACTCATGCTCCAAAACCTGAAGCTCCGTCCCAATGTCTTGAAGGTACGCGAGCCTTCCGCCAAGCGGTACTAGTGTTCAGGCTACCATTCAAAGCCATTTGCTTCTGCTCCCTCCGATCCCCTCCCTCCCCTCATTACCGGCAAAAATACAGAGTCGTTGGCGAACGCATGCTTACATGCCCGGGGAATCAAGTAGATGAAACAAAGACGTGTCTCACCGCTGGCTACATGTTGAGTACCAACACTCTGACCTACGAATTTGCCCGATTCCAGAGCTCAGATTAAATTTGCTCCACTTCCAACCGTAGGGTGTCCTTCCTCCACGTGTGAAATTTTGACATGATGCTCGTGGTCCCCAGGTCCATCCCAAGACTGCCAACAAACAATGCCAAGAATAACAACGTGGCCTGCAATTTTTTGGCGTGTCCACAAATGCGCCCCAACTCATGGTTCCATTGTGCAGCGCTGAACTCGAAGTTCTCTTCCTAGCATCAGCAAACTTGGGGAAACCCTTTTAGAGCTTGTACGAACTTGTATAAGTGGGAAAGTAACCTAGATTTTGGCCATAACTTACTTTTGGCATGTTGTTGAAAAGTAAAAAAGCTGAAAAAAGTTGTGAAAAATGACCAAAAATTGTAACAACAGGTGCTTATTTACTTGCCTAAATGAAAAAGTTGAAAAGGTTGCCCACAATTTACTAATGTAGTCGTGATTCGATATACATACCTCCCCCCCCCTCCAATGCATGCGCATCAATGCCGCCAGCGAAGAAAACTCCACTCTTTTTTTTAATCTGAATTTGTATTCCGCAAACGGGTGCGAAGAAGTACAAGGGCGGTCACGTATAGTACATATTATACTTAGGCGTCGTCGGTAAAAGGAGTGAGCCAGACAGAAGTGGCTATGGGCAGCGATAGTGTGGATCGTAGGGTAGTCGTGGGGGCTTGGCCCCATTTTCGGAATGTAATCTCTCTCTGGAACCTCATCCCGGTTCCCACTCTGTCCGTGGCTTTGCACACACAGACCCCGGTCTCCTCCAGGAAAAGAAGCAGCGCGTTGACGCGCTTCGGGTGGTTGAAGAGTTGTGGGAGGTTTCGGGTGCGGTCTCTCGCAGTCAGATGCTTCCGACGCGCGGCGGCGTGTAGCGGACATTCGAGCAGTACGTGCTCTAGTGTTTGGGTGGCTTCACCGCATGGGCAAGGGATCTGTTCGGGTGTAAAAGCGTTGTGTGTAGCGTCCTATAAACGCATGACCAGTGATTATCCGGGTACAGAAAAAACTCCACTCTGTCGGGACCACTGTTCCAGAACTACAACGATGCCTCAAAAAAGTGGGTTGGGCCACGCTGGCGGGCGGCTGCGGCGAATGGCGCCCGGCGATTGGTTTCAAGACACGGGCCATACCTTACTCGATCGGCTGATCGGTATCGGCGTTGCTGGAGATCGAGATCGAGCCCGATTGAGAACTGACGTGGCCTCCTGCCTGTTTTATGACTCACCTCACTTCATTAGCAGCCCTTCCTTTCCCAAACGTTGAGAGTAGTCGTAAAGGCATAGCATGACAAACCTACAAAGGCCTACACCCTCGCCCCGCCGTTGCCGCTTCTTACATACACTCATGACGTCAGTGACCTGTTCCATGTCACTTGCATACCGTGTGGCTTCTCTTTGTCTGTGCTGGACTTCTTTATATTGGCTAGAAAACTAACCTGGAAGCTAGATGATTTACAGCTTCGTTTATGAGGCTGGCATAAAAGATAGTTGAAGATAGCTGCATGGTGGCATCCACATCCAGGGCCCACGTCTCATATCCCTCATGGCAGTGCCTCACTGCGATTGACTCATAGGCCTGTTTCATTCGGCTTCGGCATTTACTGTGCGTCTGATACAGGTGTAGGCTAGCTGTTAGGAGCAATTTTTACTGTAACTCCAACATGTATTACACAATAAACCTCAGCTTAAGCTCAGCTGAGATGCATTCCTTACTAAGCAAGAATATACAACGGAAGTGCAATGGGATGAGGGCCAAAACTACTAATAGCTTGTAAGAAGAGTTGCCGGGGTGTGTGGGTTCTCCGGGTACGTGACGGATCAAATGAAATTCCTGGAGGATCATCTCATAGGCATTCAAAGTCCCCGAGTGTCCCTCGACACGATTTCCTGACTGAGAGCGCGCTTCTCCAGGTCTGGACGGATGAAGATTCACACCGAGCTACTGGTGGCACGTACACATTGAAACGAAAGTACAGTACAATGCTTTTTGAGCGGCTAACAGGAAGAAATAGAAAAATCTGCCGTTTAAGTTTGTGATCGATCGTATGTCACAATAGCTCTGGCATCAAGTCAGCTTGACACAGTACTCCACTCACACTCCGCCTAAACTTGCATCCCAGGCCAGGCCGCTTCAAGTGCTCGAGTTGCTGAATCGATTGTTTAGGGAGGCCGTTTCCTCCAGGACTCGCATTTCAGGTTATAGCGACGCAATTCAACTGGGTTCGCCATGATCACCTGGGCAAGGACGTCTCTCTGGCGCTCGAGGAGTCGACAGCGCTACGAAACCTGTCATCACTGTGGCGATCTGGTAATAGCAACGCCTCCTACGCAACGCGATCATGGCCACCAACTCGGCCTGGCCAACCCGGGCCGGAATCTAGTCACGATCTCTTGTCATTTGCCAAGAGTGGTCGCACATCACTGCACCGGTACATCTTTGTGCTCTGATGGCCTGTAAATGACTATACTGTAATTCATCTCCGTCACCGCCTCACGCACGCTTCATGGGTCTAGACCCGGTGTCAACCAAGCGCACACAAAGTACGACGGCACGTTCACTGTCTATTCCCCACCTTCATTGGATTTCTAATGGCCTATACACACATACACAACCTATCCTCATCCCTCGCACTTTGTTTTCTTTGATAATTTATGGTCTTACATCTCTACAGCTACGCCTTCATCCCTCTCGTCTCTGCTGTTGCTACGCCGTATGCATGTTTCACTTTTCACCTAGGTGTTGCCCTGTGGTTCCTAAAAGGTCGGCTACGTATTTGCCGCCGCACCGGAAGTTGCTGTGCCCATTGTGCATGATTTCTCAGACATCCAGCCACTTTCCTGGGGCCCGACTTAGACGCTAAGGTGCCTCGTTACTTTCAAACACGAACTTGAGGCGCAACGTGGAGTCAGCAACTCGCGGTTTCCCAGTATCATTGGGCAAGTCATTGCCGAAGCACGTACCACTACGCCTTGCCTCACCAACAATAAAAGCCGATCGATGGGACGGATGAGAACTGCACGCTCTTTCCGTTAAACAAACTCGTATACTTACAGGATGCAAGCGGTATGGGTTCTTCTCCCAGTTGCTGCTTCTTGACACTAGAACCTTTTCGCAGATGGATCTCCTCGTTGACGGCAACCTCGCTCAGATGTTCTACCCAGAGGGTGCAGCAGCGTACTTTGCTCGTCTTTTGCGCGTGGACGCGCGGTCTCTTCGTCCAACGGTCTCCCACGAATGGCCTCACGCTTTCTTTATCACCGGTCATGCTGTGAATGCTCCTCCTTCCCTTTTCATCAACGGAGTGCCGGCTTGGCTGCTCGATTATGCGATCCGTCAGGTTGGCACGATCGTTCCGCAGCGGATCTGGTCACCGTCGGACCCCCAGCGATATGTCAATGTATCGCTGAACATGCCCATTTTCTTCGCGCACCGAGATCGCGTCAACCTGGGTTTGCCCCTCCTCACGGCCGCGGCAGGTCACTGTGCGACGCTATTAGGGGCGGGGACTACCACCCCAGTCGGAGACTGCTCCACCATGTACATTCGTATGAACGTAAGCATTTCACTCTCTTTCAAAGCATTTCGCGCGCATTTTGTTGAGCTTATGCGCGCTCACGTGCGCTTTCTAGTGGCCAGGTTACAGCGAGTGGAGTACACAGATTATGACCAAGGACCAGACTCCGGCTCACAACACGATCCCCCTCGAGAAATTCGCAAAGCGCGTCGCCAGTGCGGTGAGCAGGTTCATGGATGTAAGCACTCCCCCCACGTCTTGGGAATTTTCTAGCAGTTCAAGAATCCCCCCCATTTCTGACGCCCGACATTTTTTTTTCCGAATCGAATTGGTGTGGTTTTGCAGGACGCCCAGCGACTTCAAGGACATGATCCAAATTGGTGGATCGGCAATGGGGGGATCACAAAAGATCAGGTCATCTTAATAGGGGCCGTTCACGTCTCGCAGGGGAGCTGGCAGCCGATCCTGCAACTCAATCGTTATGTGATGCCGCGATATTCACACGGCTCCCGTTGAGCCTGGTCAGGTCTTGGAACAGACATGGAACTTATTGGCTTCTGATACAATAGTGGACTCAGTTTGACTCAATCGCATTAAAATACATTAGATAGATGTCTAATACAGCACACACATACTATAAGTTAGATAGATGCCTATTACAGTATACACGAACTATAGTTAACTAATGCCTAATACATACCGGATATTCCACAGTCACACATGAACAAGCGCGCGGATTGGCGGATTGGTGGAAGGGGAGACGGGGGAGGGGGGGAACAGTAAACCGGTTTACCTGGCTTGCTTGGTCGCATGGCTTGTGGCCCTCTCACTACAGCCTGTTGCCGTCTATGTCTTTACAATACATTGGTGCCACAGTAGCACTTGCCATGCTTGTGTGTGTGTGCGCGCGCGACGCCTCCGGGTGTTACTGCAGGCCGGCCGATCTCAGAGCGCCCGCGGGTCCAGATAGATGCCAAGTCAGATCTCCACTAGACCTGACCTAAAACCAAGTGCCGGACAGCAACCGAATGCGTCCGACGAATGCGTCCGACTCGGAGTGCTTCGTTCCCTCATGACTCATTACATCTCACATGAGCCCAGATCCGCTTGCACCATGCACCATGCCATGCCGTGACCACAAGTCGGCCAGTGACAGTGGTGATGATGATGGGATGGTTCTACTCTGTGCCGCTGGCGGTGGTGGATAGAAAAAAAAATTTAGATCAATGCTCATCGCTTGCGGCTTGCATGCGACTTGCCGGACTGACGGGGGGAGTCAATATGACGCGTAATACTGTGCCGTAGCAGCGGTCTTGTCGCCGACTGGGCGGAGGCAGTGCCGCTGGGGACGCGAGCAAGCTGTGAAGCAGGGGAATTTCAATTTGAATCATCGACCAGGGACCTTAGCTACGCGCCGTGGAGACGGTTCCTGGCCAGGGGTTAGACCGGTTAGATTTATTCCTTCTCGGCCCGAGGAGAAACAGGTAAGGGTAGCAGTAGCAGATTTTTGCCGGGTCGGGAAGCAAGTGTAAGTAGTTACAGGATGTGCACTATTACTATGTGTAGGTGGGATGGGAGAGGGGATAATATATGCGAGACACATAACTTCAGTATTAAAAACATAACGATGCACGAGGCGATAACGATATGAGAGCAATGGCCTCAAACACGAGCCCAGCGGGGTAGAAACGGATGCACGGAGGAAGGTCAGGAGAAGAAGTAGAGGGACGATTTGATCTTATTAACGTCAAATTCGCCCTTGGTTGGCACGGGCGGAAGTAAGTCAACGAGATCGACGAACTTGCCCTCGAGTGAATCGTCGGGCACAGCCTTGCCCCGCGACGACTTCCCCGCGCCAGCACCCTGGCCCCGCTTCGCCTGTCCGCGGCCTGGCTTCAAAAGCTTTACGGCCTGTTCTTTTGAGAGCACTGACACCGTCGGTGGATGCTCCAACGACTTTTCTTTTGGTTCTTCGTCTTGCTCCGTTGTCTCCATGGTAGTCCCTGAGACGCTCTCGGCGGTACCTTTGGGACGTCGGGAGGTTATGCCCGAGGCCGTGTCCAGGATACCGAGTTGTTTGAGTATCTGGGAGGTCCCCAAGGACGCAATTGGGACTTTGTAGCCAGTGTAACGCTCGCGGAACTAGAAACGCGTAAGAGACACTAGGAGGCTGGTCGAAAATAAAACAGGTACCTCATTCAGGAGTCTACCTAGGACGTCCGAGGAGTGTAGGGCGATGAACGTTCCGCGGATGATAGTGGACATCTGATCAATCGAGGAAGGGTGTGTCCAGTAAGAGTCATGAACCGAGGCGAAGCTTAAGCCTTGCGTCTGACGACAGTAAGCACACCCAACCTCGTCGCAAACAAACAATAAAACGTACTCGACACTCCAACGCTGTGAGCAGCATATGCGTCGCATCTAAACTGTGGATGAAATTCGGCGGGAAAGCCGAGGCCTGCTTTTGAGAGTTGACTAGTAAAATAAAATAAAAAATTAGCGTCCGGTCAACACGATACCGGGTAAATCGCGTCTGCTCACCCTCGGCGGGTGCATTCGGGTCAGAAATGAATACCGACTGCATACTGCTTGCTATGATCTGCTTTCGCCTAATTCTGCGGTACGGCTGAACGATGGGCAGCCCTAGCGGTGTCGTCCACACGACGGCGGCCATTTGCTCCTGGCGCAGGCGCGTGGTGCCACTCTTAGTCTTCATCTTGCTGAGTCTCGAAGGCCTATAGAGTTCCATCGCTTCGAGGACACGATCACCCGGTACAGACTTCGAGATGATGCGTGCAGAGGCAGTCAGCCAGTTCATGATGTCGTTTGCGCCTTGGAAAAGGTCGCCAATGCATTGCAATACCTGGGGGGAGTGAATCAATACCTATTTGTCGGGAAGGAAGCAACTCCTCCGTACCTGCTTGGCAAGATACGCGGCGGCGAGGTAGCATTCCTCGACAGGAATATCACCACGGTCTTTGAGCTGCTTCTCAATCTGTTCTCGTGCGCCAACAAACGTGACACCGTAGACAGTTGTCATGACGGTCTGCTTCACAACTTTCCGCGAGACCTTTCCGAGAAGCATTTCGGCGAACTGATTATCCGGACTCCTCTCTAGGTCGTCTTGCATTCGTTTCTCAACCATGTTTGCAACATACGTATACACGTCTGACGGCCGGTCAGTAATATCGAGGTTGACTTGCCGTGCCCCACGAGCATCACCACCAAGCGCAGCATAGTGTTGTAGCCCATTACATGTCCCATCTTGATGTACTGGCAACGCACACTCGTACGCATGTGGGTCAGGTGAGTCGAGCGCAGCCTTGAGCTCCATGCAGGTGGCCAGACATTGCCATGGGTCATCAGCTTTCTGCCACCATTTACGTCCCTGATGCAGAAATAGGACGCGTTGAACCTTTGAGCTTATGTGAAGGGGAACGAGACTCACATT
Source organism: Russula compacta (assembly GCA_022376555.1). Classification (NCBI taxonomy): domain Eukaryota; kingdom Fungi; phylum Basidiomycota; class Agaricomycetes; order Russulales; family Russulaceae; genus Russula; species Russula compacta. The sequence continues at coordinate 72,767 of WTXH01000124.1, forward strand.
AATTGGATTCTCCGCACTATCAAAGATATCGTCTAGGTGCTTGTGGACAAACTCTACTCGCTCATCGAAGGTCGCCTTGTCATAGCCGTATAGGTTGGACAGGTGGATCTTAAGCCATCGCAAACCACGTTCACCAAGTGGCTTGGCCTCGCCGAAAAGAAGTAAACCACGACTTAAATCATCTCCGATGTGGTTCAGGTGGGGAGGGAGTGGATAGGCGCGGCCGCGGAAGTCGAGGTTGTGGGGGAGATAGAATATATCACCCAGAAACTTCGGGAACGCATCAGAGGACGGTAAACAAAAATCGAATCAAGAGGCTCACCGCACGGGCAATCTCAATTTTGTAGTTGACGCTACATCGATCAGAGTGGTTGTTTGCCTTGCTCACAAGCCACCGGCGCTGACGCTGGATGAAGATGCTTCGCGCCTTCTGATCAGTCTCCATCTCGGGCGTTCTTTCAGGCTCAGGTTCGTCATATACGGCAGGTGGTAGTTTTCCCAGGCGATAGCCCGCATTCCAGACCTCGAGTACGACGTCAAAGATTTTGCGATTGATCTGCCATGGCGTCGAGCCGAGAACATCAAGGCCAGCGTACACGAGTTCGACGTTGCCACGTGACGAGGCGTGTTTCAAATACTGTTGTTGTTCTTGCGAATCTTTGAAACGCATTACCTGGCCTGCAAAGTGTATTAACTTCTGGCAGCCCAACTTCGAGGAATATACGCACTCTTATTGTAGATGTAACCGCCTTCGTTATAGCTCAACCACGGCTTCGGCTTGACAAGCATGGGTAAATGCCGTGGGTGCATCGTATCCCGGATGCTATCCTTGGCCATCCGTTCTGCCACGACTGGGTTGAGCTTGATGATACCGAGTTTGTACCCACGAAGGTACTCATAAGAGTGTATGAATGCGGGCTGTTCTTCCTCAACAAGCTCGCCTGTCCGCTTGTTCGTTCCGGTACGGATCACCTTCGCGACGTCCATCAAGCGGTCCACCAAAAAGCTACCAACCCGCACGCGCAAGACCTGGGTCCAGTCGCTCGTCCACTCTTCAGCATCTTCCATGTACTTTCGCGCAGTGACACGCCGCGCATGGAGATCACGATATGAGAAACGAGAGAAGAAACCAGACTCGCCAGCTCGCATAGTGGATGGCACAGAGATGTTGTTCTTTTTGCACATCTGGGCTTTGTACTCGAGCTCGACAGCCTTGCCAACGCTGACGATGCCACGGGCAGTCTTCATGCCATCCGCAACGCCGCCGGAACCCTGAAGGCGCATGATTTCAAGGATGGTGATAAGGGAAAGCTTCTCGGGTTTGATGAGAGACAAAAAGGGTCCAAGGTGGGTCACCTTCTTTGTTGCAGAGACAGGAACTATAAGGAGAGACTGAGTGAGGGTCTCGGGACTCGAACCAAATGAACTGACTGGCTTCCTCTTTAATGAGGAGTGCGATGTCCTCTCTCAAACGAGCGTGGAGGAGCTGGTGCCATTGCCACATCCATAGCTGCAAATCCTGTTGCTTTAGAACTGAGTCACCTAGCCCAAGCTCCTTGAAAAGTTCGGCCTGCCGTCGCATGCGTTGAACCGCGACATCATATACGGAGTCTTCGAGAAGCTTTTGTCGTGCGGTGAGGTCCTCTGAGAGGACTCGTCGCGCGAGAGAGACCTGTGCGAGGTGCTTCCTAAGGATGTCGAGGTTGAAAGGAATTACTGCCTCTGACTTTCCTGAGGACGTGCCATCCTCATTTAGAACAGACTAGGACAACGTCAATTGCGTGGCAAGATATCAAAACAGAGTGACGCACCGTGGTGACAGGGCGGACCTCGGGGACGTTCAAGTATGGGTCCGGAAGAGACGAGCCATCCTTCTCGGCGTCAATGAGCTCACGAAAGATTTCAGGGTATTTGTGGTGCACGGCCGCCTGTGTGAGCGCCTTGATAATTTTTTGTGCTTCTTCTGAAGACTTGATAACGCGGTCGGAGATGACAGTGGGCACTGAAAGCTGGTTATCGACGATGCCCTTCAAGAGCGAAGCGGGTGTGTGGTAGGTAATGCCGTCAATATATGTTGGTGTATTCTCGGAAGAGTATCTGATGGATTATTAAAGTAAAGTCATGACATGGGAAAGCACGGACGCACCTCAACCACGCTACGAGTGCCAAGGCATACGCGCCTGTAGTGACCGCAACCCTCGCTTCCCCACTAAATAGGGAGTCCAGGAGCGCCCAAGCATCATCTACCCACAAAGACTTCTTTTCTGGATCTTTAAGGGCCATGTCAAGATAGGCCTCTACGAAAGCGGTGTAAAGACGTGGGTGAAGGATATGCTCAGACCGCTTGGCACGGAGGTCGTCAAAGATCTCCTTGGCACGGGGGACATCGTAGCTATTATGCAGGCAAGCATCCATGACAGCAATTAGATCTTGCGTGGTTGAGTCGGTGTAATAAAGGTCGTTTAGCCCGGACTGCCTATCCCGTGGGAGGGGTGTGGGCAGTATAGTATATGGTGTACGAGTGCGGAGGAAGGTGTGCATGTCACTCGTGACAGAGTCACCCAGAGTATCACTGGTAAAGTCTGGGAGCTTTGGGTGAGCCGGAAGGAAGGCCGGATAGCTTTCTGGGAGGGGTGAGGTGATCGCGTCAAAGGCGGGCGCGCTGGCGCGTTTTGAGGGAGTAGAGTACAGACGGGCAGGGCGAGGGAGGCGTTGACGAGAGCACGACAGTAAAGTCGTCTCTGCGCTTTTTCGGGTTGCCCGTGTAGTGAGGGGAATCATGGTGTTCTCCAAGTCGTGTGAGTTGCTGCCCGCTCGCCGTCGTCCTCGCCCTGCAAAAAATGCAATTTGCTTTCCGACCTTGGCCGTCTCAAATTTCCGCCAAATAGATAACGTAATATTTTCCCACAGCTACTAATACTAAGTAAAATGTCTCTCATTGGGAACACAGGAGGAACACAGGAAGAAGGGAAATTATCAAACGTTGATTCAAGACAAGTCAGTGGCTGCGGAAAAGATCAGAGGCAGATTCAAAAATGGAGGGAAACGAAAACGACATTACCTTTCCTTGCACTCTGGATACCTGCAACCAAGTTCATAGTGGACGTCGATAACCAACTCTGGGAAGCGAGAGGTGGTGAGAGTAGCGAGCTTCTGACGAGCTTGGTTTCGCTTTGGATGAAATTTCCCTTGGGCAGGGAGAACGGCGACTGTGCCGCGAGTGGTGAGTCCACGCATTGGGGAAAGAAAAAGGACAGACCTCTGGTAGCATCCGAATTGGTATTTCGCCGGACTAATTCATCGTGGACGTCTGTACACAGCTCTTGGAACTGCTGGTGAGTAAGCTTCGTGAGCCTCTGTCGTGGAGCTGGGCGGGAATCTTCCGGCTCTGAACCAAGGATGATGAGTGTGAGATAGGGTGGATGAAGGAGACAATGTCAATCGGACCCTTCGCGCTGTATGAAGCGAGGTATTTGCTAAAGGCGTTATAATGAATGCTTGCGTCGAAGGGTGTATCGTCCGGTGAGGATGGAACGACAGACTTGTCTTCGCGAGAACTTGGGAGATCTGCAGTTGTTGGGAAAGGGATTCGTGCATACGAGTGAGAATCTGGTCCCTTCATGATGGATGATCCAAGTGGGAGCACAACAGCCGTGAAACCCAACCATCTTTTGGACCGCGTTTGGCCAAAGTATGAGCGCCTGCTGTCAGAACACGGGACAGAAAGTGTGCCTGGCACCGAATGCGGGGTAAAGATTATATGAACAGAGCAGAGTTAGGCACCGCAGACTCGGACGAGCATTGGGTTCAGAACGAATAATGACTGTCGTGATGATATGTAGCGCTCTCTGGGTTGTGGACACCACCGCCAGCCCGCGCGCCACCAACTCGCAACTCGCCCTCGCTCGAATCGCGGCAGGTCACACGACTCGATTGATGGTTCCCGCGATTACAACGTACTCCTCGTCCGGACCCACCTCGAACATGGCCGACATGTCGTTGGTCAACCAAGCTATTTCAGATGCTCTCCAACTTCCTTCCGGCCCAAGAGCGGCGATAGCCTGAGGTGCTTAGTAGGCACCGAACGGGTACTTACGCCAGTTTCCTTCCTCCTTGCTCGACAAGATGAAACCTGTCGCTTGAGCCTATACGGAAATGTTTTGAAAACCATCGCCGCCAACAACCCGTTACCCGGGCATTGTAAAGCACTTAGCACTTTGATATCGAAGCCGCAAGGCAGTTCTGCCTCAGAGACACCCGAAGCGTCCCATCGCTCGCAACTCATGGTCGCCCTTGTTCAGGTCAACCCATAGCTCTACATTAACGACGCCAAACGATGCGCAGCCCAAGTGATAGATGGCGTGGAGGCCTCCTCGCGACCCCCACTTGTCGCGTGGGTTCTATCATCAGCTGCAGCTGATGTCAATTGTTGCAATCTCCCAAAATCTCATCAATGATGTGATATAGATTTCGAGGTGGAGGAAGACGACGAGGCAGTCCAAGTGTGCCACAGCTTTACGTATCTTCCTACAAATACTATGAAACATCATCCATCAAGAGTCGCCTGCCATTGCTGTATTCAGCTTATCAACGAATGCAGCGCTGCGGTCGAAGACTTCGCAGGCTCATCACTTTGCGTCCTTTTTCACAGCTTATTGAGGTGCTCTTCGACTTGATACCACGTGCGCCTGGAGGCATAGCCGCATCACGGCGGGGACGCTCTAGGGCTGTAAAGGTGCTGCCCGCGCATGGTGCAATCAATGTCCATGCGTGCAACAACGAGCCACTCCACCGATCCGTGACGAACTTTACACGGAAACATCAGGAGACCATGCGGTTGCTGTCAGGGAACGCCCAAAAGCGGGCTGTGGACGTACCAGGTAACAGTGGCCGTTCTAGCGGACATTGTATCCTTATATACGGCCCTTTGCTAATACAATGCACCACACTGGCTGGTAAAACATCTCTAGTATGCGCGCTCGTCGTCAAAGGGCGCCAGTAATGCAGTGATTGTAGTGACACACACTCATTTGAGTCACGCAAACAGTAGTTATAGATTGTACCGCTAGTGCTACATGGGGGTTCTGTACCTCGAGGCGCAGGTCAATGGAATCGAAAAATAAAAAAAATAATTGCAGTGCTTGACCGGGGTTCGAAGTGAGGGTGAGTGGTCGAAGATCAATGTCATGACATGCAAAGTACGGAAGCCGTATAGCGCAAAGAAGTGTTTTAGCATGCGGACAATCCCATCGATATCGGTGCATCGTGGCGAGATTCAAAGCTGACTACTACAGGGCACTCATGACACTCTCTACCCAACCCATCGAAACCCGGGCAAGAGTAGCTGATGCGAGCTGCGAGCTTAGCACCAAGAGACAGACACCTGCCGTTGCCGTCGTTTCCTAACTCTTTCTCAAATGCTCTATGTTGAGCTCAATCACATTCAACTTCATTTCCCCGCAGATGCGCTTGCCAGAGGGTCTGCGATGAGGGGTGCTTATATACACTGCAGGGAACAGCGCTTGGAGTCGGAGTCTGGTCCGGGTGCTGGGAACTGAACACGCCGTTTCGGTTTCACCTGATATAGTACGCAGTCATGGGGGAAGCATCGTAAGAGATGGAATTATTTGTACTATCATCGAGGTGAAATGCTAATTAGGCGTAGGTGTTGTACCTATGCAAAAGTCTACGAGTTTCTCAAGTAGTGAGAAATATACGTGTATGAGTACAACTGATGTCCAGTAGAAATAGAGACACAATACATAGAGGTGTGAACACGTCCAAAATCCATATCGGGACCCTAGAGCCCCTCATCACTCTCATGCCTCAATCTCAATCCATTCACGTTCGTCGCCGTCCACGTCGTCTGGACTTGAGCCATCTTCTCCCTCAAGCCCCGGTGAGACAGAAGGCCAGTCGTGGCTCAGTGAGACCAAGAAGTCCTCAGGTATGCTAGAGGCGAGCAAGACGGGAGAGACAGGGGTAGATGAAGGAGGGATTGCCCCGGGTATGGATGTAGAAACCTCTACAGGACGATCAAGGGACATGGCAGAGGGTGACGGTCCCGGAGGTGTAGAAGTAGTCTCATCGGTTGTCGCCTGCGAAGCGAAGACCTCATGTTTTGAATCGACGGTATCACCAGTAGACACGGAGGTCTCGTCTTGGCCTATGGGGGCAACCGTAGGAGAAACGCCAGCGAGGGCCTGTTGATTTAACTCCAAAACATCTGTCAAGGATCGTTCTTCGATAATGCCTTTATCTAGCGCGAGTTCTGAGCTGGTAAGGTCGGCATCGTCGTGGGGTAATACAAATTCGGAGTTTGGCAGCGGCAGTACCCCAGGACTCGAGAAGCCAGAATCCGAGTGATCGTCAAGGATTGATGAGGAGGATCCATCCGCCTTAGGCCTGCTGTCCTCGTCGACCGAAAGTTCCATAACCACGTCTTCGCCTTTGGTGAGCTCTGCTTCAGCAGAAGACGCTGCACCGAGCCTGCTGCCTGGTTTCGCATCTTCTCTTGCCTCTCTGATTCTCCTCTCGACGTCTTCAATAGCTTCTCCACCTCCTTGACAGCAGTTCTTCGTACAACACGCACTTCTTCGTCCCCATCACTCTCCACAGCATCGAGCTGCGCTAGCAACTCATCAAGTGCGTGTTCGTACACCCTCACAGGTGCATTGGTGGGTGTGTACGCGAGGCCATCCGCTTCATTATCAGAAAGGTCGAGCGAGGATGGAAGAGAGAAGCCGGAGGAGAGCTCAGCAAGAGCGGAGCGGATATTTTGAATGATCGTCAGGGGAGAAGGTGCGGCTTTGGAAGTGGGGGAGGACGCAAAATGGTCTTCTCCTTTGGATGAGTCGGCACGATGAGTCTTGAAGGATGCCTTCACAGCTTCGGCTGCGGCGCCCTGGAGGGCATCAGAGCGGGAAAGATCAGCACCTTCGGAGGGCTGTGTCGAGCTAGCATTTCCCTGCCAAGTGTTGTCGGTAAGGGATCATTCGAGGAATATACAAAGTGATGGCCTACCTCTGTCGTAGATGCAGCTGTAGATTGGGGATTGACACTACTAGTCACAGAGGTAAGGTGGTGGAGAATAGCACGTGCCGCATCTTGCACTTCATCATCGCCCCCTATCCTCTGCAAACGCTCACGGAGAAGAGACTCTAGATTGGCCACAGAGGGCTCTTGCAGCTCGGAGGCGAGGTGGGGAGGTTGGTTGACAGCCGTGTTTACCACTACATCATGTGGCGGCTGATGCTGATCAGACGAGTGAGACCAGTAAGCCGTTAGAATGCATATACCACCTACCCTGTCTTCGGCAAAAGACTGGGACACAGATTCGCATCGCGACTTGGACCATCCATTTTCAGCACCGGCCCCGTCCGCAAAGGGTACATGAGTATGCAGACCAGGGACGACGACGGCATCAGAAGGGGAAAGGGGTCGTTCTACAGTTCCATACATAACAGGGACGATGTGGTGGAGCGAAAGATCATCCTCGGCGGGAACTTCCGCCTGGGCCAAAGCATTGATCAGCGCCCGTCTGCGTTGCCGCACCTGCTGTTTGTGGAGCAAGTGTGTCCATTCCCGTCGACGACCAAGAGCCGCCAGGCGTGCCCTCAACTTGGCTTCTTCACGGGCACGGAGTAGCGTATTGTATTCTTGTTCCGCAGAGAAATACTCAGCGAGCGCACGGCGATAACGCACCACGGGATCCGTGACTAGTGGGAGGGAGAAAGGATACGAGTTGTCATGAGGGTAGACAGAGACAGGGTAGATGGGTTGCGCGTAATGGTGTAGTCGAGGAGCGAAGCTGAGCATGATGGTATCGAGTTAAGATTGAGTGAATCATTATTCGATTGGAGGGGCCGTTTTTATAATCAAGGAGAGGTCCGCAGCGAGAATTGGGTCGAACGCTCACGAATCGTCGTAGCGTCGCTCGTCGTCGCTGGCTCGCCCGAGAATATGCTAGAATTTCCTAAATTGGTAGCAGCACATTGTGCTTGTATTAGTCAGCATGAGCACGTGGTTGGATGGTGAGGGTACTACAAAGTCAATCAATAGTCAATCCAGTGCTATCTGATCAGACTCATCCCACCACCACCCATCTCGCTTTCGTATGGGGTAGTAGATCACATATTCTGCCCTTCCATCTTCGCCCTCGCCTTCCATCACCCGCTGGTTGAATCCAGCAGCGGTCTGACCGGGGAAGCGAGGATCCAGAAACCAGATCTCTGAAAATGGTGCCGGCATCCTTAGATGATCGCCGAGGAACGTGTCCGCCCAAGCGGCGAGGTACACAAGATTGGGCGCCAACGGGTCCTCCGCATCATCCTTCCCCCCGCCATCGGTTTCGTATTCTTCGTCTCCTTCACCATCGCTGTCGTCCACGTCCATGCCTGCATCTTCGTCACCCCCCACCTCCTCTCCGTCCTCTCTGTCGTCCTCTTCGTCGTCGTCGACGGCGGGCCTCGGATGACACAAGTCAAGAACAAACATGCCCGCGAATACAATGCGGCGGAGTTTCTTGAACATTCGAAAAGCCTCGCCCCAGGCACCCTAAACGAGAAGGGACTGAGTTCGCCGAGCCTGTACAGATCCTATTGAACTAACCAGGTGTCCCGGTAAGGGCGCCGCTTTGGACATTCCTGATTGATCAAGTGAGATCTCCTCGAGATCTGGTACAAGCTTGGCAAGCTCAGAAATATACTGAGGACCAAAGTCGCAGAGCCACACGCCGTGGTGATTGACGACGATTCTCATGTGTGTGATTGAAGAACGAGAGAAGCCACGGAAGAGCTGCCTCAGGCTCGATAGACTGAGGGTGACCGTGTTTACCGAAAATGAGCGCAGCTTCCGGAGGGCGCCGCGATCCTGTCGGATGGCCGCCATACCGTCATCAGCCACCAGAATGGAGCACAAGCAGCTGCAGGCAGACGTACAAAACCGGACTGAAGCATTTGTCCAAGCGCGTCGGCGTCAAAATGGTTCCCATTGTTCAGGACGAGAGTCTCGAGCTCGATCGCCGCCTCTGCGACGCGGTGCAGAGTTATGGCCCAGCTCGCGTCTCCAGGTTCCCAGCCCTTGTCCAATACCGTGAGGCCGAACCAGCGCAAGTTGCGCGGATCGCGCATCATGACTGGCAGCCATCCACCGCTGCACACGCTCAGGCACACCCACTGGTACGCCGGTGGTACCTCGTAATTGGAGATACGCGCAGGCAAGGGGTCGCTCTCGACCGTGGACGTCGGGGCCAGAAATGTCGCGAGGCGCAGGTCGCGGATGGTGCGCACCCGTGTGAGCATCGTGAAGGTTTGGGGGAAGTGGTTGATCGTCCTGGTTGGGTTGAGATCCAACGTGAACGAGCAGACGTGCGGCGCGCTCTTGAGCAAGGTCATGATACTCTCATCCAGGGCTTTGTACACCGCTTCGTAGTCCCAGCCCTCGGGGACGTCTGCTGTGTTCCAACCGACGATATCGATGGTACGTACCGCCTCTGCGTAGCGCGGTGAGCGCGCTAGCACCTCGGCGAGCTGATAGAGAGAACGGGCGAGGGAGAAGAGGCTGTTTGGAGGCAGGAACTGCAGGTGAGTGTACGCGAACGTGTTGAAGCCGTACATGTGACGGCAGGTACGAGAGAGTGCGATGCAGTCCCTGGAGGGAAGGTGCATATAGATGTGCCATTTGATCAAGGAAGGCAGAGAAAGGAAAGTGGAAGTGGAAGTGGATAGCCTGTGTTTGGGTGCCTTCGGGAGTTCATCGACTGCTAGTAATTCTTGAGGAATCAGCTGGGTATTTTCGTTGGTAGTGGTAATACCGAGGTTTGAGAAGCTCGCTGAAGCATCGTCCACATTCTACGGATAGCGAGTATTAGCTCACGAGGGAAGGGGGGAAAGGGGGGAGGGTAACGAAAGGATAGGGAATAGAGAGGACATACCATGCATTCCATGATTCTGAATCAAAGAAAAAAAAATCACTTTGCAACGTTAACGTTGCCCATGTGAGGGCAAAGATAAATATACGGCGCGGGGCGCGCATTAATCGAACTCGAAAGGATAGGACGACCAAACGGAAAGGTGCGCAACCAAGGAAGGCGGCGTAACGAGGAGGCTCAATTTGGACTTGCCCAGCAGCACCGTGACCCACAGCCAAGGGAGAATGCTTCCCCCTGCGGATTGCCGTCAACGGATCGCGTCCCCTTCTTCTTCTTCTTCGCACCTCCCCCACCCCCTCCCTCCTGCTTTTGATTTGCGGTCAAGCTGAATATGGCCCTCGTATCTGCCGCATTTCTGCGCCCGAGGCGTGCCGCCGTTGCCGCCACCCACGTCAACAAACTTTCCAACTTCCATTATGCCCACGCCAATATCATCCATGCCGTCTGCCATGCCATCATTGTTTCAGGCCACCGGGCCAGGTCTTGTCTTGTCAATGTCTTGTCTTGTCTTGTCATTGTCACGTCAAGCCAGGTCAGGTCAGGTCAGGTCAGGTCAGGTCAGGTCCAGGTCAGATTAGGTCAGGTTGGGGGTTGCCCCTCCGAGCCCGGGCCAGGGGAAGAGGAAAAAAAAAAAAATTCCTTTGGCCCAGAACGTGGCGGCCGCCGGCCGAGTTCGTTGAGCGGGGGCGGGGCGGAAGGGGGGGGCATTTGGGTCGAGCAGCACCACAATCATGATGATGATGTTGATTGTATAACCCAATGCTATCGCCCAATGATACGTACAACACGTACATGGGGCTCACGGAGAGAACCAAAAAGACGATTTTTTTCCCCGCTTCATTTAATTAAACTACAACGTTCGCGTTCCGTTCTTACGGCAGTGGCTGCACTCGCAGCACTTGATCGGGAACGCCGGCCGGCTTATGCAAGGCGCCACCAAACCCCCCCCATAACGAGCCCAAGGAATTCCCTCGCCACACAGGAGGTACTCGATGCTGTAATAATCTAATCAATTGTCATTTGTAATCGTACGTACGACACAAGAAGTCGCTGCTCTTTTTATCTCATCGCATCGCACAAGTTTTCGTTTGGAGATTTGGGATTTTTTTCCAAGCGAACTTGTTTCTGCCTGATCGACCCGACCCGACCCCGCAGAAATGAAAGGGGAAATGAATTTGAAATTTCGACGCCCGCGCGGTTCCGCGCCCAGGACGTCATTGCCATGCTTCGCTTCCTGATGATCATCGATCATCAACCGCGCTGCGAGCACGAGATCAGGAAACAAACAAGAGCTTCCAAAGCCTGCTCCGTCCGCTGTTCTCCCAAGGTCACCTTACTCGGCAAAGCGCAGATTGGCAATTCACTTTAATTAAAAGTGATCGGACGACGCGTCGTAACTGTACTATACATACAAAACTGTCCCCAAGAACAAAACAAATACGGAATTAGAAAAAATTGATTAAGGGAAAGCATAACACCGGCAGGGCAAGCCACTTTATCCAGATCCGAAAATCGCCACGCAAATGCAAAGTCTCACGCATCCACTTCCGACCACGCATCTTCCGCGCTTCTCAAAGATTCGCCCTCGCTAGAATTATCCACCAGAACAGCCTCATCGTGTGCCTCGCTCGAGGCGGAGGCGGAGTGAGACGACGGCTTCGGTGGGAACGTGAAGTGATCGTGAGAAATTGAGCTGAGAAACGTCTCGGGAGCCGGCGAGGCAGGCGCAATTACATTCGGAGGACTGGCGGCCGGGGGCGCGTGCGCAGCAGTAATGGTTGCAACCGAGTCCGAGGCGTCCTCGGAGGTATCAACGGGCTCCGAAACGACGGCGTCGACAGTCGAGGCTTCCCCCCCCTTGGAGGATGGTGCCAAAGTAGCACCGTCGAGCTCCTCAGCGCGCACCTCGGACGATTCAGCCTCAGCAGAAGGCGACTGATACTCGGCAGAGATGGCGAGATCGACGTCGGCATCGGCAGGAGTGTCCAAGGGCGCAAGGTCTTGAGAAGAGGAAACTTTGGACTCTTCACTTTGCACGTCGTAACCCTTTACCTCTTCCTTCGTGACTTCAGGCGCTGCAACTTGAGGGGCCTGTTCCTTGACCTTCCGTTCCACATCTTCCAGCGCCCTCTCCACCTCCCTCACCACTTCCCTGCGAACCTCGCGAACTTCTTCATTACCATCGCTCTCTATTGCATCGAGCTGCTCGAGGAGGCCATTCAGCGCCTGCTCGTGTGCGCGCACCGGCGCGTTAGTCGCGCTGACCGCGAGCTCGGAATCCTCAAAGTCGAGAACGGCTGGGAACCTGAACGCAGACTCGAGCGCGGAAAACTGAGTTCGCACCGCGCGGATGGCAGTCAGAGGCGATACCGGCTGAGGCGCGGACTGGTGCTGGATGTAGATGTAGCGCCACGAGCGGGAAAGACCGCGCGGCCTGACGAAGAGGAAGCGGCCTCCTGTGTCTACACGTTAGTCATCTTCCACCACTGAAGCAGAAATTTGATCACACGAACCTTTGAAGAGGATGCACCTGGGCTGGACCTGGAAGCCTTGGAAGCATATGCCCTCTTCGCATCGGCGGCATCACGATCCTGGAGACTGAGCTTAATTGCGAGCGCGATGTCACGCATCTCTTGACCAAGTCCACCCCTCATGTGCTCATGGAGGAGGGTATGAAACGTGGGTTCAGGACGTTCGGGTGCAGGCTCAGCGTTGGCTTTGCCCTTACCCTTCACGTCTACGGATGCCGCTTCAGGTTGGGACGGAGCACTCGGCTACGAGCTCATATTAGACAGCTCGAAACGGACCCCTCGAACAGACAGGCTTACCTTAGGAGTGGGCTGGTCTTCACCAGCTGCGCCTCTGGCCTGAGCAACAATGTCGTGAAAGAACTCCAATACATCATTCAACGTGACTTCCGCGTCATCGCGCTCGGGCTGAGGCTGGGGCTCGGCAGGGCGCTGTAGTTGTGAAGGAATAGGCAACGTCGGCCACTGGGGGGTGAGAGCGGGCTGAGGCCGCTGAAGTTCCTGAGCAACAGGGGCAACTCCAGCGAATAGCCCCAGACTCTCTCCAAGAGCGAAGACCTCATCGGAAGAGAGCGCAGGTCGTGAACGAGTGGGCCGACTTTCGACAAACTGAGGCTGAGGGGCTTCGAGCTCATCAGCTCCGAGGCCATAGAGACCGGACCCGCGCCTGAGGCATCGCCAGCGGGCTCGGTCACAGCCAGTGGGGGCGGCCCAGAGAGCGTGCTGGCGCTGCGCGAACCTTTCTTCGACTTGTGCTTGCAAAGCGCGCCCGCGCTCGACGCGCTCGATCTCGGCTCGGAAGGCGAGTGCGCGTTCGCGGCGCGCAGCCTCAGCAGCAGCACGCTGGCGGACAGCGGCTAGCTGACGAGCCTTCTCCAGAGCGATCTGGGCTTCGTACTCTCGCTCTGCAGATTCCAGCTCATAAAGGGCGCGACGGTAGCGAGTTGCAGGATCGACAGCACGCGGCGAGAAGGTGGCGTCAAAGGGGGTGTAAGCCGAGTCCTCCACCTGCCCAAGCCCAGCAAACGACGGTTCGTCATCATATGGGTAGAAGGACGCAGGCGGGTAGAAGGAAGCTGGCCGTGGAAAGTACGGCGGATGGCCGACAGAGAGAGGTGAGGGATTGTAGAAGGGCATTGTTGTAAGAGTATGGAAGACTTGTAAGAGCGATTGTTGGGGCTTACCTGGAGGGTAGAAGGAGCAATTTATAGGGACTGGTACATGCTCGGTCAGCGCACACGCGTCCGGTACGCGCGTCCTTGTGAACCGACCGACCGCAGTGACCGAGGCACCGCCTGGCCTGTGTGTCTGATTATTGACTCGCCCAAGTCGCGTCAATTCGAGAAGCATCCTGAATCGGACCCCGGGCCACCTTACTAAGCTGGCCCCCGCATCACCCCGCCCCACCATAAGTTGATGACCTCAGCATTCACAGCCATGTTGACGCGTCGAAACCACACTTTGTAATAAACAATAGACGATTAGACGATGTTTGGCACGCCCGGGGGTCAGACATTATTATTTTATCATCGCGGCAGTGCAAACGTTGCATCATTCATCAGCCGTTGCTGAAGCTCGCAGAACGGATCGAAGCAGGACTTATTCCGCCGCCACCACGGGCTAAAGGGAAGAAGGATGCTTTGGGATAGGATCCTCAGCCCCGAACGACAAAGGTGAATGATGTCTGTGTGAACATTGACGTAACGAATGGCCCATGACTGGCTTGTTATATCCGCAGGCTGATATTAGTTACAATGAGGAGGCGCAGAAGAAGATCAATGATGGTCAATATCGGTCAACTCCCAACGATCAAGTGATCTTACTTCCAAAGGATTTGGCTGTGTTGTAATTTTACTTCGAAATGATCTATCGGTGCTCCATAGAGTCTATACCCACTAGGATAGGAATCTTCAACATAGTGAATGTCTGGAGCGATCATTTTCTTGGCTTCGTCTCTCCACCTGCTTCTGCTTCTTGGCCCCGCCTGTCAGCGGCCCTTCTCCTCCCGACCGATCCTCTCCTGCCACCTTGCCTCCATCATATCAACTCCTCCCGTAACTGACACTGCTCAGCGTACACTGGGAGTTCGTCCGCAGTACGAAGGAGTCCACCTTTCTCTGCAGTGTGTGTGCGTCGCGCGGCGTGTTTGGGCAACAAACAAAGTAGGCTTGCTGCTCGTACGCCCATTGATGCATCTCCGATATCTCCTTAGCGAGCGCCGCAAGCTCCTGTTCCACGAACCATGTGTAGGACTTCGCCGCGGGCCTCTTCCAAGCTTCGCCCCTGTGTGATGGAGCTGGCGTCCCTGCAACTCAATGATAACGACTTCGATTGTGCGAATTGTCGTAGAAATGGGATGAAACAGCTGCTTCTCTCCATCGTTATCCGAAGAAAAACCAGGTAAAAGGGGGGGGGGGTTGCAGTAGGTCATCGGCGGGTGGATGAGATACTGATTACTGAAAGTACTCGACAGGTGGAAGAAGCGGGTTCTAATGTAGTCGTGAGGGTGCAGCACGTCCTCCTGAATCTGGCACAGTTCATCAAAAGCTGTCGACGCTGCTTGGACGCACATACCTGGGGTTGGTCCTTCTCCGCAGTGACACTGGGGCTGGCAGGCCATATCACGAACCCGGACCAACGGGGCTCAGGCTGCCTGCGGTGCGCATTATGCTGAACTGCAGGAACACCCGAAGAGACGACGTGACTCACCGGATCACAATGGCACCGTCCTAGATGTCAAGCCTTCGGTCGCCCACCCCAGTAATAGCTTTGTCACCACAACGTCCCGACGACAATGATAATAGAGTAGACGAGGACGATCTGGAGGAAAGTAACGAGGACGATTCTGAAATTGGATCGCTCTTCCCGTTTACTCTCAACTATTTGGATCTGTCAACTTTGATGCTCAAGGAGAAGATGGTGCACTGCTTACCTTTGCCACTTTTACTTCGTTAAGAATACGAAGACGTCACCGAGACGAGTGTTGTGGAGATCGATTCGTGGTCACTAGAAGAATTAATTGTGGCCTTTGTTCACGGCAACAATAGGGATTACGAACCCCGACATTTCCTCAGGCGTGGCCAAGTGCAGCTGGTTGTGGCAGCATCTCCAAAAGGTGCGCATATAACAAATGGACCAAGCAAACAGGTCACTTCTCAACCGTCACCACAATTGTAGTTAAACTATGGTCGCAGCAGGAGCTGTTACTAACTGGGTTGGTCTTAGCTTTGCTTTCCACACTCGGCCGATGCCCTCCGTAGGATATTCCTTCATCCCTGTGATTTCTCTTTTGAATTGCTCAGGAAGTCAACTTCGTATTTCGGCTACAATCCCCGTCGATGCTTTCATGCTTCCCTATCTGTCGATTTCTTCGAAGACAATGTCGTGTCTAAAAGCAATCATGCTGGGATTGAGGGGATTGGTTCAAACGTGCCAGGGAGTCTCCGATCTTCCGCATACAACTCTCCGGGGGATACCAATAGATATCTCTCAGGATGCAAGTGTGAAGCTGTCTCTGGACGCGTTTTAGATCTCTTGATGGAAGGAATACATGCGTTGCAAATCTGATGAGCTCGCTAAGTTCCACAACCTCATTGTAGGGATGCCAAATGCAGAGGCTCTCCAGGGCCATCTGTTCAAGAGGCTGGTATTGAACAACTTGAATCGCAATGAGGGCAAACGCAGCTTATGCAGCTTTCCGAATTGTCAGTTGAAAAAAACTTAGATGAAACAACGTGGGCCTATCATGGTCCCCATTCGACGTGTCAACTTTGAGGAATCCGACAGTCATCAGTATTCCCACAGTTTTCTTGTGGATGCCTGGACAGGCACTAAAAGTCAAAAGTTGGAAAGCCAAACAGGCTATGTCCAGTTTTCTGCAAGTCCTGGTTACCTTGTGCTTGACAAGCTTTGACAAGTCTAAAAGACTGCAAGTTTGACACAAAAAATAATGATATTAAATTCTGTGTACTGTAATGTTGACTTGGATAAATCTTAGGACATTGTCCACTTCAAAAGGGCTAAAATGAGGAATATGACATAATGATGGGGAGGAAATTAAACTGGGTAAAATTGAAACAAACTAATAGCATAAAGAAACTCCAGATCTAGGCTCAAAAAAGGATAGGTTTGGGACCAAAAGCAATGAATGTAAATGGGTATTGTCAATAGGGTAATCAGGATCACCCTATAATGGATTAGGAAAGTTTGTTTCAAGAGTATTATTGGCAGTTATTGCCAATTGGACAGAGAACAGAGATGTGTCTGGACCTGGAATGGCATCAGTAAAATTAATGGGCACCAATTCCAGAAAACTGGAACACAACTTACTTCTTGGTATGGTATTGGGGCAATAGCCACAATTATGGCTACTAGGGACATAAAGGTCCAGAAATTGCTGCTCATCAAGTAGATTGACATTGATGGCCTTTTGCTTGCCCTTGGAATCAATACTGTAACTGATCTTGATTTGTGTCCAGTGGTTGTTAGTGAGCTTTTGAATATTGCCTGTAAGATATGTTGAAATTGCCTTGGATTGGGATGTCCTCAGGTTGGAGCATCAGAGTGGCAGCTTGGGGTGGAATGATCAAGCAATCAGACTCACATAGATAAACACCCATGGACATACAAGACTCATATGCATAGTATTAGAGTATGGCAGTTATTTAGCTACCTATGGACAGTACTACATACATTCTCATATCAGTAGAACTAGGACAATTAGTTAAATGTTTCAGAAACTTTGGGCCAAGAGCCCGCATTGTAGATAAATAGCAGTAGAGTAGACCTACTGTCACCTCAGTTATCATGCCATATGCACACACTGAGGTGAGCACCCTTTGTTTACTGTTCATAATCATTCCATTAGGCTTACGCCCTGTAGTACATTGCTGTCCTACAGGTGAATACAGAGTTATTGTGCTGTATGCATGACACTGAGTACATTGCTGTCTTACAGACAACACATGCATGCATCTGTGATTCCTCACTTAATTCTAAGATTTGCATCAGGTTATGGGCCCTGCCCAGCCCGCTTCATCAGCTGCTCCATCCTTATCTACCCCTGTCTCCTCGTCTGCCCTCACTGTTCCCATGTCTGCACCGCCTACTGCCATTGAACAGCTCCTAGCCAACATCCCTTGGCTGGAGCTCAATGGCTCCAATTGGGCCATCTTTGTGATGTGCTTCAAGGATGCCATGCAAGTCACTTGTTGGTGGGGATACTTTGCTGGCCTGAAGCCTTGTCCTAAGGTCCAGGATGTGGACACCCCTACAGAAGATGAGCTTAGTGCCATTAAGCAGTGGGAGCATGATAACTTCATGTGTAACCGGCCTGGGGTGATGGTTCAACACCATCGCGCCCCTGTAAGTTGCGGAACCAGCCAATTAGAGGACTTGTGCCCCATTTCATGTTCGTGCCCTGTTTCATGTACATCAGCCTGTGATTCTTGTGAGCGACCTTTGCTACTGGTCATTATTGTTCTCTGTCGTGTTTCAAGTATAAATAGGTAGCACTGCCCCCTTCAGGCCTTAAGCCTGCCCTCAAGTACCATGTACTATAAATAGGGGACTCATTACGCCTGGTAGAGGCAAGTTGAGTCTCTTGTCTCAATACAAGCAGTGTTCTACTTCACTACGGGTGGCTACTGAGTGGAGCTCAGCAAGTGGTAACCCAGATGTCGACATCGACTTGCAGGTCAACTTCTTCTCTATAAGTCTTCTAGGACACTTGGAGTCCTAGCTCATCAACTCAGTGTGTCTACTGTTGCTGTCAAACCCTTGGCGGTGACATTAGACTCAACTTGTTTTCAATATGGCTAGCAGTTCAGAAGGGACACTACAGACCACGACCCTCGATTGGGTAGACGCCACTGAAGGCAGAAGGAACCACAGGGTTCGATACATCTCTAAAGAACACCCAGCCAACCCCACAGATCGGGATATACAGATCATCATCACAGCGAAAGGCAAAGCGCCGACCAACCCAAAGCTGGTGTGCATCCACAACAACAGGTGGAAGGAAGTCCATTGGACTGAGGGACGATACACCCTAGGGACAGAAGTTCCCCAGCTGCATGAATACGACACTGAAGGATCAGAAGCTGACGAGCTTTTTGATGAGGAATTAGAAGAACCAGAAGTCGTTTCGGACACAGAGTCAGACGAGGCGGTCAAAGAAATCGACAACGCCTTTAACAGAATCAAGATCACCCCAACAGAGGAGAAGTCCTCAGCATTCCCCATCAGAACCCTCACTCCACTCCAGGGACTACCAACCAACGCCCTACCAGCGGGAATCAGGATCCCTAGTCTTTCGCAAGCCATGTCAACCCAAACTACCACAGCCACAGCGGTCACCGCACAACCATCGACGACCACCCAAAGCGCACCACAGCATATCCAAAATGTCCTCAGACAAGTCCTCAAAAGGTCAGGACCACCAGGAGGGTCCAGAGGAGGACCAGGAGGACCAGGAGGACCAGGGGGACCAGGAGGACCAGGAGGGCCAGACCCAAATGCACCCCAGATACTGGTGGCAGCAGCAGCCGATGTGAAAACCATGGGAGCACTCCCACAAGTCTTTACGGGGGACAGATCCAAGGCCGACGACTTCATCGAAGAAGTAAAAGGATATCTGCACCTGAACGCAGACATAGCAGGGTACAATTCCCCCTTCAAGAAAATTGCCTTCACCCTCACCCTCATCAAGGGAGAAAACATGGCCCAATGGGTCAGAGACATGGGCGAGTGGATCGACAGACTACACATGCCCCAAGACAATATCCCAGTGCTATGGGACCAATTCCTTCTGGAATTTAGCCAACAATTCCAGGATACCCAAGTGGCCCAATGGGCCAGAAATGAAATCAGAGATTGTCGGATGAAGGGGTCGGATTATGATGAATACATCACCAGGTTCAAAAGCCTGGCAAGAAAGGTAGGATACACGCTGGGAAATGAAGAAACCTACAACATATTCCTACAAGGAATTCCAGCCTCACTCCTGCATGATACCCTCAAGCCGCTGATCCCTCTCAACTATCATGACCTTAAAGAAAAGGTCAAGACTATTGCGCAAGGAAAGACCATCATAGATGGCATTCTGAAGAAGACTCTGGGAGCACAATCGCCATTCCAGCGATTCAATAATCCACCCAGACCACCGCCATTCCAACAAAGGAATTGGCAACCTCGATATAACCAGGGGAACCACCCTCAATACAATTCAACCAACGCACCACCATCCATGAACAACACTCCGGTACCCATGGACTTATCCAGAGGCCGCACCCCTAACAACTGGAGGGGACGAGGAAACTGGAGACAGAGGACGGGGCCACCCACCAGAGGGAACATATCAGCCCCCGGGTACGAAGCAATGCGATGCTTCAACTGTGGAAGAGAGGGGCACTTTGCCCACACCTGCCCCAAAAGACGACAACCACCTAGGAACCCCTACAGACAGAACCCCAGACAGGCCAATCTCATCGACCTCCAGGAGGAGGAAGACCAAGACTATCAGATGGCAGAACCATCTGAGGGAACCTCAGTGGCTACCATGCGGGCACAATTAGAGGGAATGTCCCTCAACGACCAGATAAAACTAGCTAAAGAAATGGGAGTCGCACAGGATTTTCCCTCTGCCTAATCAGATCGGCCCTGCTTAGGCGAATCCATAGCGATAACGTGTATATATCAGCAAGAAAGTCCATGACAGTCCATTTTTATGCACGATCTATCATGAAAAGAGCCGAAGGAGTGGCCCTCATAGACTCAGGGGCCACTGAAAACTTCATGAGCCTTGACTATGCCAAGTGGCTACAACTCCCCATTAAATGACTGGCAATCCCAAGGCCGCTATTCAACGTCGATGGGACAGAAAACAAGAGTGGAACCCTCAAATACTATACCGACCTACAATTCAGAATGGGAACACAGACAACAAACCAGAGGTTTTTCCTCTCAGACCTAGGGGACCACAAGGCCATCTTCGGGTACCCATGGTTTGCCTCCGTCCAGCCAAAGATTGACTGGAAGAAAGGATGGATCGATTTCACCCATCTCCCTATCGTCCTTTTAGCCCCAAATGCTGCAAAAGCAGTATATGTACCTCGCACAAAAAATGTGCCAAGACCAGTCAGGAAGAGAACCGACACATACCTCCTAGGGAGAGTAACGATAGGAAGCACCATGAACGACCCTGAACCAAACAATGCGATACCAGCTGAGTACAGACGACACAGAAAAGTGTTCAGTGAAGAGGAATCGCAGCGGATGCCCAGCTCAACCATATGGGACCATGCCATCGAACTATTGCCAGGGGCACCCGACACCATGCCAGGATGGCTGCTACCCCTCACACAGGAAGAAAAGGCCGAAATGCATAAATTCGTTCAAGAACACCTGAAGAGGGGGACCATCCACGTCTCAAAATCACCATATGCAGCCAACTTCTTCTTCGTAAAGAAAAAGGATGGAAAACTAAGGCCAGTACAGGACTACCGCCGGTCAACAAATGGACGAAGAAAAACAGAAACGTCTTGCCCCTCATCCCACAAGTTGTGGACTGACTCAGCAGATGCACAAAGTTCACGGTGGTGGATGTATGCTGGGGCTACAACAACATCAGAATCAAGGAAGGAGACAAATGGAAGGCCACCTTCCTCACTCACAAAGGACTGTTTGAACCCACAGTCATGTTCTTCGCCTTACTAACTCCCCGGCGACTTTTCAAATGATGATGAACACCATCTTCCGGCAAGAGGTGGGAGAGGGCTGGCTCTCGTCTACATGGACGATATCGCCATTCACACAGCCAAACGGCCGCATGAGACAGAGGAACAACATACTGCCAGGCATCGAGAGTATGTCCACCACATGCTAGACAAGCTGGAAAAGAATGATCTCTATCTGAAGCCAGAGAAATGCCAATTCGAGAAAGAGGAAATCAAATACCTAGGAGTCATTGTAGGGAAAGGTCACCTCAGGATGAGCCCCAAAAAGCTGCAAGGAATCGCAGACTGGTCCCTGCCAAAGAACCCGACTGATGTCAGAAGTTTCCTAGGGTTCACGGGCTACTACCGCTACTTTGTACCAAATTACTCAAAGATCGTGCGACCCCTACTCGAGCTAACAAAGAAGGCCACACCTTGGTATTGGGGAGAGGCACAAATGCAAGTGTTTGAAGAGCTGAAGACCAGAATGTGCAGCAGCCCAGTACTAATTCAACCCAATGTCGAAAAGCAGTTTACGCTGCACGTCAACGCATCGGCATACGGTGTGGGCGCCGTACTCTCACAGGAGGGACAGCATAACCTCACACCAACTCTGGCCCAACGACACAAACCAGTCTTACACCCAGTGGCATATTACTCAGCAACGTTCACGCCCACCAAATGAAACTACGACATCTACGAATGGGAACTGTTAGCCGTCATGAAGGCTCTAGCCCACTGGAGACACTACTTAGGATGGACAAAGACACCATTCATAATCTGAACCGACCACACAAATCTCCAGTACTGGAAGTCACCAAGAAACCTAAACCGTCAAACCGCACAGTGGCACGCCAACCTCCAAGAATACAACTATATATTGGAGTACATCCCAGGCAAAACAAACACTGCAGCAGACGCGCTGTCTAGACCGTCAAATGTGGACCATGGTGAAGATGATAACAAAAACATCACAATCATCCCATCCTACAGAATCCAAGCGGCACAAATGATTCAAGGAAAGACTATTGTGCCAAACCTCAAAGAACTTAGACAAGCCATCATCAGAAACGCCCACGACACGCCCATGTCTGGCCACCCAGGAAGAGACGAGACCCTACGAAGAGTACAAGAACGATACTGGTGGCCAGGAATGAAAGAATGGATTGCAGACTACGTCAGAGGATGCGCAACATGCCAACAAGCCAAAATACTGATGCACCGGCCCCACGTTCCCCTTTATCGAATCCCCTCTATACCAGGCACGCTGCCCTTCGAAACCATAGCCATGGACCTGATCACCGGACTACCACCAAAGCGAGGACTAGACGCAATCCTTACCATTGTAGACCATGGATGCTCTCGTGCTGCCCTATTTCTTCCCTGTTCCACTAGCATTACGGGACCTGGGATCGCCCAGCTCTACCTGGACCACCTCTACCCATGGTACGGGCTACCAAAGAAGATCATCAGTGACAGGGACCTGCGATTCATGTCAAGCTTCGGAAGAGCGCTCACAAAAAGGCTCAGGATACAACAGAACCTATCCACCGCAGCCCATCCTCAGACCGATGGATTATCCGAACAAAAGAATCAATGGATAGAGCAATATTTGCGACTGGTGACGAGTGGACAACCAGATGACTGGACAGAATGGGTCATGGTCACAACGGCAGTATACAACAACCGAAAAAACAGCACCACCGGGCTATCGCCCAATCAGATCCTCATCGGCTACAAACCAACACTGGGACCCAGAGATTTAGGGGTTCAAACCAACAACGAGACGGTGGAGCAGCAGACACGAAGAATGGAGGAGGCACGAGATTGAGCCATCAAGGCTATCAATAGAAAGGCAGCCAAAATGCCAGCAAGTCAATACAAAGCTGGTGACCAAGTGTGGTTAGAGGGGACTCATCTGACTCTCCCACATCAAGGGTCCAAATTAAACCCAAAACGATACAGCCCTTTCAAGATCCTCAAAGAGGTATCCTCGGTCGCCTTCATGTTGCAGCTCCCCACGTCATGGATGATCCACCCCGTGTTCCATGCCTCCCTTCTTACCCCATATAGAGAGATGGACACCCACGGGCCCAATTACGCCCGACCCCCTCCTGACTTAATCGATAATGAAGAACAATATGAGGTGGAGCAGATTCAAAATCACCACCGTCAAGGATGGTCAAAGAAGCTCCAATACCTCATAAAGTGGCAGGGTTACCCCAAAAGTGACAACACCTGGGAACCAGCTGACCAGGTGTACGCCCCGGATCTCCTTCAGGAGTATCACAAATGCCGGCCCTTGAACGAGATAAAAGGGAAGCAGAAACCCCCGGCAAAAACAGTAGCCCAATTCCTCTCTCCTCTCCACCACAACATTACTTCTTCATGTCTTCCCCCGCTCCACTTCCAGTCCCAGCCCCTGCGGCTGAGAACATACTTGTTGAGGCTATCGGGTCTCCCTCCACAGCAGCCAGCCCCGGTCGCACCGCTACCACTCCCACCTCCAACACCATCCACCTACCCGGTGCATTCCCTGACCTGGAAACTAACACCTTCTGGGAAGGCCCCCTATCCCCCGGCACCGTTCGATCTGTCCTTGACAGATACGAAAACCTCACCCCGACCCAGCTTCGACAGCTGGCCAGTGGTCTCACCTCCATGCTCCAGCAGTGTGAGGCGCTCTTCCAAGATGAGGTGCGATGCCTCAAGCGACAGTTCGAAGAAGTCAACCGGGACAACTGCGAGCTTAAGGCACGGATCCAGCAACTCGACGGAGAGCCCCTCTTGTGCCCTGATGGGTACGTCGACAATGATGGGCGACTCCTGGACTTCACCATTACCACCCCAGATGGCGAGATGCCAGCCATCTTCATCAAGCAGCTGGACGACGGACGGGTGGCCGGGTTGGCGGCCAATGCAACGGGCAATCACAACGCCCAAATTATCGAACTCTATGCCCGCCCCAAGTTCGACGACTTCCCCCTTTCCCCGCTTCCGTCATGGTTCCGTGCCCGCCTCTGGGGCACCGAGATTGACTACCACCTGCTCCGGGAGGCAGTCATTGACTTGGATGACTGGCCTCTTCTCACCGAAATCACACGGTACCAGGTCTTGGACCGTGAATGCAACACGTTGCACGCCAAGCTACGCCTGGCTCAGGCAAATCTGGCGGTGTCTGAGGCCGCGAAACAAGCAAGTGAAGACTGGCTTGTCGCTGCCAGAGCCAGGAAGAAAGTCCCGCAAGTGGGAGTCGAACGATTCCGGCCTCAGCTGGTGCATTGATCGGGTTGGAGGAAGACAGGATGAGGGCATCCTATCTAGTGGAGGAGTGGTGTAACCGGCCTGGGGTGATGGTTCAACACCATCGTGCCCCTGTAAGTTGCGGAACGGCCAATTAGAGGACTCATGCCCTGTTTCATGTTCGTGCCCTGTTTCGTGTATATCAGCCTGTGATTCTTGTGAGCGACCTTTGCTACTGGTCGTTATTGTTCTCTGTCGTGTTTCGAGTATAAATAGGTAGCACTGCCCCTTCAGGCCTTAAGCCTGCCCTCAAGTACGTGTACTATAAATAGGGGACTCATTACACCTGGTAGAGGCAAGTTGAGTCTCTTGTCTCAATACAAGCAGTGTTCTACTTCACTACGGGTGGCTACTGAGTCGGAGCTCAGCAAGTGGTAACCCAGATGTCGACATCGACTTGCAGGTCAACTTCTTCTCTATAAGTCTTCTAGGACACTTGGAGTCCTAGCTCATCAACTTAGTGTGTCTATTGTTGCTGTCAAACCCTTGGTGGTGACAGGTTCGATCAGATCTTCGATCCTGGGTCTGACAGCTCCTCTTACCCAGATTGGAAATTGTTGCACAATTTTGAAGCCAATAAGATATGGCACCCTTAATTAGCTTCCCTCCTGCAGCCACAATTGAGATCCTTGACAGATCTAACTGGCCAGTTTGGTCATGATGCATTCTCATGCTCCTCTGGATGAATGGACTCTGGAAGCATGTCACTGAGGATACTCACACCCCTGATGATAAGGATTGGGATGCAGCAGAAGAGATGTTACTGGGCATCCTAGAGATGTATACACAAAAGGACATCTGGACTACCATTGCAGATGATACCCAATTCACATCATGCAAGCAGAAGTGGGATGAACTCAAATGTGCTTATGGTGGAGTTGGATCAATGTCCACATTCAATACTTGGGTTGCTCTTACAGGCACTGCACTGGACGAAGCACATCTGATGCTCCTGCAGCTGCAGAAACTAAATGACTTGCATGTCACCCTTGAAAATAATGATATGAAGATTACCAATCTGCAATTTGCTTTTATTTTAATTAAAGCACTACCCGAATCTTACTTGGCAGTTGCCTCGACTATTTTGGTGACCAGTGCTCCGAAGAACCTTTCCCCACAAACAATCCAGGAACGGATTCTAAATGAGGAAGGTCAACAGTCTGGACCTTCTGCATCCCTAAACAAAGTTGCTCTGATCAAAAGGAAATCTGACAAGCTTGCCTACAAATGCTACTACTGTCAAAGGGCCAGGCACAAAGCTAATGAATGTTGGAAGAAGAAGAAGGACACAGAGGAAAAGGACAAGAAGGATAAGGCAGCGCCGGCACAGACCCCTGGGAAGGCAGTCAATGTGCACATCATACCTACTACAGCTATGATATCCAAGATCACAGATGATGATAATAATATCTGGGTTTCTCTTATGCAGTGATGTGATCCCATTGGATGATGGACTCTGGAGCCATACACCACATAAGTCCTTATCAATCAGACTTCGCATTGTGGACCATGGCCCAGGGAACAATCAGCCTCAGTGGTCATGCAGAGATTGAGCAGATTGGCTCTGGAACAGTGGTCATTAACCTGACTGGAGGGGGACCAGAACGTCCAGATCACCCTTGAGAATGCTATGCATGTTCCAGAGGCAAAAGCACACTATTTCTCAGTGAGCACGCTACTGTGCAAGGGTGGTAAGATAGTATTTGAGGACAATGGATTTGCGATCTACATCTGAAATCGGAAGATCATGCAAGGATACTTGGAGAGCAATCTATTCTGGTTTGATTTCTCCAAGCTGATCCTGCACACACACAGCAGTGTGTCCACTCCTTTGGAGATCTGGCATCAGTGCATAGGGCATTTATCTTACAGCGCCCTTATGCATTATCATAATTCCATGAAAGGAATGTCATTTGATGCTTCAACCAATCATGATTGATCAGCTTGCTCCAGCTGTGAGCTCAGGAAGCAGTCTCGATTACCTTTTTCTGCTTCAGGAAAGTGCTCAGACTGGCAGCTACAGATTGTGCATAGTGATCTTGCCAGGCCAATGCAAGTCCAGTCAATACAAGGCACATCATATATAGCTACATTTATTGACAATTACTCTAGGCATGGAGTAGTCTACTTCCTCAAATCTAAAGATCAGTGTGCAGCTGCCTTCAAAACATTTTTGGCTTGGGCTGAGACCCGAACTTCCAAGTGATTGCTCATGCTGCACTCTGATAGGGGGGGGGAATACTTATCGTGCACACTTAAAACTGTATTGGATCAAAAGGGTATTGAGCACAAATTAACAATGCCGGGATCACCTCAACAAAATGGTGTAGCCAAAAGATGGAATCGCACCATCTTAGATAAGGTGTGATCTATGTTACATAGCACTGGACTCTCCATCAGCTTCTGGGAACTAGCAGCTGATGCTGCAGTACATACATACAATAGATCTCCCACACATGTTTTAGGATGGTGGATGCCTCATGAACTATGGACAGATGGACACATTCCAGACATCTCATACTTCTGTGTCTTCGATGTAAGGCATATGTGCATGTGCCTGAGGACAAGCGAAAGAAACTCAACCCTCAATCAATTGAGATGACGCTTGTTGGGTACAAACTGGGTTCTAAAGGTTACCAGTTGTGGAATTCAAGTACCTGAGCAATCATCCTGTCCCACAGTGTGACATTTGATGAATGCTCCTACCCTGCTAAGGCAAGCAGCAAGCAGACCACTCCACCACCTGAACCTTTGGTCCTTGATGGACCAGTCACAATTGAGTTCCCTGAACAAGAAGAGCGAGGCCCAGCACCTCCAGAAACACCCACAAATCATCCTATTCCAATGAGAGATAGTACTGTATCTCATACACCGCCTTCCAGACCACCAGCACCTTCACCACCACCATGTGTGTCACTGCCAAGGGTTTGACAGTAACAATAGACACACTAAGTCGATAAGCTAGGACTTGATGTGTCCTAGAAGACGTATAGAGATGAAGTCGACCTGCAAGTCGATGTTGATTCTTGGGTTCCCGCTTGCTGAGCTTTGACTCAGTAGCCACCCGCAATGAAGTAGAACACTGCTAGTATTGAGACAAGAGACTCAACTTGCCTCTACCAGGCGTAATGAGTCCCCTATTTATAGTACATAGTACTTGAGGGCAGGCCTAGGCCTGAGGGGGCAGTGCTACCTATTTATACACCGAGAACAATAACAGCCAGTAGCACAAAACACTCAAGAAAATCACAAGCTGATGCACATGAAACGGGGCACAAACATGAAACGGGGCACTAGTCCTCTAATTGGCCGGTTCTGCAACTTACAGGGGTGCGATGGTGTTGAACCATCACCCCAGGCCGGTTACATCACTCCCCCGCTAGACAGGATGCCCTCATCCTGTTTTCTTCCACGCTGATCGCCTTGCCAACTGTGCCCGATACCGTTCGACCCCCACCGTCGGGATCTTCTTTGCGGCCCTTGCTGCAATGAGTTGGTCTTCGCAGGCTTCTTTCGTGGCCTCAGACGCCGCCAAATTCGCCTAAGCCAGGCGTAACTCGGCATGCAGTGTGTCGCACTTGTGATCCAAGACCTGGTATCTTGTGACTTCGGCGAGCAGGGGCCAGTCATCCAGGTCGATGACGGCTTCACGCAGCGGGTGGTAGTCGACTTCTGTCCCCCATAGGCGGGCACAGAACCAAGGCGGGAGTGGGGATAAGGGGAAGTCATCGAAGTCGGGGCGAGCGTAGAGCTCAATAATTTGGGTGTCGTGATCGCCCGTCGTGTTGGCCGCCAGGCCGGCCACTCGTCCGTCGTCCAACTGTTTGATGAAAACGGTGGGTTTCTCGCCGTTGGGGGTGGTGATGGTGAACTCCGGGAGCCTCCTGTCGTTCTCGATGTATCCATCCGGGCACAAGAGGGGCTCCCTGTTGATCTGCTGGATTCTTGCTTTGAGCTCGTGATTGTCTCGGTTGATCTCCTCGAACTGTCGCTTGAGGCATCGTGCCTTGTCCTGGAACAGGGCCTCCCGCTGCTGCAGAGTGGAGGCGAGGCCTGTGGCCAGCTGACGGAGCTGGGCAGGGCCGGGATTCTCGTATCTGTCCAGGACGGATTGCATGGTGCCTGGAGAGAGGGGGCCTTCCCAGAAGGCGTTTGTTTCGAGGTCGGGGAATGTGCCCGGGAGACGGATGGTGTTGGAGGAGGGGGCGGTAGCGGGGCGATCGGGGTTGGCTGCTGCGGAGGGAGGCTGGATAGCCTCCTTGGACGCGAGATGCATGGCCGGGGCTGGAACTGGGATTGGGGCAGGAGAGGACATAGTGAAGCGATGATGTCTTTGAGAGTGGAGGAGGAGTGGGTTGATGTTTTTGCCGGGGGTTTCTGCTTCCCTTTTATTTCTTTCAAGGGCCGGCGCTTGTGATACTCCCGAAGGAGATCCGGGGCATGCACCTGGTCAGCTGGTTCCCAGGTGTTGTCGCTTTCGGGATAGCCCCGCCACTTTATGAGGTATTGCAGCGTTCTTGATTGCCCCTGAAGGCGGTGGTTTCTGATCTGTTCCACCTCGTATTCTTCTTCATCATTGATCATCACGGGGGAGGTCGGGCGTAATTGGGCCCGTGGGTGTCCGTCTCCCTATACGGGGTAAGGAGGGAAGCATGGAATACCGGATGGATCAACCATGAGGTGGGGAGTTGTAACATGAAGGCGACCGGGGATACTTCTTTAAGGATCTTAAAGGGGCCATATCGTTTCGGGTTTAGTTTGGACCCTTGGTGTGGGAGTTTGAGGTGGGTCCCCTCTAACCATACCTGGTCCCCTGCCTTGTATTGGCTTGGGGGTACTCTGGTCGCCTTTCTGTTAATTGCCATTATCGCTTGATTGCATGCTTCTTCCATCCTTTGTGCTCGTGCTCCACTGCCTCGTTGTTGGTTCGGACTCCCAAATCGCCGGGGCTCAGCATCGGCTCAAAGCCAATCAGGATTTGATTGGGCGATAGCCCAGTCGTGCTGTTTCTCCAATTGTTATGCACTGCGGTTGCCACGGCCACCCATTCCGTCCAATCGTCTGGCTGTCCGCCTGTTACCAACCGCAAATATTGCTCTATCCACTGGTTCTTTCGTTCAGACAAGCCGTCTGTTTGGGGTGGGCTGCTGTAGACAGGTTCTGTTGGATCCCTAGCTTCTTGGTGAGCACTTTTCCAAAGCTCGACGTGAACCGGGGTCTTGGTCGCTAATGATCTTTCTGGGAAGTCCGTACCATGGGTAAAGGTGATCTAGGTATAGCTGGGCAATTCCCAGTCCTGTGATGTCGGTGGAGCAGGGAATGAATAGGGCAGCACAGGAGCATCCGTGGTCTACAATGGTGAGGATTGCATCCAGTTCTCGCTTTCGTGGTAGTCCGGTGATCAGATCCATGGCTATGGTTTGAAATGGTAGTGTACCCAGCTCCGAGGGGATTCGGTAGAGTGGGACGTGGGATCGGTGCGTCAAGATTTTGGCCTGTTGGCATGTCGCACATCCTTGGACGTAGTCCGCAATCCATTCTTTCATCTTGGGCCACCAGTATCGTTCTTGCACTTTTCTCAAGGTCTCGTCTCTTCCGGGTGACCGGATGTGGGTGTGTCATGGGCATTCTGACAATGGTTCTCCTGAGTTCTTTGAGGTTCAGTACAATGGTTTTTCCATTTATTGTTTGCGCTGCTCGGATTCAGTGTGCTGGGATGATTGTGATATCCTTGTTGTCGTCCTCGCCATGGTCTGCATTTGGCGGTCTGGATAATGCATCTGCTGTGGTGTTCGTTTTGCCTGGGATGTATTCCAGTATGTAGTCATACTCTTGGAGGTCGGCATGCCACCGTGCGGTTCGTCGGTTTAGATTCCTCGGCGATTTCCAGTACTGGAGGTTAGCGTGGTCTGTTCGAATTACGAAGGGCATTTTTGTCCATCCCAAGTAATGTCTCCAATGGGCCAGTGCCTTCATGACAGCTAGCAGTTCTCGCTCGTAGATGTCGTAGTTTCGTTCTGTGGGTGTGAATGTTGCCGAGTAGTATGCCACTGGGTGTAGATTGGCTTGTGTGTTGGGCTAGCATTGGTGTGAGGTCGTTGTGTTGTCCCTCCTGTGAGAGTACGGCGCCCACGCCGTATGCCGATGCATCGACGTGAAGGGTGAATTGTTTTTCGACATCTGGTTGAATTAACACTGGGCTGGCGCACATCCTTGTTTTCAGTTCTTCGAATGCCCTCATTTGTGCTTCTCCCCAGTGCCAAGGTGTGGTTTTCTTTGTTAATTCCAACAGGGGCCGTGCGATTTTTGAGTAGTTTGGGACGAAGTAGCGGTAGTACCTGGTGAACCCCAAGAAGCTTCTGACACCAGATGGGTTCTTTGGTGGTGACCAGTCTGCAATTCCTTGTAGCTTTTTGGGACTCATCCTGAGATGGCCTTTTCCTACAATAACCCCTAGGTACTCGATTTCCTCTTTCTCGAATTGGCATTTTTCCGGTTTGAGGTAGAGTCGTTTTTCTCCAGTTTGTCTAGCATTCGGTGAACGTATTCTCGATGTCTGGCCATATGTTGTTCCTCTGTCTCGTGTGGTCGTTTGGTGGTATGAATGGCGATGTCGTCCATGTAGACAGAGAGCCAGCCCTCTCCTACTTCTTGTCGGAATATAGCATTCATCATCATTTGAAAGGTTGCCGGGGAGTTTGTGAGGCCAAAGAACATGACTGTGGGCTCGAATAGTCCTTCATGGGTGAGGAAGGCGGCCTTCCACTCGTCTC
>WTXH01000125.1:0-103815 GCA_022376555.1 Russula compacta
TGTCTAAGATTCACAAGAGACCAAGCTTAAGGCTTTGGTCCCCTTCTATGAGTGTTTTTATACATGACTATTTAAGCGGAGTCTTTGGCAGCATCTGACGTGTTTCAGCGGCAGTAAGGCCATGAAAACCATCGGCAGATTAGTGTAAGTACTCTAGTAACAAGCTGAGGCAACACAACAGCAGAAGGGATTGGCAGGAGTGTAATAGCAATAGTGTAAGGTAAGGGGGGGAAAGTGGTGACGACTCTAGCTGGACTGTGGGAAATATGTACGTATAAGGCAAGAAGATTAGTAAGCATAAGCGTCCCAATAGTCCACCATGACAAACTCTGTGTGCTCTCGTGTGCAACGCCCACCTATATTGTCGAGATCTCCAGAATACACAGTACATCTGGAAATTTAACCATCAGAAATAATGAATGTTAAACATTGAAAAATAAGAATATGTACTTGGGACACCATCCCGAAACACAACAACTCAAGAAAACCTGTTCGGGGTAGTCTGTGATATATGGACCAAGACCATAAATGACATGTCGAAAATGTCCATCAGGACAATGTTTCACTTCTGGTGCTGTCATCCCAGGCTTGAGAGTCAACAACAGCTGTGCAAGAGATGAATGGAGGACTTGATGGCGAAACTTTCTGAATTTTGCATCATCTTTATATTGCTTCATGGCTGCTTCCATTAGTAGTTTAAAAGTACCATGACAAATCCAACTTACTTTTGGGTATTGCAAGGAAACCAACAAGAACCACACCATTATGATGGGCATGACGAACATTGTTGTGGATATTGCCAATCAATGCGTAGAGTGGATAATATTCATTATCGCTGGTGGCAATGGAGACGGTGGTTTTGTCGCTGCCAAGAATGATCAGAACAAAGGTTGAACCATGTGTTGCGGGATCCTTTGCAATCTCATCCTGGAATGGTGGTTATGACTGCCAGTATTAGATGCTTGTAGACCTACCGCTTGCTCCCACACCCAGTCTCCCGAAAAGAAATTTTGAAACCAATGATCATTATTAGGATCGTATTCCTTATACAGGATGTAGTCAAATTCCCCATCAAAATCTGGATTGCTTAGGAGATTTTGCACGAGCAGGTGGGGATCGCGAAACCAGACGTCGTATTGGCCATCCATCCACGAAGGCACATCTTCTTGCTTATCTGGTCTAACGCCTTTATATGAAGTCAAAAAACTTTGCCATGGAATATCTCCATGTGGGATGGCGTCGATAGTTGCATACATATCATTGTGGTCGGCAAACAGAGGGTGATCTCCATGTTGAAATAGTGACACAGCCCAAAGATTGAGGAGTTCATCAATATGACCAGCAGACATTTGATTACGGCAAAAGGCAAAATTGGCAAACTCAGATTTGATGTGACTTTCGAAAGGAGCCCAATTGTCAGCAGGTTCATAATTTTGAGGAGGTGGTGGCGTGTTTGGTAGGATCGTATTGCCCTCCTCATCACATGGGGTTCCTATATTACTATACATTAATGTGACCTCAGATAACGGTTGAGCCAACATACCATTTAAAAAGGGATGATATACCCTGGAAAATGGCATCCGATCCTTGTCATTCTGTCCATCTTGATGACCAGAAGGTACAGACTTGGATGAGGCCTGACCAGGACTTTCAGGGATCTTATCTGACTTGTGTTCACTGCCAGAACGGAAAGAACCTAGATATAATATCGGAATATTTCGTTAGCACCGCTTAGAGAAATTGGTACTAGTAGTATCATATTCACCTTCCTGTGAACCTGAGAAATGCTGCCATTCCATTCCCTCATTACCAGAAACTGATCCACCATCTTGCGGACCCAGGGAATATTCCCATTCCATACCCATTCCATCATCACTGAGGATGCATCCTTGGCTATCTTCATCATACTCTGGCTCTGTTGAAATCCCATCAGACCCTTCATAACTCGGTGTTGGCTGTGGAGAAGATGGCCGGCTAGGTGAGTGTTATGGAGAATGTTGCGGAGGTGTCATGTTTTTGGGATCCCAAGTTTGCAAATGTTCCAGCTTTTCATGACATGCTGAGTGCAGATGTGCTTGGTGAGTCCCCACTGTTTTTTAAAGTATCTTCGGCAGCCCACAAAAATACATTTAAAGCAGAAGGGATTGTGAGTTTTCTTCTTGGTTTGCATTTCAGGACTTGTGACAAATGTCGCGGTGAAGTGTGGAAAATTTACTGCACATTTTTGCTAAGTCCATTATTTGGTTAAAATTTGACGTTCACACTTACCGCCATGTCAACTGCAACAATCCCCTCCAAATCTGCTTCCTCCTCATGTCTGACACTCAGGGCTGGTTACAAGAGCTTCCAATGCTTCCAAGCACCCTGGGGCCGTGACAAAGGGATGAAAAAGATGCACACCAGAAGAAGTAGCACAGGAAAAGGCAATGAAGTGGGCTGCCGTGGAGCAGAAGAAAGCTCAAAAGGACAAGGCTACTCTCGACATAGCACCCTTGAGGCTGTCCTACATGCGGTGATGGTAAATGTGAGCAGAAACGTCAAGCGCAACACACCAGCACTGTCACTGACAGTGGGGTACCCCTCTTCGACGAGGACAGTCCAGCAGACGGTAATGGTGGCCAGTTACAATCCATATCTGATTTGGCTCATGGTGATGATGGCGGGCAGCTACTGAGCAGGCTGGCACGACTTGGATGAACCTCCCAAGAAGAAGGCCAAATCGACAAGGCTTCTGCAAGCAAGGATGAAGGCTCTGGTGGAAAAGGTGCTAGCACTGCAGAGAAGCTATTGAAGCGATAGGGAAGAAACTTGATGCCAAAGTACATTCTTATTGTTATGCCAGGTTCGGATAAGAGATTGACAGATTTGGAATTTTAGGTTTGTAATGCTGGAACGGTCGACAGTGGGACCGAAAGCGTGTGTTTCTACTTAACCTCAACCTCATGCTGCTATTAAACCCCACGACTTTGTTTTATTTCAATCTTAGCAATGATCAATTGGCAAAGACAAGTATGCAGGCATTGTTTCCAACTGGGCCAAGAATGTCCCACAGGGCCAGGGGAAAGGTGGATCGACTAAATCTACATCCTCGAAAACTCTGAGCTCGAATTCCAATGCTTGCTCAGCTCCCACCTTGGCTCCCATGTCTGTCTCATCTGGGAAAATCAAGGGCCGTGACAGCGCTACATCCAACTCACAAAGTAATGACAATGATGTGGCTATCACATTCGGTGGACTCGACGACGACGATGAGACACCAGAACGTGAAGCTGCCCTTTCTAGTCCCACAAAAGAGGGCAAGAGACTCACCAGTGCAGTAATATTTTTTATTCTTTACATCAGCGCGACACTCACATTTTCTATAGGGCATTGTGAAGATTGAACAAATGCCCACTCCCGTGAAGCAGGAAAAGCCAGCACGTACGTCTCAGAAGGTGACGAACAAGGACCTGCCATCATTTTGTCTGACAGGGAATCGCTGGCTTCAGGTTATGGTTCAACGTTCTTGAGAGCCTCGGGGGTTATTCTAATATCTGGACAGTTCCTGATGAAGTCCTCCTCGAGATGATGAGTGAATCGCTCAGTGCGGTGTATCTTGACCAAGATTACAATATACAAATAAATTGCCCAGTTTTTCGTAAAGTAAGTGCTCACCTTATGTTTTCAAATGCTGGGGTTGACCCCATCATACATCCTTTTAGTTGCAACAGCACGCCTACGATTATCGCAGCGGATTTGGATCTGCAGGGCTTGCAGTCATCAATAATTTTTTCGTATCCCTGGATGTGAAAACCAAGACCGAGGAAGGAATTGCTGAGAAATGGACCAATGACGAGAGGGCTAGGTTGGCCAAACATCTACTAACTGACCTTCGTTTTCTTTACCTCCATGCCGATGGTGATGACAAATCAGTAAGTCGCACTACCCTGCGTGTCGTACCTGATTGACAAATGCCCATAGAAATTCACCGGCCTGTTCCGTGGTCATTTCATCATCGAAACATTTGCGACACACTTTACTGCCATTGACAGCAGTAAAATGCTCAAAGGCGATCAGGAACCCAAATCCCCACTTGCTCTTTCAGCTGTGGCGGTGCGAGTCTTGTGTTTCCAATGACACATAAAATACTAACTGATACATGATAGGTCGAACGCAGACTCAAAGCGTGGGCAGACAGACATATCACCAAGGCAACTGTGGCCACGATAGTAGCAGACGACAGCGAGACTGCGAAGGCGAAGAAAGTACCGTTCAAGAAAATGCTCACTAAAGGATTGGGAAAGGAGTCGACGAAGACTTACACGTTTGGTGAAGCCAACTGGGGATCACAAATGAAAAAATACTACAAAATTGTCAATAAGAAACTTCGACCAGAATCACTCAAGTCCATCGTTAGCGAAGCCAAGGCTCAAGTCAAAACTAGCCACCACTCCGAATCTGATAACAGCGACGAATCCGATGACGACTTCGCAGGCATCGTGGACGTTTCTGATGACAATGTAATTATGGTTGATTGTATGTAGTAATCTTCAAATTCGTTGCAATAGCCCCATTTCCCTGACCCCAAACGCTACAGGATTCAACCCCGAATAGAATTGGAGCTGTTATACCCCCAGGTGGCCGATTTTCCACTATTTTGATGGATTTTAATGCATTCCCTTAATTACTTTTTTCGACTTAGAACGTCCTTTTTCGCCTTATCACGTCCTTTTTCGCCCTATCACTCACTTTATTTTTTCTTGATTTGCGATTAATTTTTACAGACCGTCATTTTACTCCGTAGACTTAAATGTCTTACCCATCTTAACCAAGCTTCCCTAACAGTTTTAAGGTGGATTAAGATGATTTGGAAAATTGAATTGTCTTAATTTAAGATGGCCTCGTCTTAAAAGGCGGGTACTTAAAGTGTCTTAATTTTCGAAATAAGACGAAATAGGATGAAATAAGCAAAAATACATTTTGCTGATGAAGTTGGCTGAGCTTCTCCTTGGTGCAAATCCCAGTGGTGCAAAATTCCAAAAAATGAAAATTATGTATTTTTGGTGCCAGAACCTACATGATATACTCTACAGATCATTCCGAGTTCAATGCTAACATTTTTATTGAATTCCGTCCAGCCGTTGTTGCACAATTCATCAACTGAAGTTGTGAATTGTAACTGAGGGAAATTTTCACGCGGTGCCAACCTTCCTGAAAAGGACAATAAGATAAATTACAGCGGTTTGAGTTGGTTAATTAAGTTGAATTTAAGTTTATTTGGGTTTTACTGATGCGAGGTACAGCCCTCAACCTGCCCATTTTCGTTGTCTCGAGAAATTTCTACTTGCTGACCCCACCTGCGATCTTAACGGCCCCGAAAGTGCCGCTTTAGACCGATACCACTATGCGCGAGAATTGGACAGACTACCTTGGAGGAGTGCCAGATACTGTTATCGCCAGATGTGAGAGTTTCGGCCTCAAGGTGCAACATCTCTCACATATCCAACCTCAAGTCCTTTTAACCCCAAAATAGAGGAGCTAGTTCCTTCAAGTCACTGGCTCGATCATGCTCATCGGTGGCTGTTGCGTACGTGTTGCGTACGATGCGGACATGGACCTGGCAGTGGACTTGAGGGTGCACGCTCACGTCTGAATGGCTGGCATGTACTGCTGAGCAGACATCTTCCAACGCCAACACGGCTGCGTCATTACAGTACTACGACGGCATACGAGAAAAAATGTAGAAAATACGGTACATGTAGCACGTGATCCTATTTTCAGCCACGCGCCATGCCCGTCTGGCCATCGACTCGACTGGGCAGTGAAGAGAGAGAGGTCTTTGGGCCTGAATTCCCTTCGCATCCACCCCGTTTGCATCCTTTACTGTGTATGTACGTCAGCCACGGCGTGTTGTTGTTGAGCGTTATCTTGTCTAGTTTATAGGCTGCGCTTCAACAGTTGTCTCGTGTCACAGACAGACAGAGGGCTAGTATGTGAGAACGACGAGTTGGCGGTGGGTGTCCAAGCCCGAGATCTCGCACACATATCTCGCACACGTATGTGAGTAAATAATGTTCGAAATCCAAGTAGCCGGGATCGTCATGTATGACCACCTCACATCGTCTGTCGTCGTCGTTTCGTTGGCCAACGTCAACTTGGTTGGGAAACGCTCTCCCTCGGAGACGGGAAAACTGCCGTGCACAGTTAGTCGATAGCTTGCGTCGTGCGGGGATTGTCGCATTCAGTTTGCGGCGCGGCGAGAAAGGCCCTCGGGGGGGAACTAATGTGATGACCGGCGAGGACAGTGAGCTCAGGCACTTATAGACGTTCACAGGTGCAGCATCTACGCATTCTGTCGGACGCAGTTGTGGTGCGTCTCGCGTTTCTTGGGTGACCTCTTTTTGATAGCCAGTTCGTATGGATCGTTATTGTCACCCTGTTTCATGTCAACCGTCTGCCTTTCTCCTCTCTGATAGACACAATTTGCCTGGTGACGTCCGTGAGAATGCCAGGGCAGAGCATTGAACATCATCGTGAGGACAGTGCTTGTAACGATCATTCGTCTCACCCACACAAATTCTGGTGTACCCCTGTCAAAGATGAGTGACATATTATCTTTATCTTGCCTTGCCGTCTAGATCCGCGGATCCGCGGCTCTTCTTAGTGTATGGCCAGACTTTCTTTCTTATTGTCGTGAGCTATCGGGCAGTGTTCAGATAGTCACATCCCCCTCCTGAGACTTGCAGGTCATTGCGTGGTTCTGGCACCAAGATCGTGAATTTCGCATCAAACGTTTGGGTTGGCTACAAGTTAGCTGTGGTCCTTCTCGATGGTACGGGCGTAGGTCTGTTGCACTTGTACAAAATGTCCAGTTGCAATCAATCGGATTCCTTGCCCCATCGAAGTCCGGCGGTGACCTGGTGTGTTTCACCTTGAGTAAGTGCCAGTTGCTGGCTACACGTTTCTGGCCACATCTTGTCTGAGACGATATCACGGGCTCATCTGTATTAATCTCTTGTTGGATTCAGTTCAGTTCACCCCTCAGATTCAACACCTATATGTTCTATCCTTCCTGCTCCCAGTTCCGAGACCCGCGAATACTGGGAGGGTGGGCTTTCCAGAATCGATAGCCCGAGATGCACGTATGCCAATAATTGGATAGTTTGTCTGCTTGCATCGCTTTGACCCCGCCACGCGTCCTCCACCGATGCTGGGAGAGATCAAGCTACATTTGTCGGCCCAACCGGTTACACCTGTCTGTGTCCGAGTAATTTTTTTTTAATATCCCGCGGCGCGTACAACCAGGCACAGAGGCGGACACGTATGGTACGTATTATGCTCAGGCGGTGTATGGTATTGACCAGACTAGGCTGGTTGGGGCAGCGATACGGCATAGTGTGGGTCGTAGTTACTTGAACCCGGTGCTCTCGTGTCATCATCCCGGCTCCCAAGCTGTCCGCAAAACCAGTGAGCACGACTCCGGGTTCAGGGAGCGCGAACTGCTGTGACAACGTGAAGTACGTCGGGGAATGAGTTTCTCGAGGTGGCGTTCAGGTGCAATATCCAGACTGACTTGGGGTAACACAAGACAACGCCGATTTCACGGAGAAAACACGTGGCATGTGGGCTTGAATGGGATGGAGTCCATGCGGATGTGCACGCCACTGGCTATGTGACGTGTACGAGGCCATGAGGCCATGATGATGT
This sequence comes from Russula compacta, assembly GCA_022376555.1. Lineage (NCBI taxonomy): Eukaryota > Fungi > Basidiomycota > Agaricomycetes > Russulales > Russulaceae > Russula > Russula compacta. The sequence goes on from WTXH01000125.1 coordinate 7,687, forward strand.
CTGTCCCAAAGGGGGATGTACTAAGCACTGATGCTATCATTGCTATGTCAGCGCGTCAGCGCTTTTGTCCCTTTTGAGGCTGCTACTGCAGCGTAGCGAGAACGGATCCTGATGAAGCCCGATAAAGAACTCAGTTTGCGTCCGTAGAGCTGGGGCACCTGGGTCCCTTGTTAGGACGGATAAATTGCGAGTCGATTTTCATCAAGTAGCGCACAGCCGCCTCAAGCAGTGGACCCACGAGGAATAATCGAGGCGTACAAGCGGGCAACTGGTAGACAGGAGAGTTGAAAATTGGGCCGTTGCGGTGAAGCCGGTGAAGCCCAGTGCCGGGCATGTATGGAAACTATTCCAAAAGTAGTTCCGATGCCCGGCCGAGGCGGAGTCGAGTCTAGTTGGCAGTCTCCTTATCCGCCCCCCCGCCGCATCACCCCAACCCTACGCCCACTCTCTCCCTTCCACTGAAAGATGTTTCCAAACATCTCGCTACTCTTCTAGATCAGAGGTATAGAACCCTCTCACGTACATGTATTTTCACTGTCATCACTCACCCGAATATAGAGCCTCAGCATCAAGAATTCAACTTTATTCCCTAACGAGTCAGTGCAGTAATAGTACGAAGAGGCGATGTTCATAGCAATGCAGTGTCCCAGTTTGTGTGACGTGCACGCCCCTTGTGCACCTTCGATACCTAATATAAACTCAATCGTTTCTTCCTCGGATTCGCCCCTCCCCATCGATAACCCCCGACTGGTAGGTCCATATCCTTCATTGACTTCGTCGTAGAAGCCAGGCCAAACTGACGAGCCATCCAATGTAGATCTCTGCAAAAAATGGATTATTGCTTATCTCCTTCACGCGTTGCTACCACGATAGTCAAGACAACCGTCCGCGTGTTTTCCAAACCCAAGCGGATCGCGAAAGCTAAAGTACCTGGAGGATGGAAGAAGATCCGCTCTCCATTGGCATTGTTCAAGTCACGTAAGCGAAGAAGAAATAGAGGTGACGTCTGCCGTTACATTGGCAGGAGCGATGGCTTACTTGCTCGGAACAGCCACGGACGGCCGGGATGCCAAAATAGAAACGCTCCCCGACGAGCTTCTCCTTGAAATATTCGATTGTCATCGAATGGCTACCCTGAACGACTCGGCGGATACATGGAAATGGCACAGACTTGCGCACGTGTGCCGCAGGTGGCGAGATCTCGTATTTACGTCCCCTCGCCGTTTGGATCTACGACTCGTCTACACATACAAGAACCCAGTCAGGAAGACTCTAGACTTATGGGCGGCCTTTCCCATCTCCATTTGGTACCCCAAATCCCTGCAAGGCCGCCGTTTGGCTTCCGAGGATGAGGAGAACGTCCTCGTCGCACTAAAACACCGCGATCGTATATGCGAAATCGATCTTCCTATGACACGGCAACTTGCCTCAAAGTCGGCCGCGTCGATGAAGGCGCCGTTTCTGGCGCTAAAACGCCTTCATCTTCGAGCACCAGATACGATAAGGCCGCTGATCCTTCCCATCGGATTTCTTGGTGGATCCGCCCCACAGCTACGTGATATGCACCTGTCTGGAATCGCCTTCCCCACATTGCCGATGCTTCTGCCGTCCATTCAGGCGCTTGTTTCTCTTCAGCTTGATGAAATTCCAAATGCTGGATACATCTCACCGGGGGCGCTCGCTATTAAGTTGTCCGGGATGGGCCAACTGCAAACCCTTAGGATCCATTTTCTTCCCCCAAACTCTCACGAAAGGAGCATGGACGCATCACCTGCCAGTCGTGTTATTCTCCCCGCTCTCACCGAATTTGACTTCAAGGGTAACTGCGAGTACGTGGAAGATCTCGTGTCCAGAATCGATGCTCCTGCTCTCGAGAAAATCAGCGTCATGTTCTTTGAACAGCCCACTTTCGGAATTCCGCGCCTTTCCCGGTTTATCTGTCGCACAAAAGAATTGAAATCACCTCATCACATGTCTATCCGCCTTTTCGAAGACGACATCGTCATCACCCATTACTCTCGACGATCCTTCTCTGACCTTGGGACTTTCCAGCTGCGAATTCCGTGCGAAGAGTTCGATCACCAGCTACCCTTGCTGATTCACGTCGGCAGACACCTTTCCGAACTTCTCTCCGGCGTGGAACGGTTCGACATCCAGGCATTCCAGCAATCACTCAGTTCAATGGAAGGGGAAGACATGGACTCGTCGGTGTGGCTGGAACTCTTCCGTCCGTTCAGAGGCGTGAAGAAGCTTGAAGTGACCGGTGGGTTGGTCGCATGTATCGCGTCTGCTCTGCAGCGGGCCACTGGGGAAATGGCGCGGATCGTCTTGCCGGCTCTGCGCGACCTTCACTTGTTCGACTCGCAGTCTCCTGTGTCTGAATTCATCGAGCCGTTCGTTGCCGCGCGCCAGCTCTATAACCGTCCCGTAGCGGTGCACTATGAGAGAGAGGAGTCCCTGGACCGTCAGAGCGACGATGAAATCTGATCTGTAGGGTAGATATTTGTTTCTCTTCTCGCGTTTTCTCTTTTCCGTTTTTTTTTTCTCGGGTCTTTGGAACAAGGTCTTTTTTTACTTCTGCTACGCACATGTTGTGATCTCTCTGTTGTATGTACTGTGATTGCTAACCCTCCTGATTTACTTGTGACATCTCCGTGCCGTGCATGCTCAATGTGATATATCATTCTCCAGCTGGAATGATTTTGGTTTGTAAAGTAAGGAGCGTTCACAGTGTCACGGCCTCATCTCGATGCATGTATGGTTTCGTATTTCCAGTTCTTATTTGCTCGCCTATGCGCGTCGCGTGCATGTCAGCGCACCCGGACGAAGAGTAGGAGAGCGGAGGGGGAAAAAAAGATGTCCAGTCGCAAAAATGGCTCGGAGTGTTCGGTGTCCGGTACTACCATAATGGGAATGGGGAAGACCGGCCCGCCACCCGTGCCTGGTTGGTCGCCTTCAACACAGCACCAGAGTTGGAGTTCGTCCATTTGGTTGGGTCAGTGCGGTTGTCGCGAGACCTGCTGATCGCGAAATAACAGTTCTCAATCATCAAGGCGTGGATAGTGGAAAGAAAATGAGGTGATCGTACTATGATGATTAAGAGACGAGACGATACGCGCACGCAAGGAGGGAGGGAGGAGGCCAACAAGTTCAGGGAGGGGCTTTGGAGGGCCTCATTAACACCTAAACAAGGAATAGGAGCAAATCGATCGCGTCCCGTATTTGGCTAACCCGCGCGATAAGAGTCAAGAATCACCCGCGAAGGAGTGTGGAGGAGCATTCAAGTTGAGGCAGCACCTGCGTGCCTTTTTCGGAATTGTCACACGCCGGGTCCGGGCCGGGGATATATATATATAGAGAGGGCCGACCAGGTCCAGACGCCATGCTAGAGTGCTAGACCTGCACTTATGCACATACAATAACGCGGAACGTTGCGGCGTGCACACACACAGCAACCACAGAACGATGGGGCAATGCACCGTACTGTATATGCACGACGGCAGACTTCTGGATAATGAAAACGTAAAAGTGAACGATGGAGAGAAAATAGGGGCGGCGGGTATGCGGATCTGTATTTGCCACACCTCATGAAAGTCTGGATGACTCACACCGTTTCACCGTCCATTCCTTAGACAAATGCCCGAGTTCCCCTTCGCATCCACGGGCCGTACAGCAGCTACTTTCATTTGAGATTAGATGAACTAGTAGATAAATGCACTTCATCGCGCATCACGCTTAACTGGGCACGGGAAGCGGTCCCCGCATTTCCATAAAGTAGTACTGTTCCGCACTGTGTTAAAACCTCGCGATGCAGACTCGAACATCGGCACTCGCCAGTGGGATTCGCCAGCGGTCAGTGCAACTTGAAAACCGAATTTTCCCTCTTGTCCCCTCACTCTCCGTCTTGGGATTTTCTTGTTGAAATCGATGCGCGGCTCGTCTTAGATCGAGTCGTCTTAATACAGTACTAGCACCATACTAATCCCCTTCTATTCTCTTACTGACATTACATACATTCAGAGTAGTATAGATATCCTTGTACTTAGTTTCTGGGAAGGGCGCGCGTTTGCCTACTCCCAATCGGCAATCTCATTCGTTCTCCCGCGCGCGTGCGCCTCGTTTTCCCAACATTTCTCACTGTCGCTCAGCATTTCTATGCCTCATATGGTTAGGTGAACTGTATGTATATACAAAAAAGCCTATGCAATGCTAGAACAAGGACAATCTAGCGTTGTGTTCGGACTCTTCCCTCCTTCTCTCGCATGAGCGTGCTCTCGTCTGTTAGCTCATCTGTTAGTCACTGGCGTGGTAGAAGTATGCTAGTCACTCTGCGGCGGAAGTCAGCAGCCTTATTAACTTCGCATTCCTTGAATTTATCAAGCAAAACATCGAAAATCCATCTAGAGGGGACGTCATAGTGGCATTCCGCAAGGGACTGGAGTTTATCGGTATCAGGTGGAAAAACTTGAAACACTGTATTTGAGATATGGGAGCCGTCCGCCGTCAGAAACAAGTTGTTTAACAGCTGCATGATATAGTCGCATCCCTTGGCCGCAGCTTCTTGGACTTGACGCTTGACCTCCTCCTTTTTCAAATTTAATGCGACTGTGGAGTGGGCAGCTTCGAAGCATTCACGAGGGTTGGGGCCGAAATAGCCGATCGACTCAGTGAGCAAGTTGAAAGGCAGATCAAAAGGATGAAGGAATATCCTACAGAGAGGCATCAGTCGAGCGTTGAAGGAAGCAATAATAACACCAACCCAGTTAGGAAAGCCTCATCATATGACCATACTTTAACTGCAAGTTTAAAAATCCGAGATGTGTGACCTGCTCGCTTGGTCCATGATTTATGTGCGCCTTTGGGGGATGATGCCACAATAAGCTGCACCGAGCGACGGAGGAGGAAATCCTTAGGTCCAAAATTCTCCTCGTCGCCATCAAGAAAGGCCACAATTGATTCTTCTGAAGACCAAGAATGGATTGGCTCAACACCGTTCTTTGAGACGTGATAGACAGTTCCTTCATAGGCTTGGTACAGAAATGGGCAACCCTCGATCATTTTCTCGATAATCTTAAAGTGGAGATACGTGGTCACGCCTTGACATCGGCATGACTGGTTAAATCATGTGAGACAAGGAGAGAAGAAACTGACCCATTCCAGGTTGGCCAGTAACTATCACGGAACCACTCCAGCTTTGAGGTCTTGTCTGGATCAGCTCCGATATATAATCGTACTCCTGACGAAGTAAGAGTAGCAAAGGTAGGCGGAGCGTCACGTTCTCCTTGAGATCCAAAATTGACAGATCCAAAAAGCTGAAGATGGATGGCAAGTATTCCATGACTTCATATTTGTTTCCGCCGTATTCGCTATCGTCATCGTCATCGTCATCATCCAGACGATCATTGTTATCTTCTGGATGTCGTGTTGACAAAGCTTCTGCTGCGGGGATCGACCGAAGGAAATCGAGCTTAACACTGAGTACATCGTGCTCGCTGCCAACGTAATCAGGCGAGTCACGATCCGGGTGTTGCTCCTTCAGGCGCCGATACAGTGCAGCATAATGTGCTGGAGTAAGCTCTACCTTTCGGAAAAGTTGCGATTTCATGTCCTTTCGATTCCAAATCTTTGAGTGAACTTCCTCTAACCACGCGAGATCGGTGGGCTTCCTGTAGTCGTGGTCGTCGGCAGCTCGGGGTCGCTTGCTAAGGACCGGTGCTGAGAGAGTGTGAGCTAGAGGAAAGAGACGCATGATGCACTCACCACCCGTATCATTAACAGTCGCTTTGCCCACTCCAGCCGGTAGACCAACAAAAACATGGAGACTGTTATAGGGAGGTTTCTCGGGCCATACATCGGAAATTCTTCTGTTTTCCAGTAATGGTTGGTCGTTGGTATTGGGACGATATTGACCCATGTCCTCGATTTCATGAAAGCCCAAATCAACCTATGGGTGTGATAAGCCAGCACGGGCACATAGAGATCACGATATAGCGCACCTTTTTGAGAGTGAGATGGTTAGCGTTACATCCGATGAATGACTTGTCCGCCTTGGCATGAATTCGCTGCTTCAATTCAAGGATAGTTTGGGAAGGTGATATAGAGACCGGGAAATAAGCGTGATCGCTTTCAACACAGCACCAGAGTTGGAGTTCGTCCATTTGGTTAGTTCAGTGAGGTGGTTTCAAGACAGGTTAGCGGTAAAAAATCGTTGTCGAGACGTGGATGGTGCAAAGGAATTCAGGAAATGATAGGACCAGTAGAATGATTTATGTTTGATGGTTGAACACAACCACAAGCCCCTGAGCAGGTGTGATGTGTGATATTAGTGTACGCTTCGGAGGCTCCGGAGGCCATTTTATTGGGACATGGGAGCAAGGCAAGAAATAGGAGCAATCGGTTTGCTTCCGTATTTGGCTAACCCGCGCGATAAGACTATCACATGTAAAGGATGGTTCAGCAGTGGTGGGTGAGTTGGGCGTGACGCAATGTGCTGATTGTATATGGTATATGACCTCAAGATATGACCTCAAGTCAGGCCCGCGGTCGCGGTGGAGGAGAGTTATCCTGTTCGAGTGCCTGCCAGCCAATGGCATCCGGAGGTTGTTTCAAGTCCAGTCATTCAAGAGGCCGAGGGCGTATACTTGCTTGTTTTTGCGTGTTTTGGAATCCTCACACGCCGAAGGCATCTTCATTTCTCTAGGCCTGGGTTGAGGAGCCAGGTCCAGGCGCGAGCGCTAGACCAGCAGCACAGTACACACACACACCCCAACCACCGAACAATGATCCAATGCAATGATGGGAGAGTACCGTATATACTGCACGGCGTCGGCCTATGGATAATGAAAAGGAAAGAAAGATGTCGATAAAAATATGAAAAAAAAAAAACGTTAAGGTGGAGGTGAATTGAGCAAGTGGCGGATATGAGGATTTTTGCCACACAATACGAGCCGTGCGGGGTGCCGGGGTAGTCGTCGGCCGGCAGCGGCCCGGACATACCGGCGCAGGCAGCAGGCTCCACACTCACTCGGGTCAATCTTGGTGCTGCATCTGCAGTTCCCGCCGTGACCAATCACGTTCATCCTCACTCTCTGAATGACAGAATCGGCACCTCCACCGTCACCTCTTTCCGTTCACAGCTCTTTGCACTGCTCCAAGACTTTGATTTGGCCATCATTGGAGGGAGCAGGCATTGCGCCGCCACCTGGGAACAGTGGCGGGGCTGTATCGAGAGGCGTAGTGAGTATCGGCATTGGATTTACCCACTCCTCATCATTGAAGTCCCCATCCTCCACAGACGCAGTACGGCATTGGTAAGGAGTAACGGCATGCGCCGGATGTCTGTGGGAGTGAAGTGGCACAGTCTACGTTGCTCAACGCGTGCCAAAGATGAGGGCGACTGGCGACACGACACCTACTGTAGTCGTATCCATACATCTCCGACTCGTCTCATCCTGGTGTTGATTCGGGGCTGCAAAGTTCTTCTCTGCAAGCCCGGATTTCCTATCGAGCCCATCCTTGGCTTCATGGCCAACCTCTCCCACGGGTCATATGGGATACAAGAGTTTTTTTTGGGTGGGTCCACCCCACTCTTGCAGAATATCCTATGCATGGGATGGGGATTGTCTTTCCCCTCTCTTCTCAGAAATGCGATGGCTTCTTCTATCTACTGATTTGACCTTGTGTCGCCTTGAATTTGCAACATCGCCGGCGCTTGTCACTTTTCGCTGGCCTCAGCCCCCCTCGTCGCTGGGTTGTCCACTTCGGCGCGACTCAGAAGACTTCAAGTCCACTTCCACCCTTCCACTTCTCTTCCAACATCACCCACCACCCAGGCGGCGCTGGTCCATCTTCTGCAGGGCGTTCCATTCTCCCTCCCTCGCCTTCCATCGGGCCAGCAAGTATCCGGAGGGACTTGTGGTCAGAAACGATGTTCCCGCTGTCACCCTCGTTATCGTAAGGTTCCTCAATGGGTTCGTCTTTCAAAATTCCACACCTTCGCTGGTTCATCGGTCGTGTAGACGCCCCAAAGTCCCCCAATGAGGTGATCGCGATGCCTTCTCAAGATAACGTGAGTATCACCTTCACCCAGCGAGGAGAGCGCGTGCGCAGTCTTGGGAGACATTTCTTAGTGATATCAGGTCGGCCGCTTGATTGGCAGTGTAAGGTATGCTCCGGATCTACGCTCAGATCAGGACGAATCAGCCGCGTCGGAGCGCCCGTCAACCACGAGTCCGATTTGCCCGCTTTCCCTCTCTCTTTTTTTTCGATTCCATTAGCGTGCGCCTCGGGGTACAGAACCCCATGTACCACTACCAGAACATTATATACTACTTTGTAAACTAAGTGTGTGTGTACTATACGCTGAACCGCTCCTATGGCCGAACTGACTGATGTATCCGACAATTGAAAAACTTGAAGAGTGAAGGAGAGAGGATACGACGGAGGCTTTTCCGGTATCGCCAAAGGCATCTTCGTCTGTCACAGCCTGGTGGTTGGGTTGGTTGGGTTAACGTGGAGATGGACAGGTACCGTACGAAGAAATTCGGCTGTCAACAGAAGCCTGGGCATGATACGCTTGCCTCTGTGCCAGCACATTTCATACACGACACGAGAAAGCCTTCAGTCCATGCATTCTTATGCTTCCAGTTCCCATCATAAGATACAACGTACTCTTAAGAAATGAGTTTACCATATACAGAGTCTACTAGTATGTGCCAGCTTCGCCACTTTGATGACTGCAGGGCGTCCATCGTTCACACTTTCCACATACGGTGATGGCGAAACCCCGCCATGTAAGCGACGGACGTCGAGTGGCAGCTGGATGCAAGCCACATAAGGGTTCATTAAATGTGATGAGAAGCATTGACTTGGAGAAGAACAGAAACTTACGGTGAGTGTACGTGCAAGGAGGGTGAATCGACTGTCTTTACGCCACCTTAACTCAACTCGGGCGCTGCGGTGCAAACTGTGTCTGGGATATTAGAGGGATTCGCGCATGGGAGGTTCCAAGAGTAACGAATATCTCAAGTATCAACAACCAACGTAATTATGGACAATCGGTAAGAGGTAGATAGCAAGATAACATTGAGGATTCGTAGTATGGAGTGCTGAGAGAAAGCAACAGATATTCAAGCTCAAAGTTTTGTTTCCTACTATCTTTCCCAGCGGTGGACAGCTACAGCGTTATCAGAACGCCGGCACGCGGCAAGGAATGGCTTTATGGATTCTTGTATAGGTTGGGACGGCCGAAGATCCTCCACAAAAAGATCGTGCAACTGAGGCAACACTTCTGTGAGATTTTCCCCGGTAAACTCTCGCATCGCCCGCAAGACGAATGACTGCGTTTCTTTAGATAGACGGAGCGTCTTCACAGCGCTAAACAGTTGGAAAAGTTCAACCCATTGGGTGGCATCGAGATCATCTTGCCAACGGGGACGTGAACTTTCATTCTCGTGGAGGTCGAGCTGTTCCACGCTGCAGACAAGACGGAAGAGTTGGCCACATACTTGCGATAGCGACGAAACTTGCCAGTCGAGCTCGTTGCATGAGATCCGCAAAATAAAGTCAACTATCCTCCCTGGTGAACAAAATGTGAGCATGACGTCGTGACTTCCAAAGACCATCTCCGCTTGATTCGGTAACTTGAGCATCTCGCTCCAGTTGATGAACTGTACGAGTCGTGGGAGGTGAAAAATAAGCTGATTAAAGAGCGTTACGTCGACGTAGTCAAGTAGTGGGGCATGGATTCGGCCCATAAAGTCTTCCAAGTACTCGCCGATGCCTCGGAACCAAAATTGTGTCAGAGAGGGGAGGATGACACGTTTGCGTGAACGTGGAAGTCGGGTTGTACGGATAGGAGATTTGGGGGATCGGAATTCGATGGAGAGCTTTTGAAGGTGGGTCAACGCCGACAGACCCGCGACCATCGCCATTGGCGAAATATGACCATTCATCGGGATATCCCAAAGCCGTATTCGACAAGGTCCTTGGACGATAAAAGAACATGGGGCAAGGTTGGGAATGGAACGCTATGCAACCGGGCGATGTGCAGACGTGGGGCAGATCCACCCAAGAAGTCAAGGGGTAGGGCTCGTGCCATCGCATCACGTGACCCAAACTCTAGGAACGTCAATTCCGGGAATTGCTTCTGCGTTGCTGCAGTGAACTCTTCTAACTGAGAACTTGTTAGATCACCGAGCCGAATCTCGCATACACGACCATGGTGCTCGAGTACATTGGTGACGTTAGAAATAGAGCGGTTCGGTCCCGGATTGTGCGGATAATTGATGATGATAGGAATGGCTGGCCAAATATCCAACATCTCCTTCGCACGCGTCCGTAGTGTGCAGACAAGTCGCAGGTCCAAATGCCGAGGTGACGCAAATACGAGGTATCGCCATCTTCGACATACATGCAGTAGCTTTTCCCACTCCCACGTAACATCAAACTTGCTCATCCCTTCCAGCCGGTAGAAATGGAATACTTCGAGAAGGATATCGTCCGGGAGTATGTCGATCGTTGCATGACCTGCACTGCACCAGTCAATGGCCATTATCGAAAGGTTGAATGGAATATATATTGACCTCCTAGTCGTTCGCCTAATACCTTCAAGTGACGTGGATCATGGTTTCCCATAGTTGAGCCCTCTATCAGGATTGATGGGGCACTAGGACGTGAAATTTTGGTGTTTTGAACGGATAATAGAGAGAGCAGATGGTTGAGGGATGGTTGGGAGAACACACGACCATCTCGATGGTTCCTGTGTGGGACCTGATTAGTCACTTCAACAATGGGCCCAGTAGAATTCCAAAGCGCACCGTTCAAGTTGAGAGCTCATCGGTGACGCCTATGGGGACTCAGAGTTGGCTGAGGTTTGAAGTGGCAGGTGGGAGTTACCAAATGACGGTAGAGCCGCAAAACACACGGCATCACCTCGTGAGAGGGCGTAACACAGCCACAGGAAGATTAGCACATCACCCAAAACTTACCGTCATCTATGGCGTATAACGGGCCTGACACGAAATGAAAGGGACCCGTCCACTCCCTTGATCAAAGCAGTGCATATGTACATTATGCCCACGGAAGCGTTTTGATTTTTGGAGCTCGGAGCGGGAGGGGAATTGGCGTCGGCGGCGCGGCGCGGACATGAGGAGGCGAATAAAATAAAATAAACTCCGACATGTGAAATAGCTTCGCCTCTCGCGACGCGATCGCATGGGACCACGTGACTTACATTTCCTCCATTGTGTCACGTGGATAAAATCGCCACCCAGCGTGGACTGATCACGTCCACCGCCTGGCTCGACGCGACGACAGAAACGGCACAGATGCGCGTGCCTCCCTCTGCATGTAGCTCTTCAGTTCTACAAGGAGAAATGCAGTTTCGAGTTCAACAACTTGTCTCACCAGCTTGTTGGGCACGTCGGGCTCCACCGACCCAAGTTTAGGCTCTCCAAGTTTAGGCTCCGATTCTGGCCCGGGTTTCCACTACACTCCGCATGCGTTTGCGTTTGCCAATCGCGCCCTAAATTAGTGCTACCCCGCCAATTACTGCCACAGTGCCCAAGAGCAAACACGGCGTGTGATTGGGCAGTGTCACTGGTACTGACATTTGGGTTGACCCAATCCTTTCGCCATGGTCGCCTTCGTACACGGATGTGGTATGCAAAAGCTAATAGCATGCACATTTCGTGCAGCGAATGCGGTCCCTGAAATACCAGTGAGTGTGTGGCACTCGCGTACACTCCATCTTCCTCGCAGCGTTCCTTTACCGCAACTTAGAAATCCCATCATTAGGTTCCATGAACAACGCATTTTCATCTTAAAGGACCACCGTCCACTTCCGCTGGCAACCAATATCCTCTCACTTGGTCATAGGCGTCATTTGTGGCAGAACTTGAAGCATTGGGGCTGAGCACCGGAGTGAACCCTCCCTGTCCGACGAAGTCACCTGCCATCTCAATCATAATTTGAGTCCCGATACTCACAAGGCGGACGGCAACACAGGTTGTTTCCTGTGCAAACTTAATCTTTAGTTCGATTGCGCCATGGGAAAATGAGTACAGCACATGTGGCGTACAAGGCTCATGCTCCGTCCTTGGGACTCCAAAATTAGAATACAGTCAGCGGCTCTGACCCCTTTTAAATGGAAAATTTTCAGCCCCATGATCCCCTGTTATCTCACCAATCAATTTCCACTTGTACGTTCGGGTCGTCGCGTGATTACTTGACCGAATTGACCTCTGGGCAGATATATGAGAATTCTGCCTATCATCCAACGTCTTTGTCACCCAATATCGGAACCATTCTGCAGCTTTCCCAATAACTCATGATACCTATGATAGTCACATCTTTGGGGCCAACGACACAGCATGCCGTTGCACCTTTCCCACAGGAACACAGCCTCCAAAGTAACTCTTACGTTTGGCATACGTGAATCACCATTACTGAGCTGACTCCTGTGAAGCAGGCATGAGCTACCGACATACGACGATTGAGATGCTTCCTGAAGATATTCTTTTGGAAATATTCGATTTCTATCGACTGGACGCAGTCACACGTTCAGGTGGTCGTCCGTGGAAGTGGCATCGTCTTGCGCACGTCTGCCAAAAATGGAGAAGTGTTATATTTATGTCGCCACGCCGTCTAGGTCTGCGAATTCTCTGCAAGTCTAAAGCACCCATGGAACATATCATGGATTTCTGGCCAACTTTGCCTCTGGTTGTACGGTACAAAAATCCGAAACCCAGTTCCCTCAATAAGAACATTGTTGCTGCATTACGTCGCCCAAATCGCGTATGCGAGATCGACCTCAATGTTACAAGCGTAACAATTGGACCGATTGTCGAATTGATACAGGAGCCGTTTCTATCACTAGAACGTCTTAAAATGCAAATAATGCGCAACAGTGCTTTAGCACCGCCAGTTTTCACTAGATTTTTGGGTGGGTCTTCCCCACGCCTGGAAGAAATCGAGCTAGATGGTGTGGCCATTCCCTTCCCCGCATTACGACGACTTCTCTTATCCACCAATAACCTCGTCAGCCTTCACCTCTGGAACATCCCGAATACTTGTTACTTTCTACCGGATGCCCTCGTCACTTGCTTGTCCGCCTTGGTCCACCTCAAGACTCTTCGAGTACGCTTCGGTCTCCCAGTTTCTTTCCCGTCCTCAACCCGGGGACATCTACCTCCAGAGCGCACCACTCTCTCCTCCCTCACCGTTCTCAGTTTTCGTGGTACGAGCGAATATCTGGAAGGAATTGTGGCAAGAACCAACTTCCCGTCTCTCACCTACATTCGGATAGACTTCTTCAACCAACTTGGCTTGAAGATTCCACAGCTCTACCAGTTTATGTCTCGAGTGGACGGACTACAGTCCTTCAGTGAGGTGATCGTAATACCCTCTGAGGATCATGTTCGTATCACCCTCACCAAGCGAGGTGAACGACGAGGTAACCTTGGAGAGTGCATCCTGACAAGTAGATGTAGGCGGCTTGATTCGCAACTGTCGTTTATGACCCAGGTTTTCAGCCAACTTTCTCCCCTCCTCTCCAATGTGAGGACACTTGCCGTTATAAAATCCTCTTCACCGCCAACTGGGCAGGAATACGTGGATTCGACACAGTGGTTGGAGCTATTTCAGCCATTTCCTAGAGTATGGAAGGTCCGGGTTATCAAGGAACTTGTACCTGGCGTCGTGCACGCTCTGGCCATGGAGGACATGGCCACGGCCATGTTACCCAGGCTGGCATCCCTTCACCTGAAGGGATTCCGCCAGTCGCCATCTATGGTGGAGGCTGCTGAGGAGTTCGTCGCTATGCGCAAACGCTCCGGTCGCAGCATAACATTATATGGCTAGCGTAAGAGCCCCGCGTCGATTACGCCAAAGGCCAGATTTGTGCATACACATACAAGTACGGATCAACTCTGCTTTCTTTACTATTGCGAAATCGCGAGAGATCCTGATGAATTTTTTTTTTGTATTCCAGGCGTTCCTACGCCCTTTGATGGCTTCTGACTGTGGTGTGGTCTGCCACCTCCCATGTAATCATATTTCTTGTCGCGTTTATGGTATTCGGCGCAGCTGTGCTGAGCATCTGATTTCGATTTCGGTTGTAGAATGATATTTCTATGTGTTCATGCTGCGTGTATAGCACACTAAATAAATTACGGAACGGCACCGTGCGGCCTGGTTGTGGTTAGGATCCGCTTGTGTGAATCTTGACCAGTGAGTCCGTGATCCACTAATCTGGGGAGCAGGCCGCGATCAAAGATTCTTCAATTTACCGCCGGTCGCGAGATGGCGTTTATTAATAATATTTGTATTTGTAGGTCGCTTCAAGTCCGTCCATTCCATGAGGCATGCACTTGCTTGTTTTGCGTTTTTTCTTAGGAATCTAGAACGCCGCCAGGGGTATCATTCCTCTAGGTAGAGGGTCAGCCAAGTCCAGAGGCGAGCGCTAGCTAGAGAGCACTAGACACATCATACAATAACGGAATGTCACGTACACATACACCAACCACAGAATGATGATGCGCTCATGGTATTCGGCGTGGCTGAATCGAGCATGTATCGTGGAATGATAATGCGACCCTAAATAAACTAAATAAACCGCGCAACTTGAACGGCACCGTGCGGCCGTCTGTTATGGTTAGGATTCGCTTGTCATATATGGTATCATGGCCCAAGTCAGCCAGAAACCGCACAGACGAGTATTATACAAGCGAGGTGTTATTTGAGAAAGAAAAGAAAAGAAAAAGCAACCACATGCACACAAGTCTGTGTGCGGACGCGACGAAATCTACCACAGAAGAGAACGACAAGGACGGGAGGGGGAATTAAAATCCAGATCGTCCCGGCGGCAGCGTCCGCGCCGCGCTCGAGCACCATCTCCGGCCCGGCTCCCCGTTCGCATTGTGCGCCGTGCTCATCTCGCCGCCACGACCAATCACAGTCACAGTCATCCGCGCCGCCCTACTCGACCGCCCGGCTCGACGATGGCAACGGCCCAGTTGCACGTCCCCTTCCGCCTGTAGCTCTTCTCCAAGGACAAATTCAATTTCGTTCAACGTACAAGAAGTTGTCACACCAACGGTCAGGCTTCAACCGACCCAAGTTCGAGCTCCGGTTCTGACCAAGGCTTCCAATGCAAGGTGCGTTGGTTCGACAGGATGATACCCTGTCCCCAATGAGCAATGGTTGCGTGGGTTTGAGCCGTGTCACCGGTACTGGGGTTGGGTCGACTCATTCCTCGTCGCCTTCATCCGTGGATGTGGTATGCAGAGCTGAGAGCGTGCACCTGTTGTGGAGCGATTGCAGTTCCTGCAGTACCGGTGAGTGTGACACCTGCGTACACTCTATCTTCCTCACAGATTCATTAGCTTTAGTCACCGCAGCTTAAAAACCTCGTCATGGGACCAATGGACTTTCATCTTAAAGGGCCCCTCCACTTCAAAACCCACCAGTAATAAATATCCTCTCACTTGGTCATAGGGGTCATTAGTGGCAGAAGCATTGGAGCTTTGCATCGGAGTGAGCGCGCTTCTTGTCCAACGTAGTCACCTGTCATCTTGATCACTCGATTACAATCTAGGCGCCGATACTCACAAGGTGGACAGCCTCAGCGACACAGGTTGTTTGCCTTCAGACCGTTTTGTATGATGGTTGAATATGTACAGCACATGTCGTAGGCATGCCTCGGCTAAGTATTGAGACTCCATTTGGAATGCAGTTAGCGCTCTTAACAGCATTTAAACGGAAAGTTTTACCCTCCATGGTTCTCTGCCATCTCAGCAACGAATTCTCACCTCCACGTTCCAGTCGTCGCGTGATCCTTGACAGTGACCTCTGAGCAGGCATATGAAACATTCCACCTATCATCCATCGTCTTTGTCACTCGATATCGACTCACTACCATTCAGCAGCCTCCAATAACTGGATGGTACCTATGATGGGCATATCTGGGGGGCCAACGACACAGCACACCATCGCACATTCCCACACGAACAACTCGTCCAAGGTAACTGTTATGCTTGTCACATCTGAATTAGTTACTGAACTGACCCATGTGAGGCAGGGATGAACTACGGACAGACGACGATTGAAAAGCTTCCTGAAAACACACTCTTGGAAATATTCGATTTCTATCGACAGGACACGATGAATCCAGTTGGACGTTCGTGGAAGTGGTATCGTCTTGCGCACGTCTGCCAAAAATGGAGACGTGTTATGTCCATGTCGCCACGGCGTCTGGGGCTGCGAATCCTTTGCAATTCTAACACGCCTACCAAGCGTCTCACGTATTTCTGGCAACTGTGCCTCTGTTGTACGCTACAAAAATTCGAAACCCAGTTCCCTCTCTAGGAACATTGCTGCCGCATTGGGTCACCCAGATCGCGTCTGCGAAATCGACCTCGATGTTACAAGCTCAACATTTGGATCGATTGTCAAATTGATGCAGGAGCCGTTTCCGTTACTAGAACGTCTCCAAATGGAAGTAACGCGCAAGGATGCGACAGAACCACCTGTTCTCACCAAATGTTTGGGTGGGTCTGCCCCACGCTTGGAAGAAATCAAGCTAGATGGTGTAGCCATTCCCTTCCCGGCATTACGACCACTTCTTTTTTCCACCAATAACCTCGTCAGCCTTAAACTCTTGCGCATCCCGAAAACTTGTTACTTTCCACCGGATGCCCTCGTCACTTGCTTGTCCGCCTTGGTCCACCTCAAGTGGCTTAGGGTCTCCTTCCGTTTCTCAGCTTCTCGTCCATCCTCAAGCTGGGTACATCTACCTGTAGAGCGCGACACTCTCCCCTCCCTCGTCTATCTCAATTTTCATGGTACGAGCGAATATCTGGAAGGGGTTGTGGCGAGAATTGACTTCCCATCTCTCACCACCCTTTACATAACCTTCGTCAACCAACTCGTCTTCGAAATTCCACAGCTCTACCAGTTCATGTCTCGTGTGGGTCGACTAAAGTCCTTTAGTGAGGTGATCGTAACATCCTCTGTGAATCATGTCAACATAACCCTCACCAAACGAGAACGCCGATGTAAGGTTGGCTGCTGCCTCCTATCAATTAAATGCAGGCAGTTCGATTGGCAGGTGTCGTTTATGACCCAGATCTTCAGCCAACTTTCTCCTCTCCTATTCAATGTGGAAACATTTACCATTGAAGATTCTCCTTCATTGCCAGGGCCAACGGGGCAGGAAGACGTGGATTCGACACAGTGGTTGGAGCTATTTCAGCCATTTCCTAGAGTATGGAAGGTCCGGGTTATCAAGGAACTTGTACCTGGCGTCGTGCACGCTCTGGCCATGGAGGACATGGCCACGGCCATGTTAGCCAGGCTGGCATCCCTTCACCTGAAGGGATTCCGCCAGTCGCCATCTATGGTGGAGGCTGCTGAGCTGTTCGCTGCTATGCGCGAACGCTCCGGTCGCAGCATACGTTTATCTGGCTAGCGTAAGAGCCCCGCGTTGACTATGCCAAGGCCCGGATTTGTGCATACATATACTGTACAGCACGTATCAACGCCCTTTTTCTTATCTACTACGTTATCATCGCGAGAGATGCTGCCGGTAAATATCGCTTTTTTTTTTTTTTTTTTCCCTGGTCGTTTCTACGTCGTTTGATGGCTTTTTGATCGTGATTTGGTCTGTGTGATTGTATTCCTTGTCGCTCGTATGGTTTTTTTTGGCGTGGTTGTGTTGAGCGTGTATACATGTAATCTTCGATTTTTGGTCGTGGAATGATAATCCTATGTGTTCGTGCTGCGTTTTTGCTACATTCTGAATAAAGCACGCAACGCCGGCACCGTGCGGTCGTGTTCTAGTTGGGATCCGTTTGTCGTACGTAGTAGTATTTGGTAATGACCTCAAGTCGGCCAGAAACCTCTTCTCACGGACGTCCCCAGACCGCGGTCGATGATCGATGACCCTTCAAGTTTCCTGCCAGCTGCGAGATGGCATTTGTATGTCACTTTAAAGTCGTACTGAGGCATACACGGCACACACCAGGGGTATCATTCATTCCTCTAGTTCCAGCCAGTTCCAGACCCGAGCGCTAGAGAGAGCACCACAACACATCATACAATAACGGAACGTTGCGTACACACACCAACCACAGAACGATGATTGCGATGGGATGATGGGAGGGTACCGTATACCGTGTGCGGCGCCAGACTCTGGATAGAAAAAAAATGTGGATAAAAAAAAATCAGGAAAAAAAATAAAATAAAAAACAATGTGTAAAGGGGAGGGAAGAAATGGCTTGAGTTGAGACAAAGTGAACGGTTTGGAGAGAAAAATAAGGGCACGGGATATTTGCCACACGAGTACTATACAAACGTGTTACTTAAGAAGAAAAAAAGAAAGAAACCATATGCACACAAGTCTGCGGACTCGACGAAATCTACGGAGAATGATGGGAGGGAATTAAAAGTCATCCGCATCGGCGTCCAGATCATCGGGCTCAGCCGGCGGCAGCGGCCCTGGCGGCCCCGGCTCGAATTCCATCTCCGGCTCGGGTTCTAGCGGCGCGATCACACCTTTAACGCCTCCGCTCTGCGTTCGCCCGCCATCCCGCCCGCGCGCCATGCTCATCTGCGGTTCCCGCCGCGACCGATCTCGGTTGTTATGCTCATGCTCACGTTCACGTTCACGGTTATACTCACCATCCGCGCTCTCGGACGCCTGGTTAGATGACGGAAACGGCACGTGCACCGTTGCCGCTGCCGCCGCCGCGCGCGCCTCTTTCCGTTTGCGGCTCTTTGCGCTGCTCGAAGACTTTGATTTGGCCATCATTGGGGGGAAGGCACTGCCCCTCCACCGCCTGGGAATAGCGGTGGGGTTGTATCGAGAGGCGTAGCGGGTATCGGCGTTGGATCTACCCACTCCTCGTCATCCAGGTCCCCGTCCTCCCCAGACGCGGTACGGGCAAAGCTAACGGCATGCGCTTTCCGCAGCAGCGGTGGTGTTGCTTTGGCTGCATTGCGAGCGGGAACGCTGTTAGGGCCGGGCGTCATGGGCCCGACAGGATCGTCTTCCGTGTCGCCCTCGCTTTGTCCGCTCTTCGATGCTGCGCGCGAAGAGACGCGGTCGTCGATGGCGGCGCCCTCGCCGGCATCGAAAAAGTCCCCATCCGAGTCCTCTTCCTCCTCTTCACGTTCTCCCTCATGGCCCCCACCGCCACCACCTCCACATCTTCATCGTCACCGCCTCGCGCGAAGACTCCTTGTCTTCCGGCATGTCCTCTTCCTCTTCAGGCTCCGACATCGATTCCAGACTATCCTCAACTTCCGACCAAGAAGGTGGCTCATCAACGATCGAAAAGATCGTCCTGTGATTCTTGAACAACTAAGTTATCAGTCAGTTACCTTTTCTTTCTTCTGGATGGATGAAACCTGTGAGGCGGGAAAGCATACCTCTGTTACCCTCTGTCGAAGGTCGATCCAGTCCGCCTCGTTTTTGCACAGGAAGCCGATAAGCATGCTCGGATCGAGCCCAGAGAGGGGCATCTTCCGCACCCGCTCGCAGTGGAACGTCCGAAGTTCTGCCGCACTATATGCCGTAACGTAGTGCATCTGCGTGTTGTCCAAGCCTGTGTCACTGGCTGCTCCGGACAGTTCGGATGCGGCCCCATTGACGCCCGTCGAGTGCCATCGAGCATGTGCACCACCTGACGAGGAGCTACTGGTCGATAACTGCTTCGACAGCGGAGATGGCGAGGCTGGTGCACGATATGAAAATGTAGATGACCCTGTGCGACTTGAAGCAGGCGACGTTGGGGAGCGATGATGACCCGGGGGTGACACTGACCCCCGCTCGGGCGTTGATCGTCTAATCGGTATTCCTCGCTCGCGTTCCGTGGCAAGCGGGGGTGGTCGCATTGGGACTGCTGTGCGTGTATGGTGGGGGTCGAGGTAGAACAGGTTGTCTGCCTGCGAGCCAACGAAGTAGTATGACGACGATGGGCGGCCACCCGCTATGCCAATCGACTGTGGGAAGGTGTATAATGCCTGTGAAGGTATCAGCCGAACGCATGTGAAAAGCAACAAGTAGGCGACCTTGATTGTGTCATAATATATCGGGTTGACACCGTCGATGCCAAGCCGAATACCAATAAGCACGACGACTGCGCGTTCGCCCCATCTCGAGTTCTTGCGGGGACGAGGTGAGCTCGTTGGTGGGTGCGAGGCAGAGTACACGTCTGACTGAAAAATCTGACTGTCGACAGCAACAGAGATACCGAGGGATGCTTCTGGAAAGTTATGGACTAGGGTTCTAAGAAGACATCAACATTCGAGGAACAAATTGAGATATCGTTCACGTACTTGATCGCACCGGCAGCGGTGCTCGGCCCGAACCACTGCCCGACATCCTTGCCAAGCTCCTTGCCAGCTAGCGCCATCCGGTGTACGCTGAACGGGCAGAGGGAAGAGGGCGAGTCGAGGAACCACGTCAAGATTTGTACATATGTTGCATAATCTGCAGTATAAACGGGATGCGGAGGACGTCGCCATTCTACGAGGGGTCAAGGATGGTGATGATGATGAGAGCCAAAAAGCTCGCTTACCTCGTCCGAGGTGGAGATGTATGAGGGCCGTTGCAAGCAACGATTGCCCCGTCCGCAGCATACATCCCCAACCGGCGTCACTGGTCCATCCCTTCTCGCCACTAGGCCACCACCGCTTCGAGGGAGGACTGGAGGAGACAGGGATCGGACACCCTGCCGCTGCTGCTGTGGCAGCTTCGGCTTGCTCGCGCTCGAGTACGGTAAGAGAGGAATCGCGAATGGGAAGAAAGTGAGAACGATAGGTGATCCAGACACGTGACGTAAAGTCGGAATAGAAATCGGGTGGCCAGTGGGCGGCAGGGTGCTTTTGAGATAACAAGAGCGGGTTGCCGCCGGTAGGGGTGGCCGTCATGGTGGAGGATGTTGAGGTACGGAAAGAAGCTGCCCGCCTTGATTCGACGGAGCCACGTCGTGAGAGTGCTGGAGATGCAGGCTCGGTCGATGGTTCGTAACCGGGATGTTGGACGCCGAGAAGCCAGATTGGGTCTGTGCATTTGTCGGGTGTGGAATCGCTGTCGAGGAGGTAACGCATTGCCTTGTCGAGGTGTCCCTTGCCGTGTTTCGCCGCAGTCAATAGTGCGGACGACTTGCCCTTGGGGGAGCTCGAGGGAGGTGGTAGATGGCCGCTGTTGATGAGATGAGGGAGGGTCAGATCTGTGGAGGAAGAGTTAAAAGCGTGTTGAAACCAGCCGGAGAGACGTGTGGGAATGTCAGAGAGGCGAGTGGTAGAGTGAGAGGACTGGTAATAAGAGAGATGATTATCGGAAACCGAGCTGAGCGGGCGCTCTGGACGCATCCTCACTCGCTGTGAAACCGGCTCTACGATGATGGGCGGTTCGTCCGCGCTATCATCGGCGGCGCCAAAATCTTCAGAAGCGTCGGCGTCGTGCGGTGGGGTCGATGCCTCCTTGACACCGAAGAGCTTGCTCCCCTTGCGCATGAGGGAGCGTTTTGGACTTTGGGTTGTTGAGGAGGAAGGCGATCCTTCTAAGAGCGCATTTGAGCTTTGGGATGACGAGCTGGCGATGCTGCTGCTACCACCGCTGGAAGGGTCGATCATGGACCTGGAGCGGTCACGAAGCTGCTTGGATTGAAGGAACTTTGGTAATTTTGAAGAGCTTGGTGGCGTTGAAGCCGATGATGAATGGCGGGACTTTGAAGACATAAGGATAAGAGGAGGCAGGGGGGAGGAAAATGGGAGGCGGTGGGTCGCTTGCGGACGAATCGTCGTCGGTGCTGTTGTGGTCGGTGGAGAAGTGGCAACAACACTCGCGCTCTGCTTGCTCTCTCGCTAGCCGGGACCGTCAATTCTGAATCATTTCCACAAAACCACAGCATCCTCTGCCCTTTTTCTTTTCATGTCCTCCAGTCCGGAAAAATGGCGGTTCTGCCCCGGAGCAAATGGGAATTCTTTCCCCGGAATCAGTCAACTGGCCTCGGCACACGTGTTGCCCCACGTTCACCCCAGCGCTCTCGTCCACTCGCCCCTTCCATGCCATCGCCGTGGCGTGCATGGCCACAGCGGGTTATCTCTTTGCGGCCCTTCTTTTCATTTTATCTGTTCATTGATCCTCGGGGTGTGTCTCTATGTTCGCATCCTGATACGATGGATGCACACTTCACACACTTGTTATCGCTACGATGCCAGCGCGCATCGCCATCCTGGGTGACAGCTTCGCGGACATGGGGTGTTTTAATAGAACTATTATAATCGTGTCACTTTCCTCATCCGCAAACGAAGGGTGCCGTGCCTGGACCGCGCAGACCAAATTGACGCGCCCGGGATTGAGAAACCCGATGACTGAGTGCTGTACGGTCACGTAAGGCTCCCCAACGTTGGGGCACCACCGATAGCGCTCCAGAGTCAAAAGGCCATAAAAGCAGACCTCCTTCCCAACAGTGATGATGATCTCATCATGTAAAATAAAAGCTACCAGAGTACCTACACTACACTTGCGAGTGTGGGAACAGTTGGTCATCGTGGCATGACCGGGCCGCATCGCCCCGTTCGACTTTGCCAAGGATGCGATGGCCGCTTCCCCAGACTCAGTGACCCGGTCCCATTCAAGCTCTGCTGCAACCCCAGATGGCCTCTTCGATGAAACCACAGATAATACCGCCTGCGCACACATCTCGGCTCTGCTGGCAGATCCCACCGAGAGCGATCCCGTGCTCAGCAGATTTCGTCGCGTGGTGACTTGGAAAGCACGGCGGACCCATGAAGCCCTTCACTCTTCAAAGCGGCGCAAGGTGCGTTTGTTTATCCCACCTCTGGGTCTCTGCCATGCATAGATATGTGTGCACAGGTGGCACTCCCAGCCTGTGGGACCTGCGGGCTGGCAACGCCGCGTCCATTTGTGTGCCTTGACTGCGCCTACTTTGGTTGTTGGAACGACGATCATATCGTCGAGCATTTGATTGAGGAAAATCACAGATTCTGTGCGTCTATTTATACGTATTATCTGCCTTGCTTCTTCTAATCATACGCAGGTGTTGATACCCAACTTGGCGTGGTATTCTGCAAGGAATGCCAGGATATGATTTATGATCCCACCCTGGATGCTCTCTATCAACAGATCGTTCTGGGAATTGAAGAGAGGGAGACAAAGCACCTAGGTACTCTCACCCTCTGTCCATCTCGAGAAGATTTTGATTTGTCATGTGGTGATTAGACGAAAAGCGCCCGCGCGAACCTTATCAATCCTGGGAACCCGAGGAGAAGGACATCGCCGCGCTGGACAACACCGTCCCGCTCCCCTGCCAAGGCCAGCGCGGTCTGCTCAACCTGGGCCAAACGTGCTTCCTCAATGCGACCCTCCAAGCGCTCCTGCACAACCCGCTCCTGCGGAACTACTTCCTCGGCGACAAGCACAACCCGCGCTGGTGCAAGAACAAAGAGGACTGCGCCTGCTGCGAGCTCGACCGCCTCTTCGCCGCCACACACGCGCACTCCCTGCCGCCGCAGCCCGCGTTCGGCCCCACCGCGCTGCTCGCCACGACCTGGCGCGCCGCCGGGTCCTTGGCCGGCTACGCGCAACAAGACGCGCACGAGTGTTTGATCGCGCTGTTAAACGCGGCGCACGCGAGCGCGCGCGGCTCCACACTCCTCAAGTGCAACTGCATCGTGCACAGCACTTTCGGCGGGCTGCTTCAGAGCGACATGCGCTGTCCACGCTGCAACAGCTTCAGCGAGACCATCGACCCGTGTCTCGACGTCTCCCTCGGCCTCGGTCCAGGGCAAAACACACTCGCCGGGTGTCTTAAACGGCGAGTTTTTCTTTTCTTTTTTTTGGGCGCTGCTTGTCAGTCAAGCCCAATTTTCGTGGTGGCGAACTCGCGCTGACGGAGAGTGCTGATCGACTGGCAGATTTACGCAGTCGGAGGACCTGGCGGTGAAAGATTGGGCTTGTCAGAAGTGCGGCAAGGTCTCCCAGGAGGCCAACAAACGGCTCTCGATCAAGCGGCTTCCGCCCGTGCTCTCTATCCAGTTCAAGGTTGGCGTGTTCTTCCTTCTCTGCTCGACCACCAAGTCGCCAGAATCTCCTTTCACCCGCTCACTTACGCGTCCGATGATGCAGCGTTTCGAACAGCGTGGAGCTGAGACGTTCAAGATCGACACGCCCGTACGTGTACCCTTGTCAATCAACATGGCACCGTACACGACGGCGGCCGCCGATGGCAGCGGCACGTGAGTTCCCATCGAAGCTGCCACCTCTTTGTCGTGTGCTCATGATCATCCTCCCCGCCCCGCTCTGTTCCGCCGGCCCCCGCGCGCGAGCAGCTATCCAGGCCCAGAGGCGCTGTACGACTACGAGCTCTTCGCAGTGATCAACCACGAGGGTCAGATCGACAACGGGCACTATACGAGCTTTGCTCGTTTCCAAGACACTGTGCGCCCCCCCCCCTCCCACCCACTAAACCCCACATTCCCCGCTAATTGACTTACTGATTCTCTAATATACCAGTGGTGCCGCTTCGACGACGACAAGGTAACGTCCGCGACGCTCGCGACGGTGCTGGGCGCCTCTGCGCCGATCTACATGGCGTTCTACGTCAAACGCCGGCTGGATTACAAGCCGTACATCACGCCCTCTTACGTCCTCACGAGGGAGAGTGAGGCGGTGCGCGAGCGCGAGGCATTGGCGGCCAAGGCGCGCGCGGAGCAGGAGCAGGCGCGTGAGCGCGAGCGGGAGGTCGAGGACGAGTTGCTCGCTACGGTTGGATGATGATGACCATGCATATATATATTACGATAGATACAGTTGCAGTTTTTGTGTGTGGTGTGTGGGGAGCGTAGTTCTGTGGTCGGTGTACGCACGCGCAACTGTCGTTCGTCTTTTTGTTTTGCTTTTTTGACTTTGCGGTGAGAAAAAAAACGTTTTATGGGTTTGTCTAACGTTGAACCCACATACTATACAACTGAACAGACAAAAGATGGTAGTTGGTCTCTTTGATTCTTTCTCGTCGGGCGATGCGGTTGGCAGCCTTCTCCTTCAACTAGTCTGACTCGTAACCTTCCTCCGCCTCAACGACACTGGAGGGCCGCCCCGCAGTATCGACCAGTTCACGTTGCGAGCTTATGCAGAGTAAGGGGCAGTTAGGCATGACCGCGAGAAAAAGCAATCGTGTTACAGGACTGCCGAGTCATATAATTCGGTGTCTGCATGATTCTCCCATTGACCGTACATAGATCACTGCTAAATAGCATAATGCCACTGTCCGACTATATCTGGCTGTATACCTCCTGAAGGTTTGGGGAGCTGGGGAGGATCAAAAACATCATACAATGGGATCACGCTGAGCTCGTAGAGTGCATAATCAATCGTCCCAAAGATCATGGGGTCGGACCCTGAGCCAAGGATGAACACACACAGGGTGACCGCAGAGCCTACGCGCGGTGACGAATGGCATGATAGCGTCGTACACTGACCCGTGTGGCTTGAAGTCCTCCAAGAATATACTGTGCAGCGCAGGCAACACTTGTCCAGCCCTTTCCTCGGTGAGTGCGCTCAATGTAGGCACCAAGAGTGAGGCCACTTGATCGGATGTAGACGACCTCTCCACGGCGGTAAATGGGCGGAAAATTTCCGGCCATTGGGCCTGGCTCATTTGGTCTTGCCAATCTGGTGGATAGGGTCCGCTTCCAGTGAGAGTGAGCCTTACCACCTCGCGGAGCAGAGGTAAAGATTGGCTACAAAACTGCGCTGCAAGAGAAGCTCGCCACGCTGACTCTTCACATTCGATATTCAATACGAAGTATGCGCAGCGATGGGGCCGAGGTGAACGTAAGGTGATCCTGGTAAAACCCTTCTCGAACTGGATCGCCACCTGACTTGGTGATTTCAAATTCTCTGACTGGCCAATGAGTCGGATGAGCTGAGTGTCAGAAGT
Source organism: Russula compacta (assembly GCA_022376555.1). Taxonomy (NCBI): domain Eukaryota; kingdom Fungi; phylum Basidiomycota; class Agaricomycetes; order Russulales; family Russulaceae; genus Russula; species Russula compacta. Next base: position 33,657 of record WTXH01000125.1, read on the forward strand.
GGGTTGGACTTCTGAGAAGAGTATGTCGATATTGACATCATCAAGTAAAGGAGCACTGATTGGAGCCACCAAGCCCTGTAGGTATTCGCTGGTGCCGTTGAATTCAAGGCAGGTGAGGGAGGGGAGGATAGTGCGGGTCAGCGGAGGTGGACGTCGGCTTGTTTGATCAGGGTGAGATGATGGGTCCCCAATAGTAAGTGACTCGAGCCTTGGCAACGTGGACAGGCCATCGGCAAGCGCCTCGGGTGAAATTGATACTCGCGTGAGATAGAGTGAGACGAGGTCCCTGGTAGAGAAAAGAAGTTTGGGTAGTCCCGGAAATGCAATTCCCTCTAAGATGAGGGATTGTAGACGTGGGGCAGATCGACCTAGGAATGTATCGGGAATGATGGGCACGGCCTTAACGTCATCATCGCTCGACTCGAACTGCAGGTGAGTCAACGAAGGAAATGGCTCTTTCATCCTTCTGGCAGATACTCTCGATAGAACCCCTGTTAGATGGAGCAAAATGTAGCGTGCCTGATCGCGGTGTTCAAGTGCGGCGAGGATATTATCCAAATCTTCGTAATCGCAAGCATCGTATCGTGATAGCGTATTGTGCCAGTATGTTATACTGATGTGAAGTTTGGGAAGGCATCCAGCATCTCTTTCACAGGTGTCTTCTCCGTGCAAACGAGTCGCGGATCTAGACGGCGTGGTGATGCAAATATGATATGTCGCCATCTTGAACATACGTGTGCCAGCGTCTGCCATTGCCACTTCCCCTTCCAAATTCGATTTCGGCCCCTAGTTTCACCGTGACGATAGAAATCGAAAACATCTAGGAGAACATCGTCGGGGAGTGATCCGATTGTCACGCGCAGGGCAATCCGGCCTTTCGTTGCAAATGTCAATCAATGTTTGCATGGGGTCACGGTGTTACATGCTAATACACACCTCGGTGCTGTGGTTCCTTTTCGTGATGAACAGCCCACCTTTCTGTACTTGATCCCTGAGAAAGGCCATCTGATTTCGTTGAAGAGGTACCAGAGAATGAATGGATGTCCATGTTATCTCTTAGTTGGAGGACAATGTTGTTGATACTAGTGATGAAGTGCAGCTGAAGAGGGTGTTCACACAGAGAAAGAACTCTGTAGGAGATGAGACGTCTTGCTCACTCCCAAGGGTGTATTTATAGTCCCTATGGTCTACATATGTCCATAAGCCCTTTAAGGGGTGAGTACAGGCGTCCACTATATCACATAATTACAATATTCTACATATGGACGAGTCTGAAGAGTCCGCACATACCCTGAGCCCTCAGAAGGGGTACACGTAAGTGTAGAGCCGTACTAAAAGGTCGTATGTGATTGTAACTAACTGATCGTAAAGACAGTAGGTAAAGTGTCAATCTGAAACAGTTCATCATACAATAATCGAGTCAGATAACAAAAGAAAGTTCTTAGATCAGCCATAAGGGCATAATCACATTGTTCTAGGGTATCATACGTACATAGGTGTCCATGCAGTCCATGTGCCGACATGTGCTCACTAAGTCCGTAATTGTCCTGGAGCATTAAGTGCCCCTTGTAATGTCCAGGCTGGTTCTACGAACCCCTGAGCGTGAGACTGTCCGGTCGGGCATAGCCACGCAGACGTTCTGTCTCAACAACTAGATGTTGATCACAGCGGACAACGACAGAGTGAAAGGTGAACGAGCAAGACGAGCGTGAGGGGAGCAAAGACTTTCAATTGTTGAGCAATGAGTGATAGACTTTGAGACAATAAAGGGGGAAAAGAGCTAATGTTGTTATAGTAGTCAGCTAAGCTGGACAAGAGATAGGGGGCTATCTCCTGTCCAGCTTAGTATTAAGGAGAATGGAGTTCAATAGAGATGGAGTGTAACGGAGCGGGATGGCGGAACGGGATCGGACTTCGAGCAGAAGTCTGGATGCTCGTAGATAACGAGATAACGAGAATACAAGTAGGCTTTTGGTCTTCGTTTTTCATTTCACTTGATATGGATATAATCAGGGATAAGGGGATGACATTTATGGGGTACCGAAACGTTGTGCGCCGCCGCTCCTGTACGCCTGAACGAACTGATTGTACTGCGCCGCGAACCGGGGGTCGGTCTCTTGACTCTTCCCCTTCGTCGGGGATGCGATGAGTTACGCTCTCCTCTACGCGGAGCCTTCCTTAGCCTCCATGACACCAAAGCGTTGCACCGCGTTATCGACCAGTTCACGTGGCGAGCTTATGTAGCTTCAATGGATGATAGGATGCCATTTATCACGCTCGTCTACACACTAGAATATCCACGTCAATATATAAAAACGAAGGCCAGAGTGAGTGGCAGTAGGTATGACTGCAAGAAAGGGTAGCCGAGTTATATAATTCGCTGTCTACTTGATTCTTCCGTTTCACTGAATAGCATCGTATCACTGTACTGTCTGACGATATCTGGCTTACCTCTAAAGGTTTGGAGAGATGGGGGAGATCAAAAACATCAAACAACGAGATCATGCTGAGCTCGTAGGGTAATCATCCCAAGGATCGCCGGGATGAACCCCGAGCAATGATGAACACCCACAGGGCGACCGCGGAGCCTACGCACGGTGACGAATGGCATGACGGCGTCGTACACTGGCCGTATGGCTGGAACCCCTCCAAGAAGACACTGTGCAGCGCAGGTAATACTTTTTCGGCACCTTCATCGGTGAGTGCATTCAATGCAGACACAACAAGTGGCACCACTGGATCGGATACATACAAACTCCCCACAGCGGTAAATGGGCGGAAAGTTCGAGCCATTCATTCTGGTTTACATCGTCTGGCCAAACTGTTTGATAGAATTCTCCACGAGTGATATCGAGCCTTTCTACCTCGGAGAGCAGAGGTGAAGATTGGCTGCATAACTGCGCTGCAAGAGTAACTCGCCATGCCGACTCCCCACGTGCGATCCGCAATGTCAAGTGTCTGGAGCCAAACTTGCATTCGGATCGAACAAAGGCGATCTGGGTGAGGTCTTCCTCAAAGTTAATCGCCACCTGTTTTGGTGATTTCAACTCTTCTGACTGACCAAGGAACCAGATGAGCTGAGGAGTGTCAAAATCGGGTTGGTCAAAGACCATGTAGGCATCCTCAAGTAGAGGAGCACTGATTGGAATCACCAGGTCGTCCCAGGTATCCGCTGGCGCCCACGAAAATAAGAGAGGTGAGAGAGGGAAGGACAGTGCAGGTCAGCGGAGGTGGACGTCGGCTTGATCGATCAAGGTGATGTGTTGATGATATGACACCATTTGAGTCTTGGTAACGCGGACAGGCTATCGGCAAGCGCCTCAGATGATATGTACATGTACCCAGTCACCGGTATTCCTGTGAGTTCGAGAGAGACGAGGTCCTTAGCAGAGAAGAGAAGCTTGGGTAGTCCCTGAAATGCAATGCTACTTAAGGTGAGGGATTGTAGACGTGGGGCAGATCTGCCTAGGAATGTATCGGGAATGATGGGCGCAGTCTCAACGTCATCAATACCAGTACCAACTGACCGGAACTCCAGAAATGTCAACGTCGGAAATGGCTCTTGCATCATCGTGACAAATGTTTCAAATAGAGGAGTTGTTAGACCAGTGAGCGAAATCCCGCATGCCTGATCACGTCGTTCAAGTGCAGCGAGGATATTATCCAAATATTTGCGAGGAACGTGTAGTGATGGCGTCATCCGCCAGTAGGTTATATTGATAGGGAAGTTTGGAAACGCATCCAGCATGTCTCTCACAGGTTTTCCCCCTGTGCAAGTGAGTCGCAGATCTAGACGGCGTGGTGATGCAAACATGATTTGTCGCCATGTTGAACATACTTGCGCCAGCTTCTGCCATGTCCAGACTTCATACCGGAATACTAAAAAAGTGAACGATAGAAATCGAAAACTTCCACTAGGACATGATCTGGAAGTGATGCGATTGTCACGCGCGGGAAAATATAGGCTTTTTGCAGATGTCGGAGTGATATCGGTCAACGCTTGTAAGATGCCTGTATAAAGTATGACAGACATTAACACATACCTCGACATTGTGGTCCCTTTTTGTGACGTGCAGCACGTTTTCCTGTATTTGATCCCTGAGAAAGAACATCCGTTGTCATTGAAGAGGTACCGGGGAATGAACGGTCGGCGATTGGTTGGGAGGACGGGACGCTGGTGGACTTTCAGGAACTTGAATGCCGCCCAAGCCTGCCCAGAAATTAGTGGACAATACTTTTTCGATGGGGCGGGAGGTATTTTTCACGTACCTTGGAGAGCTCATAACCGCAGTAAAAATGCCTGGATCCCAAATGGTCTGACCATGACCATATCCATCCGATCGAGTGCGTGCGCGTGATCAGATCGGTGATTTTCCGACCACGTGACCTTTGCCTGAGCCTGTTGAGTGTGTCTGGGGTCCTCCTATGAAATCTTGCCCTCATGCGGCCTGATGCTATCTACGTCACCACCATGTAATTCAGAAGTGTCAAGCGGGAATTGCTAATCAGGAGATATGGACAAAGAGCGGCGGCGGAGGCCATATGTATAGGTGCGTGGCATCATTGTGGGTTGGAGAAAGGGGCCAGGCTCGACGCTCGACTGTTGCTATACTTGGATCATGAAGCAAAAGATCAAAAGTGAGTACTTTGGGGGTGGAGAGGGTGGCAAGAAGAGGACAGGGGGTAACAGACGTGAGAGAGGGGAACTCCTATCAATATATACCCATTGACTCAGCGGAAGTGGACAACTATATCGCTTCTCGCACAGATACGGATGCAGTGGCAGAAGCCACTGTAAAAAAAAGGCAGTGCAGCGTGAAGGTAGCAGCGCGAAGGTAACAATGCCCGCACGACAGACGGCCCAGATATGCTGCAGCCTTTCTGTGGCGGTAAATGGATGGAGAAGCTCTAGCCATGCATTGCACGCAATTCGTCACGGTTTCGTCTTCCCAAACTTTCTCCCCCTTTGATGTCGAGCCATTCCACATCGGAGAGGAGAGGGAAGTATTGGCTGGCTGCATGTCTGTGCCACGGAAAGAATTTGCCGACTTGAGCTTTCACATAAAAGTCGCAATGAGATATGTCTGGGACGGACTGTGCCTTCTGACGAACCAAAGACGATCTTGGTGCGGAAGCTCATCGAGGCCCGATTCAATGGCCTGAGTTTTCTTGGTCGTCCGATGAACCGGAAGAGCTCTGTAACATCAAATATTACTTGTTCGAAGAACTGTATACCGATGTGACAGCGAGGCGTTGGTGGCCAAGGCGCGTGAGCGCAAGCGGGAGATCGAGGACGAGTTGCTCGCTGCGGTCAGATGGTGATGACCATGCATATATATAGACATATTCAGTTGCGGTTTGTGTGTGTAGTATGTGTCTCGATCGTCTTGTTTCTTTTCTTTTTGACATTGGGGTGAAAAAAAAAACGTTTTATGGGTTTATTTAACGTTGATCCCACGTACTATACACCTGAACAGACGAAAGATGGTAGTCAGTCTCTTTGATTCTTTCTCGTCGAGCGATGCGGTTAGCTGCCTTCTTCAATTAGTCTGACTCGGAACCTTCCTTCACCTCCACGACACTGGAGGGCTGCCCCGCAGTACCAACCAATTCATGTTGCGAGCTTATGCAGAGTAAGGGGCAGTAAGTATGACTGCGAGAAAAGGTAATCGTGTTGCAGGAATGCCGATTCATATAATTCGGTGTCTGACTGATTCTCCCATTGACTGTACGTACATCACAGTTGAATAACATCATGCCACTGTCCGACAATATCTGGCTGACTACTTCCTGAAGGTTTGGGGGGGCTGGGGAGGATCAAAAACATCATACAATGGGATCATGCTGAGCTTGTGGGGTACATAATTGATCATCCCAAGAACTGTAGGGGGGCCCAGGCCAAGGATGAACACACACAGGGTGACCGCAGAGCCTACGCGCGGTGACGAATGGCATGATGGTGTCGTACACTGGCCCGTGTGGCTTGAAGTTCCACAAGAAGACACTGTGCAGCGCAGGCAACACTTGTCCAGCCCCTTCCCCGGTGAGTGTGCTCAACGCAGGCACAAAGAGGGAGGAAACTTGATCGGATATGAACAACCTCTCCACAGCGGTAAATGGGCGCAACATTTCCAGCCATTGGTCCTGGTTCATTTGGTCTTGCCAATTTCGTAGATAGTGTCTGCTTCCATTGATAGTGAGCCTTACCACCTCGCGGAGCAGAGGTACAGATCGGCCACAAAACTGCACTGCAAGAGAAGCTCGCCGCGCTGATTCTTCACCTGCGTTTTTCAATACGAAGTATATGCGGTAATGCGGCCGAGGTGAACGAAAGGTGATGTTGGTATCACCTTTCGCAAATTCGATCGCCACCTGACTTAGTGATTTCATATTCTCTGACTGGCCAATGAGTCGGATGAGCTGAGGAGCGTCAAAAACGGGTTGGTCTAAGAAGAATATCTCGACAAAATTGAGTAGTGGAGCACTGATTGGGGCCACCAGGTCCTTCAGGTATCCGCTGGTGCCCTGGAAAGTAATAGAGGTGAGGGAGGAGAGGATAGCGCGGGCTAACGGAAGTGGACGTCGGTTCGTTTGATCAGAGTGAGATGGTGCAGGGGCGAACATGATATCAAAGTGCCTGAGTCTTGGTAACACAGACAGGCTATCAGCAAGGGATTCGGGTGGTATGTACCCAGTCATTGGTACTGGCATAAATATGAGAGAGACAAGGTTCCTAGTAGAGAAAAGAAGCTTGGGTAGTCCCGGAAATGCAATTCCAGACAAACAGAGGAACTGTAGACTTGGGGCTGATCTGCCTAAGAATGTATCGGGAATGACTAGCGAAGAGTCCATCCCATCATTTGACATGAGCTCCAGGAAAGTCAACGAAGGAAATGGCGCTTGCATCGCTACGACAAATGTTCCCAATCGAGAACTTGTTAGAGCAGAGAGTGAAATCCGGCGTACATGATCACGGCGTTCGAGTGCGGCAAGGATATTATCCAGATATTCGCAGCTATCATGTAGTGATGGCGTATTGTTCCGGTAGTTTATATTGATAGGGAAGTTCGGAAAGGCAGCCAGCATCTCTCTCACAGGTGTTCTCCTTGTGCAAGTGAGTTGCAAATCTAGACGGCGTGGTGAGCAAATATGATTTGTCGCCATCTTGAACATACGTGCGCCAGCTTCTGCCATTTCCAAACTTTATTCCGAAATCCGATGACAAGAAGTCGATAAAAATCGAAAACATCTAGGAGAACATCGTCGGGGAGTGATTCGATTGTCACGCGCGGGGCAATCCGTCCTTTAATTACAGATGTCGATCAATGGTTGCATGAGGTCTCTATGCCACATGCCAGCACACACCTTGGTGCTGTGGTTCCTTTTCGTGACGTGCAGCCCATTCCTCTGTACTTGACTCCTGAGAAATTCCATCCGCTTTCATTGAAGAGGTACGCGAGAATGAATGGTTGTCCATGTTATAAGGGTTGGAGGACAGGCGAATGAGGTAAAAGGTCTGAAGATTAGCGACGACGGCCCGCCGCCCATTACTGCCAAGCACGTGATCCATAACCGAGTCCCGAGATTCTCACGGCCCAGCTGGTACTTCCACATCTCTGGATGATATCTATTTTGTCCGTTACATTGTCGAGACACTGCACTTTACGTCTGCCATGTATGTCACGGCTGAGTGGAACAAAAGCTGGGCGCTACAGATCAGGAGACTTGCACAGATTGATGAGGTTGAGGATGAACTGCTCGCTATGGTCGCATGACCAAAATACATACAGTATTAAATTATCTGTGTTGTAGGTGTGTGTGCGCCTGTTAACATGGCATGAATAGTTTTCTGATGGGATTCAGGGGACCAGCGTGATCGGAGGCGAGATTGGAGCCACCCATTCATGCCCATCCGATATGTTGCCTCGGGCGCGCAACCCCACCCCCTGACCCAGGAGCGCGTTACTGCGACTTCCTAATTTTTTCCACACCCCTCAGGGGTGAAGAATCACACTATACAAACTGACATTTGATTGCTTACAGACATTGTACGGTAAATAGCAAGTGTAATGAAAACTAGAACACATATGGACAGTATGTTCTTATCTTATCTACGGTTCTCGGACTTCCCGACGCTACATCGTCGCACTACTTACAACAAAAGACTTTATTAGTTCCCCTATAAAACATACAGAACCCCTATGATGCAAAGCATGAGTACTGCAGATTGTGTAGCCAAATCATTATTGTCTTTATCATCTTTCTATCCTGCTTGTGCTCGCATTTGATCTCCCACTGTCCTATCAACTCAAAGCCTCATTGTGCGTACTGTCTCCACCAGGGCTCGGTAGTCGCTTTTGGTCGCTTTGCATTCCTTCAGTTGCTCCACGCACAGACTCATTCCGAGTTGAAGACCGTCTACGGCTGAACGGACCACTGCGCCAAGTGCTCCATCCTCTTGCACCCGACCTCAGCTCTAGGTGGTAAGAGATTGCGTACCTGTGGCCCGTCGATGGCTCAGTAACAGAGACCACCGAGGCGTGAATCGACTTGTACGTTAATGCGGATGACAAAACGAATTCCGCCGCCCTCGTCGGTTACGCGGTTAGTGCCCTTTCCTTGAGTCCATGTCTCCCTCCATTTCTACAACACAAATGGGCCTCAGCGCTATCAATGAGTTCGTGTGCCAGCCTTGTTGTAGCTTCGATAATGACAGGACCATTTATTGTGCTCGTCTGCATGCCAGGGCGTAATACAAGCCAAGAGCACGGGTGGTAGATATGACTGGGAGGAGATAATCGCGTGCATGAGTCATAATTGTCTGCTCGATCAAACTATTACACAACGGAATCATGGTGAGCTCGCATGATGCATAACCAAAATAGGTCGAAGGAATTACTATGCTTAAGAAAACGAAAGGCAAACAAGAGGAGATTCATTAATCAATCAGAGAATATACCGAAGTGTCGGTTCCAACGATGAATACTCACTGGGTGACCAAAGAGCCTACGTGCAAAAATGAAGGACACCATAGCGTTACGCACATAGTTTGGCTGAAGCCCTCCCTCCAAGAAGAGGCTGTGCAGTGCGGGTAATAACTCTTTAGTTCCTTCCCCGGTGAGTGCTTTCAATGCGGGCACAAAGAGTGGCACCAGTCGATCGGATATATACAACCTCCCCACGGCGGTGAATGGGCGGAAAATCTCCAGCCATTGGATCTGGTTCATATGTTCGTGCCAATCCGGTTGATAGAATCCGCTCCCAGTGATATCGAGCCTTTCCACCTCGGAGAGCAGAGGTGAAGATTGGCTGCATAACTGGGCTACAAGAGGAACTCGCCACGCAGACTCTTCACATACGACTCGCAATGCGAAGTATCCGGGGCTCGGCGTCCTTTCAGGTAGACCAAAGACCATCTCGGTGACACCCTCCTGAAAGGCGATCGTCACCCGTTTTGGTAATTTCAATTTTCCTGATTGGCTAATGAGCCGGATGAGCTGAGGAGTGTCAGATACAGGTTGGTCCAAGAAGAGTATAGAGGCAGAATTGAGTAGAGGAGCACTGATTGGAGCCACCAGGTCCTCCAGGTATCCGCTGGCGCCCCGGAAAGTAACAGAGCTGAGGGAGGGGAGGATGGTGCGGGTTAGCGGAGGTGGACGTCGTCCTGTTAGATCAGGGTGAGATGCTGTGGAGGAGAACATGATAGTAAATGACCGGAGTCTTGGTAACGCGGACAGGCTATCGGCAAGCTCCTCGGGCGATATGTACCCAGTCATTGGTATTTGCGTAAGTACGAGAGAGGTGAGGTCCCTGGCAAAGAAAAGAAGCTTGGGTAGTCCCGGAAATGCAATTCCATCTAAAATGAGGAATTGTAGACGTGGGGCAGATCTGCCTAGGAATGTATCGGGGATGACTGGCGCAGTCTCGACCTCATTATTTGACATATCCAGAAAAGTCAACGAAGGAAACGGCCCTTGCATCCCCGTGACAAATGTTTCCAATAGAGAACTTGTTAGACCAGAGAGCGAAATCCAGCGTGTCTGATCATGGCGTTCAAATGCGGCAAGGATATTATCCAAATACTCCTGAGTATCATGTAGTGATGGCGTATTGTGCCAGTATTTTATATTGATGGGGAAGTTTGGAAACACATCCAGCATTTCTCTAACAGGTGTTCTCTCCGTGCAAGTGAGTCGCGGATCTAGACGGCGTGGTGATGCAAATATGATTTGTCGCCATCTTGAACATACGTGCGCCAGAGTCTCCCATTTCCAAACTTTATCCCAGTAGCTGATGAGAAGTTTACGATAGAAATCAAAAACTTCTACGAGGACGTGATCTGGAAGCAATGCGATTGTCACGCGCGGGTGAATCTGGCCTTTATCCACAGTTGTTGATAAGAGGCCTAGCACACGATAAACATTAACACATACCTCGACGTCGTGGTTCATTTTTGTGACATACAGCACGATATCTTGTATTTGATCCCTGAGAAAGGCCATCTGTTGTCATTGAAGAGGTACTAAGGACTGAATGGTCGGGAATTGGCTGGGAAGACGGGAAACTGATGGACTTTCGGGAACTTGAACGGCGCCCAAGCCTGGTGAAAAATTAGATGTATATACCCTGGGGCAGGAGTGACTCTTCACGCACATTTGAGGGCTCATCTCTACAGTTCCAACCGCAGCTCGAATCCCGAGGTTTGGATCCTCAGTTATAGTAATAGTAGTGGCAGCGAATGCTCATCCATGTGATCAGATCGGTGATTGCAGAACAAGTGACCCCGTTCGTTCGTTGTTTCTGTGGTCCCGGGGTCCCCCCACTATAACTTGCCCCCTGGGTTGGGGGTCTCTTCGTAACAATATCTGAACAGTGCGCGTTTATATGGTCTCTGTCTTTAAAAGCAGGAGATACGGACAAAAGAACAGTGGAAGGGGCCATAAGTATAGGGACTCCCAGGAGGAGGCCAACAAACGGCTCTCGATCAAGCGGCTTCTCCCCGTGCTCTACATCCAGTTCAAGGTTGGCATTTCCTTCTTCAGCCATATTCGCCGGAATCTCCGCTCATGCATATCGATGATGCAGTGCTTCCAATAGCTGTGGAACGGAGACATTCAATATCGATGCGCCCGTACATGTGCCCTTGGCTATCAACATGGCGCTGTCCACGACGGGTGGTCGTCGACGGCGGCGGCACGTAAATTCCCCTCGAAACAGCCACTTTAACTGCCCTGTGTTCATGATCATCCTCCCACCCCCGCCCCGCGCGTTTTGAGCAGCTATCCAGGCCCAGAGGTGCTGTACTCTTCGCGGTGATCTACCACGAGGGTCAGATTGACAATGAGCACTATACGAGCTTTGCTCGTTTCCAAGATACAGATGACACGTGGGAATGACGGAGTCTATCGCTTCCCCCACAGATGTGGATGGAAGAAGGCCCTGCAAGAAAAGGCTGTGCAGCGATTGTAACACTGTTGTGGCCCTTTCTCTGGTCATGACCAATGGTCCAAGTCTCTCAGATATGTGCTGCCTCTCTACACCGGTAAATAGGTCAAGAAGATCCAGCTATTGGACATTGTTCATTTCATCTTGCCAACTCGGTTGCAAACATTCTCTCCCTGTGATGTTGAGCCATTCCACATCACAGAGGAGAGACAGATATTGGTTGCATATCTGTTATGGACTGCTGGACTATTTATGCTTACATCATTTCTTACTATATATAGTAATCACTTTCTCATGGACTGGCAGGAAACCCCTTCCATATCCATCCCTATACATTACCACACCTCTATTACACTTCACTGCCCTCCACTTTATGTCATGTTGCCTTGGCTCATTACTAATACTTTCAGACTAATATGCTGCCATGTTTCATAGTCTCACAGCCTCATGATGCTGCTTGAATGTGTCATCCAACCTCTTAGTCATATAGGCTTAGTAGGATGCCATCTGAACGTGTCATCACTTACTTAGTTATACATGCTTACTATCTTGTAGTCATATATGCTTAGTACGATGCCTTAGAGACACATCATCCCTTTACTTAGTCATATGTACTTACTGTACAGTAGCCACAGGGCCTATAAAAGCCCCCCAAAGTGGGACTCAAGCCTTAAGCTTAGTCTCTTGTATAATACAGGACTTCTAGTTCATCCCTTGTGAACTTAAGCTTAAGAACCATCCGAACTATCCTCTTGCACCTTAGAATGTACCCTAAGGCCTGCTAAATCGACTTAGAGCCGCATTTGCTCTTCACTTGAAACTCTGAACAACTCAGACAGAAAGATGCCGTCTTTCCCACCCAGAACCCGAACCTGAAGGCTGCTAGTAACAAAACTCTAGCCATCTATATGAAGGCCACTAGTAAAGGAACTCTAGTCATCTATACAAACAAGTTGCATACTATGACCTCTGTAATATGTGCTGCATACTACAACACACCAGTAGCAACCAGGAGCCACTCCTACAACACACCAGAACCCCTTCCATTCACAACCTTAGTGTGAACACCAACAAACTAAGTGCAATACAAGATGTCATTGCACCTCCAGACATCACTTCCTAGAGTGATAACAGAACAGCCAGCGCCACTACACACCATTCAGAACCCACAACCATACAAGTTCTAAGGACAGAACTCCAAACCCCAAACCATACCAGAAACCAGACTTGGACAAGGTGTCCAAACTCCAACCTGAACTGAATCAAACTCAAACCCTCACACTAAGACATGTGACATCCTAGTGTGACAATATCTGTGCAACAGAAGAAATTTGCTGATTGGCCCTTCACATAAAATTCGCAATGGGAAGCATCTAGGACTGTTACTTCTGACAAACCAAAGACAATCTGTTCACATACAATTTCCAATTTGAAGTGTCTGGGGCCAGGCGTCAATTCATGTAGTGTTGTGGTGGACAGTTGGGATGCTTATGCTTACTAATATTCTGTCCATATATGTACATATTTCTCACAGTCCAGCCAGAGTTGTCATCACTTCCCCTACCCTACTTTACACACCCTCTATTATGCTCTTGCCACTCCAGACTGCTGTTGTGTTGCCTTGGCTACTTACTAAAGTACTTACACTAATCTGCCAATGGTTTTTGTGGCCTTACTGCCACTGAAACACATCAATCGCTGCCAGAAACTCTGCTTAAATAGTCCTATATAAATACACTCATAGAATGGGACCAAAGCCTTAAGCTTGGTCTCTTGTAAATCCTAGACATTCTCAGAGCAACCCTCCGAGTGATCCAAAGCTTCACAGCCCCTTTCCCCTCCCACTTGTGCCCTAGAACGTACCCTAGGGTCTGCTAAGCGACTTAGTGATGCGTTTCACTTAATCTACCATATATAGTAAACTGAGTCCCAATTGGGAACTCTTCGAACTCCAACACATATGTTAAGCACTCAGAAAGGCGTTGCCTTTCTTTGCTTCAGACAGATGAAGGTCACTGAGTAACAGACCTCTCAGTGCTCTATAGAACCCCCCATCTGCACCAGAAACCCAGCAGGAAGGAGCAGCTCCTTCCATTCATGACCTTAGTGGCATACCAATGAACTAAGTGCAATACAAGGCATATTAGCACTCCAGACATCCCTTCCTTTGGATACATGTCCTAAGTATCCAAATTGACTCCTTCATATCTAGATCCCCTTCCTCCTTCAGGAGATAGAGGACAACAGCAGCCAGCACTGCCACTACCCACAGTCGTTCTAACAAGGTGTTAGAACTCCACAGAAGATGACCAAGATGACAGTCACTAACACAGATATCATCCTATGCATACAGCAGAGGGACAGAGACAGGCCAGATGACCTAACCCCCATACAAAGAGAACGAGCAGCCAAGGAAGCTGCCAGACAGAAACATCGACAGAACTGCCATGCTCAGTCCAGCATGACATGTGGACCAAAGGTGATCTTGGTGATATTTTGCTCAAAGGCAATTGTTGCCCACTTTGGTGATTTCAATTTGTCTGATTGGCTAATGAACCAGGAGAGCTGAGGAGTGTCAAAAAGAGGTCGGCCTAAGAGGTATATATGGACAAGATCAAGTAGAGGAGCACTGATTGGAGCCACCAGGTCCTCCAGGTATCCGATGGTGCCTGGAAAGTAAAAGAGGTGAGGAAGGGAAGGATAGTGCAGGTCAGCGGTGATGAACGTTGGCTTGTTCAATCAGGGTGAGAAGTCACATAGGCAAACATGATAGTACACCACTTGAGTCTTGGTAACGTGGACAGGGTATCGGCAAGTGCCTCGGATGATATGTACCCAGTCATCAGCATTCGTCTGAGTACGAGAAAGACGAGGTCCTTAGCAGAGGAGAGAAGCTTGAGTAGTCCCGGAAATGCAATTCCATTTAAATTGAAGAATTGTAGACTTGGGGCAGATCCGCCTAAGAATGTGTTGGGAATGTCTGGCCCAGCCTCGACCTCATCACTTGACCTGAACTCTAGAAAAGTCAACGCCGGAAATGGCTCTTGCATCACTGTGATAAATCTTTCCAATAGAGGAGTTGTTAGACCAGTGAGCCAAACTTGGCTTGCCTGCTCACGGCGTTCAAATGTGGCAAGGATATTATCCAAATACTCGGGGGTATCGTGTAGTGATGGCATATTGTTCCGGTAGTTTATATTGATAGGGAAGTTTGGAAACACATCCAGCATCTCTCTCACGGGTGTTCTCCATGTGCAAGTAAGTCGCAAATCCAGACGGCGTGGTAATGCAAATATGATTTGTCGCCACCTTGAACATACCTGCGCCAGTGTCTGCCATTTCCAAATGTTATTCAAGTGCATGATGAGAAGTGAACGATAGGAATCGAAAACTTCTACGAGGACATGATCTGGAAGCGATGCGATTGTCATGCGCGGAGAAATCCGGCCTTTTCCCACAGATGTCAGTCAAGGTCGAGTAGACGATAAACGCCAACAACAGCTCGACGTAGTGGTTTCTTTTTGCGATGTGCAGCTCGCTTTCTTGTATTTGATCCCTGAGAGCGGTCATCTGTTGTCATTGAAGAGGCACCAGAGAGTGAATAGTCGGCAATTGGTTGGGAAGCTGGGAGACGGATGGATTTTCGGGGACTTGAACGCCGCCCAGGCCTGATCAGAGATTAGTGACCATTGGAGGTAGATGCCCTTTCGATTGGGCAGGAGTGACTTTTCACGTACTTTCTGGAGCCCATTTCTACAGTTATAACCGCAGTGTTGAAGCTCGAATCCTCAAGTGGCCATTAACCCTACGTGCCCCGCGTGATCAGATCGGTGATTGTCAAGCACGTGACTCTTGACTGATATGGACCGTTTTTACAGTATGGCTCTATCTACGTTACTGCCATGTAAATTGGAATTTTAAAGCTGGATTTAAAATCAGGTGAGTGCCGCTCATCACAAAGAGCACGGAGGCAGGCATGCGTGTAGGGGAGTGGGCATGACTGCTGGCGTGCCGTGCTCACGTTATTGTGCTCACGCTTTCCTAGGTTCGCTCAATATATCCCACGTCTTTATTTCCACTCCCTCTCGGACAGCAGAAACACCTTTGTAGCCATCGTCATACCTACACCGGGGCTGGTCTCTTGACCCTTCGCCTTCGACGGGGATGGGGCTGTTTGCCCTCTCCTTGAGTCTGACTCTCCACACTCCGCGACACAAAGGGCTGCCCTACGTTATGCGAGCTTATGCAGCTTCAATGGATGATAGGGTGTCATTTATCATGCTCCTTATGCTCTAGAACATCCACGTCAATATATAAAAACGATAGTTCTACAGAACATCAGACGCGATGCAAGCCAAGAGCAGAGCAAAGGCCCAAAGGGGCAGTAGGTATGACCACGAGGAAGTTAATCGTGTTGCAGGAGTCCTTAGTACATATAATGTCTGCTTAATTCCATCGTCCCGCTGGATCGTACATCACTGTTAAATAATCACTATCCCATGATATCCGGGGCATGCCTCCTGGGGGGTTTGGAGGGCTGCCATAAATCGAAAACATCATACAATGGGATCGTGCTGAGCTCGTTGGGTACATAGTCAATCACTCCAAGAATATACTGTAGCGTCAGTTGCAACCATGAACATCCACAGGGTGACCGCAGAGCCTACGCGCGGTGACGAATGACATGACAGCGTCGTACACAGGCCCATCTGGCTGGAACTCCTCCAAGAAGACACTGTGCAGCGCAGGCAATACTTCTCCGGTTTCTTCTCCGGTGAGTCCTCCCAATGCAGACACGAGTGCCACCATTTGATCGGATACATACAAGGACCTCACAGCGGTATATTGGCGGAAAATTTCCAGCCATTGGGTCACATTGTCTTGCCAATTTGGTTGATAGGTCCCAGTGATTTCGAGCCTTTCTACCTTGCGGAGCAAAGATAAAGATTGGCTGAAAACCTGTGCTGCAAGACGATCTTGCCACGCTGACTCTACACATGTGATTTGCAATCGGAATCGTCCGAGTTCAGGTGTCCCTGCAGGTGGACCAAAGGCGATCTCGGTAATATTATGCTCAAAGCAGATCGTGACCTGATTCGGTGAAGCCAATTTATCTGACCGGCCAATAAATCGGAAGAGCTGAGGACTGTCAAAGAAGAGTTGATCTACGAAGAGTGTACTGGCATAATCAAGTAGAGGAGCACTGATTGGGGCCACCAGGCCCTCCAGGTATTCGCTGGCGCCGTTGAATTCAAAAGAGGTGAGGGAAGGGAGGATAGTGCGGGTCAGCGGAGGTGGACGTCGGCCTGTTCGGTCAGGGGGAGATGTCGCGGAGGAGAACATGATAGTAAACCACATGAGGTTTGGTAACGCAGACAGGCTATCGGCAAGTGCCTCGGGTGGTATGTACCCAGTCACTGGTATTTGTGTAAGTACGAGAGAGACGAGGTCCCTAGCAGAGAAGAGAAGCTTGGGTAGTCCCGGAAATGCAATTCGATCTAAAAGGAGGAATTGCAGACGTGGGGTAGATCTGCCTAGGAATGTATCGGGAATGACTAACGCAGAGTCAACGTCATCAATTGACCAGAACTGCAGATATGTCAACAAAGGAAATGGATCTTGCATCATTGTGACAAATGTTTCCAATGGAGGATTTGTTAGACCAGTGAGCGAAATCCAGCGTGCTTGACCACGGCGTTCGAGTGCTGCAAGGATATTATGCCAAGTGTCGTGTGTTGATGACATATCGTGCCAGTAGTCTATATTGATAGGGAAGTTTGGAAAGGCATCGAGCATCTCTCTCACAGGTGTTCTCTTCGTGCAAATGAGTCGCGAATCTAGACGGCGTGGTGATGCAAATATGATTTGTCGCCATCTTGAACATACGTTTGCCAGCGTCTGCCATTTCCAAATTTCATCCCGAGGCCTCATGACAAGAAATCGATAAAAATTGAAAACATCTAGGAGGACATCGTCGGGAAGTGATCCGATTGTCACGCAGGCAATCTGGCCTTTCACTAGAGATGTCAATCAATTACCGGAAGAGGGCTCCATGTTACATGGAAGTACAGACCTCGGTGCTCTGATTCCTTTTCATGAGGTGCGGCCAACCTTTCTATACTTGACTCCTGAGAAGGGCCATCTATTTTCATTGAAGAGGTACCAGAGAATGAATTGTTGTCCATGTCATCGCTTAGTTGAAGGACCAGCGACAGAGGTAGGCCTGATCCAAAAATAATGATTACCGAGGGTAGATACCTTGGAATTGGGATAGAGTGATTTGCACGTACAGTTGCAGCACAGGTGTAACAAATGCCAACGTGTTGGCCAGCTTAGGTGGGCATTTATTTTGCGAGGCGTGATCAGATCCCATGATTAGAAAGCACGTGCTCTGTCACCACGCCGTCAAGCCGTGGACTGAAGATTCTCACGACTCAGCTGGTGCCTCTCGCACATTTGAGGGTATCTATTTTGTTCGTTACACTGTCGAGACACCGCACGATTTACATGTGCCACGTATGTCACAACAATGTAGGTGGGAGGTTTTCAAGTTGAATTCGAAAGCAGAAGGTGAGTAGGTTCGTGGAACGCGAGGTCGAGGACGAACTGTTCGCTTTGATCGGATGTCCATATAATGCATGCAGCTTCCGGTCGTCTGTGTTGTATGGGCATTATGAGTGTATGTGCGTCTGTTAACATGGGTAGTTTTCGCTCCACGGATACACTCATCCCCAATCATTCTTGACTTCTTGACTTGGGGGTGCAACTGAAAACGGTTTACGGCTGAACGCATCAATGCGCCAAGTGCTCCATGTTGAAGCGGAGCGTGACAGGGCAGATAAGATAATGTGTGAGGTGAAATCTGTGTAGATTATTTTTCTTCCTAAGTATGTAGAAAAATCCTATTTAAATACTGTAAGGAGTGTGCATTGGCCAGAAGGCCAGAACAATACATGACAATAATTCCTAAGTACTATTATTCTCATAGATAAAGGAGTGTGCTCGCGCGTACAGTAGGAATTGTCTTAATCATTATCTATTTATATTCTTAAACCGATCGCTCCATCGCTATCGGTCCAAGCGCACCGGCAAACCGGTTCCGGTTGATCCGGTCGCCTCCGGCCCGTCTCAACACTCCATCCTCTTATATGCAACCTCAGCTCCAAGTGGTGAAGAGACCGCGTACCTGTGTACCTGTACGCCGTCGTTAGCTCAGTAACAGAGGCATGAATCGACTTGTACGTCAATCTCGGTGACGGTGACGAAATGAACTTGGCCGGATTCGTCGGGGACGCGGTTGGCGACCCTTTCCTCGAGTCCGAGTCTCCCCCCGCTTCCGCGCCACAAATGGGCCTCGGCGCCACCAAGGAGTTCGTGTGCCGGCTATGCAGCTTCAATGATTACAAAGAACCATTTATTGTGCATGCCAGAGCGTAATACAAGCCAAGAACATGGATGATAAATATGTACCGGAAGGAGATAATCGCATGCAGAAGCCGTAATCCAGTTTCAAACTATTACACAGTGGGATCACAGTGAGCTCGCATGGCACATAACCAAAATAGGCCGAAGGTATTTCTATGCTTAAAACAACGAAACGCAAACGAGATGGAGATCCATCAACTAGGAAGGAACAGACGGAAGTGTCGGTCCCCACGATGAATGCTCACAGAGTGACCAAGACACCTACGTCTTAAAAGGAAGCACACGATTGCCTGATCCACATGCATGTGTTGCTGAAAACCACTGTCCAAGATGATGCTGTGCAGTACAGGTAGTAGATCTTTAGCTGCTTCCCCGTCGGTGAGTGCCTTCAATGCAGGCACAATGAGTGGCTCCAGCCGATAGGATATACACAATCTCCCCACGGCGGGGAATGGGCGGAAAATTTCCACCCATTGGGTCTGGTTCATATGTTCGTGCCAATCCGGTTGATAGAATCCGCTCCCAGTGATATCGAGCCTTTCTACGCCGGATAGCAGAGGTGAAGATTGGCTGCATAACTGGGCTACAAGAGGAACTCGCCACACAGACTCGTCACATACGACTCGCAATGTGAAGTATCCGGGGCCGGGCGTCCTTTCAAGTGGACCAAAGATGATATCAGTGGCACCTCGCACAAAGCCGATCGTCACCCGTTTTGGTGATTTCAGTTTTTCTGATTCGCTAATGAACCGGAAGAGCTGAGGAGTGTCAGATATGGGTTGGTCTACGAAGAGTACGGGGACAACACTGAGCAGAGGAGCACTGATTGGAGTCACGAGGTCCTCCAGGTATTCGCTGGTGCCCCGGAAAGTGACAAATTCAAGGGAGGGGAGGATAGTGCGGGTCAGCGGAGGTGAGCGTCGGCCTGTTCGATCAAGGCGAGATGTCGTGGAGGAGAACATGATAGTAAACGACACGAGTCTTGGTAATGCCAACAGGCAATCTGCGAGCACCTCGGCTGAAATGTACTCAGTCATTGGTATTCGCACAAGCGAGAGAGAGAAGAGGTTCCTGGCAGAGAAAAGAAGCCTGGGTAGTCCCGGAAATGCAATTCCATGTAAAAGGAGGAATAGTAGACGTGGGGCAGATCTGCTAGGAATGTATCAGGAATGACTGGCGCAGTCTCAACCTCATCATTTGACATGAGCCGCAGGAAATCAACAAAGGAAATGGCTCTTGCATCCTTGTGACAAATGTTTCCAATAGAGGAGCTGTTAGACCAGAGAGCGAAATCCAGCGTGTCTGATCACGGCGTTCAAATGCGACGAGGATATTATCCAAATATTCCGGAGTATCGTGTAGTGACGGCATTTTGTGCCAGTATTTTATATCGATGGGGAAGTTTGGAAAGGCATCCAGCATCTCTCTCGTAGGTGTTCTCTCCGTGCAAATGAGTCGAGAATCTAGACTGCGTGGGGTTGTAAATATGATTTGTCGCCATCTTGAACATACGTGCGCCAGCGTCTGCCAGTCCCAAACATTATCCCACTTGGTGAAAAGTAAACGATAGAAAAAGAAAGCTTCTATGAGAACATAATCTGGAAGCGATGCGATTGTCACGCGCGGGTGAATATGGCATGTTTCTGCAGTTGTTGGTGAATGTTGATAAGAGGCATAGAGCACGATAAGCGTCAAGACATACCTTGACGTCGTAATTCTTTTTCGTGACGTCCAGCTGTATCTGATCCCTGAGAAAGGCCATCTGTTATCATTGAAGAGGTACTCGAGAGTGAATGGTCGGCAATGGGTTGGGAAGACGGGAAACTGATTAACTTTCGGGAACGTGAACGCGGCTCAAGCCTAATTAGAAATTAGTAACTATTGGAACCAGATTCTCGGATGGGGCAGGAGTGACTTATAACGTACTTTCGGGAGCTCATCTCTACAGCACAACCTTGGAGCCCTAGTATGATACCAGTGGCGACGAGACCCTTATTCGATCGCGCGTGATCTGTGATCCGAGTGAATGCCGAGCACGCGTGACCCTTGACCGAGCCCTGTCTTGTGAACGGCACGCGAGTGTTGCAGTGTCGTCCCAATGGGAAGTCGAAGACCTTAGAAAATAAAGGAGAGAGGAAAGGAAGCAGAAAGAAAAGCTTGAGGCAGGCGAGAGGGCACGGATGCGTTCCGTGCAGGCAGATGAGAGGGGAGAGACTGGTACCGTGTGCGCTCACCGGACTCTACATTGAAGCAAAAAAAAAGTGAGGCTTTATATACATTTTAGCTTGTATCTACAAAGGCCGTATCATATGGGGCAGGGTGGTTGATATGGTAGATGCGTTGGACGAAGCGGTGGCATGGATAGGGAATGAAAGGGCAAGGTGAAAGGTAGAGGCAGTGAAAGAGAAAGAAAGGAGACGTTGGGCGCACGAACAATACAGAACCGAAGCTGGGTCCAAGCAGATTCCTCCAATGGCGTTGGCCCGCGACAACATGAGGCCGACGAGCGCGGGCGGGGCGGTGAGCCACTCGTACAAAGACGAGTGGCCTCAAAACGGCTAGCAAGATGACAGGGGAAATGGAGTCATAAGGGGAAGGCAGTGGGAGGCCTTTTGGATGGGCGCTGCGACGTGGGCGGAGAGAGGTCGCGTTTGACACACGGGCTGAAGTGAGAGAGACTGGGCCAAAAGAGCTGAGGAGACGGGATGGAAGGATGGAAGATGTGAGGGAAAGGCAAGGGCCATCTGATTGCTCCCGGTTAGGGCGGACCGGCGCATTTTGGGTGACGCTGGGTCAGCAGAATAACTCCACCTTGATATGATATGTGCCGGGGTCTCTCTTTGTCACAATATCTTACTATCCACTGGTGTTTTTTTTCCGTGTACCGCAGTAAGTGCATCGGCACGCCTCGGCGCACGGCCACGCCCTAGGATTTGCGTTGTGCAAGTTCCAAAGCAAATTGTTGGAACATGTAGGCTTCGCGCTTACAATTCTACGCTCTTTTTATTACGATACTCTCACTATACGATTGACTCACACTCGTCCCTCTAAATGGACGCTTCCTTACAGTCTCACCACCCGCATTTAATGCGGTACACTCCAAATAAGGCAAACACAACGTACGTCATTGTTACTTTGTTAGTGTCTCAGTACTTTACTCTCCGATCCCAGACTCGCCTCATACATACAAATGGCCAATCTACTATAGAGGTGAAACATGTACTGTCACTGAGTAGTTAAATAATGCGATGTGCACTCAAGCAAACGTCAATCCAGACTTTCGTTCTCAAAGTATCCCCCTTGCGTGCCGCTCTCGCTCAAAACCCCTTTTCACCCAACTCCGTGCTCTCACTGCGTTCACACTCTTGCTGCTAAACTTCGCGCTTTACCTCGCGATTGAAACCGTAACCTCTCACTATCTACATTATTCACATGTAAATTGGAAGTTTCAAGAATTTAAAAGCAGCCGCCAAACAGGACAAAGAGCGGAAGCGAGCATACATATAGAGGCGTGGGCATGACTGTGGGGGCCAAGGCTCGATTTGCTATTGCTACAATTTTAAGCCAACAAGATATTTACCCTGATAAGTCATATCGGACAGGTCGTAGTTCCCGGCATTACAGAAGGACAAAGATCACTCACGAACTCAGAGCAGTAATCGAGATCAAACGAAGGTGTGAGTAGCACCTTAGAAGTGGCAGGAATAACGTAGGATGGGGACAAGGCGGTGACAAAAGTGAGAGAGGGGAAGCACTTATCCATATACAGTACAGTATATCCATTGTGCCAGCCTGACGTGCATACCTGTGCTCAGCAACAGAGACCGCGGAGGCATGAATCGGCTCGTACGTTAATCTCGCGATCGTGACAAAACGAATTTGGCCGCCTTCGTCGGCGATGCGGTTATGCGGCCTCTTCCTCGAGTCTGAGTCTCCCTCTGCTTCCACAACGCAGATAGGCCTCGGCGCTATCAAGGTGTTCGTGTGTCAGCTATGCAGCTTCAATAAGAACCATCTATTTGGCCTGCCTGCAGGCCAGAGCGTGATACAAGCCAAAGAGCGTGGGTGATAGATATGGGAGATAATCGCATGCAGGAGCCATGATCCAGTTGTCTACTCGATCACACTATTACACGACGGGATCCATGGTGAGCTCGCACGGCGCACAACCAAAACAGGTCAAAAGAAATTACTATGCGAAAACGAAACGCAAACGAGACGGAGATTGACCAATTAATCAAAGAACATGCTGAAGCGTCAGTTCCAAAAATAGACACCCACAGGGTGTCAAAGAACCCACGTGCCGTACTGAAGGCCCGGATAACGTCTTGCATGTACTCGTTTGGCTGGAGCAACATAAAGACGAGGCTGTGCAGTGCGGGTAATAGTTCCTTGGCTCCTTCCTCGGTGAGTCCTCTCAATGCAGGCAGAAAGAGTGGCATCATGCGATCGGATATATGGAGCTTCTGCACAGCGGTGAACGGGCGGAAAATTTCCAGCCATTGGATCTGGTTCATATGGTCTTGCCGAATTGATTGATAGCCCCCGATCCCATTGATATCGAGCTTTTCTACCTCGGAGAACAGAGGCGAAGATTGGCTGCATAATTGCGCCGCAAGGGTAACTCGCCACGCTGACTCTTGACCTACGACCCGCAATGTGAGGTATCCGGAGCAAGGCGTCCTTTCAAGTGGAAAGGAGGTGATCTGGATGAGATTCTGCTCAAAGCGGATCCCCAACGATTTAAGTGATTTCAAATTTTCTGACCGGCCAAGGAACCGGAAGAGCTGAGGAGTGACAAAGGTGGGTTGGTCTAAGTTTATCATGACAAAACCAAGCAGAGGAGCATCGAGTAGGGCCACAAGGTCCTCCAGGTATCCGATGGCCCCGTTGAAATCAAAAGAGGTGAGGGAGGGGAGGATAGTGCGGGTCAGCGGAGGTGGACGTCGGCTTGTTCGATGAGGGTGAGATGCTCCGGAGGTGAACGCGATGCTAAACCGTGTGAGTCTTGGTAACGCGGACAGGCTATCGGCGAGCGCCTCGGGTGATATTGATATTTGCGCAAGTCCGAGAGATACGAGGTCCTCAGCAGAGAAAAGAAGCTTGGGTAGTCCCGGAAATGCAATTCTATCCAAGGTGAGAGATTGAAGACGTGGGGCAGATCTGCCTAGGAATGTATCTGGAATGACTGGCGCGGTCTCAACCCCATCATTTGACATGAGCTCCAGGGAAGTCAACGCCGGAAATGGCTCTTGCATCCTTGTGATAAATGTTTCCAATAGAGGACCAGCGAGCGAGATCCGGCGTGCCTGATCACAGCGTTCAAGTGCCGCGAGGATATTATCCAAATATTCCTGAACATCGTGTGGTGATTGCACATCATTGTGCTGGTAGTTTATATTGATAGGGAAGTTTGGAAAGGCATCGAGCATCTCTCTCACAGGTGTTCTCCCTGTGCAAGTGAGTCGCGGATCAAGACGGCGTGGTGACGCAAATACGATTTGTCGCCACCTTGAACATACGTGCGCCAGCGTCTGCCATTCCCAAATCTCATCCCAGTGATTCCAGAGAAGTAAACGATAGAAATCGAAAACATCTAGCAGGACATGACTTGGAAGCGATGCAATTGTCACGCGAGGGGCAATCTGGCCTTTTTCCACTGATGTCGGCCAACGTTCGTAAGAGGCCCAGTACATGATAAACGTCAACACACACCTTGATGTCGTGGTTCCTTTTTGTGATGTGCAGCACGGTTTCCTGTATTTGATCCCTGAAAAAGGCCATCTGTTGTCGTTGAAGAGGTAGTAGAGAATGAATGGCTGGCAATTAGTATTGGTTGGGGGGATGGGGGCCTGATGGACTTGTGGGAACTTGAACGCTGCCCAGGCCTGATCAGAAATTAGTGACAATTAAAGGCAGATACTCTTTCAGTGGGGCAGGAGTTATTTTTCACGTACCTTTGAGAGCTCATTTCTATAGTTACTCAACCGTAGTCTAAATGTTCGACGTTCGAACCTCAAAGCTTGGATCCTCAATAAAATAATACGATACTTGTCTTGTATGATACTGTACTCATAAGCGGCGCAGCGAGATCCCATCGTCGGAATCGAAATCGGAGTGCAGTGCGCGTGATCAGATCAGATCAGATCAGCGGTTGCCGAGCACGCGACCCTTGACCCGCGGGCCAGGGGTTCTCTTCGTTACAGTGTGCCGTCATCATATACTGTAGCCTCTATCCACGTCACCACCATGTAAATCAGAAGTTTCAAAATGGATTCAAAGCAGAAGGTGAGTGCTACTAATCACAAAGAGTACGGAGGCGGGCATATGTATAGGGGCGTTGGCATGACTGCGGGGTGGAGAAACTGCGGGGCGAGGAAAAGGGCCAGGCTCGACTTGCTATACTCGTAGGTGCTACAGTACAATACATTGATTCTAAGGCAACGGGATCTTTACTCTAATAAGTTAAATTTTACACGTCGTAAGTTCCAAACATTACAGATATATGATCATTTACGAACTCTCAGAAGTGATGGAGATCAAACGGGGTGTGAGTACCTGATGGAGAGGGCAGTGACAAAAGTAACAGAGGGGAACACCCAGTCCCACGTCCACTATCCCCAGCGGACAGCTATGGGGCAACCTGAGAGATGCCGCGCGGCGATGAAAGGATCTATCGCTTCCCGCACAGATGCGGATGGCAGGAGCCCCTGTAAGAAAAGGCTGTGCAGCGAAGGTAACACTGCAGTGGCCCTTTCTCCGGTCAGCTCCCGCACGATCAAAGGCCCAAGTCTCTCAGATATGTGCAGCCTCTCTACGGCGGTGAATGGGTGGAGAAGCTCCAGCCATTGGGTGCTATTCGTTTCGTCTTGCCAACCCGGTTGCAAACATTCTCCTCCTTTGATGTTGAGCCATTTCACATTGGAGAGCAGAGGCAAATATTGACTGCATATCTGCGCCACGGAAGAAATTTGGCGATTTGACCCTCCACATAAGATTCGCAATGATACGTGTCTGGGACGAACTGTCCCTTCTGACGAACCAAAGACGATCTTGGCGAGGCTGTGGTAAAAGCTGACCGTGGCCCGATTTAATGATCTGAGTTTTCTTGAGTGGCCGATGAATCGGAAGAGTTCTGGAATGTCAAACTGTGCTTCTTCGAAGAACTGTGTGTTGATGTGATTGAGTTGAGGGGCACGAATTCGGGCCACCAAGTCCTCTATGTACTCGCTGGCGCCCCGAAATGAAAGAAAGGTGAGAGAAGGGAGGACGGCGCGGCTAAACGGAGGTGGCTGTCGTGCCATTCGATTAGGGAGGGGAGTCGGGGAAGTGAACATGATGATAAGCCATGTGAGCCTGGGCAGTGCAGACAGACTAACGGTGAGCGTCTCAGGTGATATGCAGCCAGTGGTTGGGATGTCCGCAAGGTGGAGAGAAACAAGGTCATCAGCAGAGAAAAGAAGACTTGGCAGTGTTGGAAATGAAATGCCCTGCAAGATGAGGTATTGTAGACGTGGGGCAAACTGGCCCATGAACGCCTCAGGAAGAACCGGTGCTAGACCACCGATCCCATCATTTGACCTGAGCTCTAGAAATGTCAACACAGGAAATGGATCCTTCATCATTGTGACAAAAAAACCCAGTAAAGGGCCTGTCAAACCGGACAGCGAAATCCAGCGTGCTTGATCACGGCATCTCAGCGCTGCGATGATGTTTCCCCAACCCATGAAAGTGTGGCTGATAGACGATGCAATATGCTGACAGTCGATGATGATAGGAAAGGTTGGGAAAACATCAAGCATCTCCATCACAGGAGTTCTCGCTGTACAGATGAGTCGTGGATCCAGAAGGTGTGGTGATGCGAGGATGATTTGTCGCCATCTTGAACACACATGAACCAGTGTGTACCAATTCCAAGTATAGTCACGGTATCTGACGACGGCCAATCGATAAAAACGAAATATTTCCAACAGGACATTATCGGGGAGTCGTCCAATCGTCATGCGTGGGGTAAACCAATCTACGTCATATACTATTGACCATGATGACAGTTGCAGGGAAGACGCATTATGCATACCTAGTCCCCCTTGTTCTACAGATTTATTCCATACATGTCCCATATACGTTCCCATTCTTGAGCCCTGGGATGGTCCATCTACTGCTGGCGTCAAAGAGGCGTTGGGGAACGGAAAGTGGGTGACACGATCATTTGCGTCGTCGGAGAACGCCCAGCTGTTCAGTCTTCGAGATTGCCTGACCAGAGACGACGCCAGAATCAGCTCCTTTTTTGATGGAGAAAACGAGGGCTTTGGACGTACTGATGAGAGTCCATGAATGGCAGCGGTGCCACTTCAGTTATGACGAAGGGTAATGGTAGGTATGCCACTTTACCGAGACCCTAGGACCGCAATCCTAGTCCACGTTAAGCTCACGTGTATGTGGCCACATCGGACACGAGCTGATTAAAACTGGCAAGTCACGTATCGCAGTAGATATGACCAACTCGGGATCGCACGGGCGTACCTTTTTCCTACAGACAACGACAACACGGCGGATGAAGCGTGGGGACCGTGGGAATGTATTTGGCGCCGCCAGTCTAATTCTGGATCACATTGCGGCGCCAAGGCGCCAAGGGATCGCCCCCGTGTTGTTTTCGTTTTCCCGTCTACGTTATTTGTCGCTGAATACCTCATACCTCCTATTAACCCCCGTTTAACTTTGTGCTTATGAGTCCCATTGAGAAATGAAATGTCAGCGCGTCGCGGAAATGCGGATCTCGGAAATACCCGGAATGACGATAGGGGTGTGTACCAACAGCACAGGACTTTCGGCGCCATTTCTACTCACGCGTGCTTTTGTACCGAGTATTCTGTGCCTTTGCACAGATGATCCCCGCGCGCGCGTTCATCGAGCTCAAACGTCGGCCCATATCTACAACAGACGCCCCCCCCCCCCTAACATAGCATCTTCGCCTCGAACCGGTAGCTGCTCGTCGCAAGCGTGCGGCTAAAAACGTCGGACAATTAGAATTAGTCATTGTCGCATGGTAGACGCTCTATAGACATATTCTTTCTCTATCACGGATGCAATATAGATCCAAGAAAGCGATCGACGAGATGCATTCATTCAGCTGCATGCGTTGTCCCTGCCTGATTGGCCCATCGCGTAGAGGAGGTCCTTGTCGCCGCTCTCATCGACCAGCGAGCGGAACCTACCATTCTCTTCTTTGAGTAGCTCGCTGGGCTTGTCAAATTCGACCTGGATCGAGAGCATGGGGCAAAAGGATGATGGTCGGCCCAAGGGTCGGTCGTGAGCTTTGAATACAAAGGAAATGACAATGATACTTACGATGCGGCCTGCGTCTAAGACCATTCAATTTGTGTACTCTGTAGTTTACACTCGGAATTTTACGTAGGGAAGGAAGGCTACGTACAACTTTATCAGCGTCGATGATCGTTTGTAGACGGTGTGCGACCGTGATCAGAGTCACAGCTCGTTCCGAAGAGACGTCTGGATGATGGTGTCTGTCTTGTAATCTGTGGCCCACGTTAGATTGAACAATTACTAAGAAAAGAGGGAGGGGGCTGGGCCCTAGAAATAGTGTTGCCGCAGAGTCATAGAGTCGCCCAGAGTTGTCGAGTTGGGGACTCTGAGTCAACCAGAATTAGATTGCTATATTGAGACCACAATAGTCTTAAAAAGTTACTAGTGAGCGCGTGACGTAGCGGTGTTTCTGGTTACATGGTCTTCGGTTGCAACCAACCGAGACGCGGAGCTCATTTTGCCATGTGATTAGATGCGGAATCAGGCCAACTGTTAGCAGCGTAATTAGCAGCGTAAGAACCGAACTCTTTCATCATAACTCACAATCCACCATCGTCATGCCACAACTACACCTATATCCTCTCCCCTATACCTTACCACAGCCACCCGCACAGCTTTTTCGTAATATAGATACAGAATCAGGACCCTCCGACACGGTAGCATTCAATAGAAACCTTGATGACCGCGACGTGTTCCTAGGGGAGCGCAGATGTGTGATTTGTGGGCAGAGCAGTTCGAGAACGTTGCAACATTGTCATATTGTTGGTCGCTTGGATGATGCAGCGGTTCGCCTCACGTGTAACTGAACTCGCCCGCGGGACTACTTATCTTCTTGTTAGTGGTCTATGCTCAAACGGTTGGAATGGGTCCCAGCCACTGCCAAAGGGTCACCTGAGCATGAATCCCGTAATGGGTTAACAATGTGCTCGAATCACCATCTGGAATTCGATAATTGGGAGTTTTTCATTCGTTTTCAGCCCGAAGTGGGTCTCAGTCTTTTTTTACCTTTTGTGCTACCTATTGATGGCAACTAGACCGGGAAGTATATCTTCGTCCACTACGATAGTTATCGTACGTCTCGAGCTCTTGAACCGTTCCATGGCAAGGCCGTTGCCCTTGACTTCAAGGACAACCGCGCACCACTCCCTCTCCTACTTCTCGTCCACGAATATATGGTCCGCGGGAGGAATTTCTACCAACCAACACCTGACGTCGAGGTGGCTAGCGGTTGGCAGGATTGGATAATTAATGATGGTGTGGTGAGCGAGGGAGACAATGGATCATTCGCTTTTAAACGCTCGGCTCCGACTACTGGCCCTCCCGCCAGTCAGTCTACGAATTTGCCAGCGCCGCGCACCGCTGCTCCACCTTCTGGTTCTCGAACTTACATTATGCCACCTACCGCTGACCTCGTCGCGCAATTGATGGCGGCTCAACGTACGTTACCCAGTTGGAAGTCGGCCCAGATGGAGAGCATGAGTTGGGACGGAACGGCGGAAGAAAACATAAAGAAATATGCGGAGAACGTCGGTGTTGAGTCGACTGGATGAAAGGACCCCTTGTTTTGTATTTATTACTGTAATATTGTATCATCAGGAATTCGAGAATTGTACCATCTTTTGTTGTGCAGAGTCTCGACAGGCGAGGCAGAGCGTTTCTCTGGTTGCCTGCTGTCTGGAAGTCGTTTAAAGACCCGAATGCTGGATCCAATCATGCCTCACTGCGAATTCCTTTTCAAGTGGGTCCAATCTGGCGAACGCAGTTGGAATATGCTTCACGTTGTTTCTACAGCTCCCGAAAATGGGCGATTACCCGCCTACATTCACTTGGTGGCGTGCATCATGGCATGATATCTCCTATGTCTCGTATACGCCTGAACTTGCGTCGACAAATAACAATGCCCCATAGTAAGATACATCGACATCGAAGTTCTATTGGATGAACGGTAGATGGTGCTGCTGATGGTTGGGAGGATGAATGACAACACATTAGAATACCGGCGTACCTGGTCAGAATATTGTATGGTAGTACCCTGGTCAATCCTCGAACATGGGATGATTTGGTGCTTGAGTTGAGCGTGGCAAAAGGGATTTCTGGAACGAAATAAAAAGGAATTGCATCGTCCGGGAATCGAACCCGGGGCGGATCGAAGTGGTCTGGCCATTTTTATCAACCTCTTGGTGGCAACGATCCAGGTTACCACTACCCCAACGATGCGTTGGAGAACCTGCTCGATATGTGCCTGCTGTTGTAGCACGCAGCACGTAGCTGTGGTAGTCAATATCGTCAAATGGCTGGTATGATGATAAGCGAGTTGTGGTGCGAACGTCTTGGGCTACAAGGAAAAGCATGTAAGTACTTGGGCTCTAGGGTGTAACGACTCGTTAGCCGGATGATCCCTACAGGAAAGTTCACACACGTCATCGTGGATGTGGGCCCACCAAGGACGACACGAAGCCACCGCTACACCTGTAACGGCTCTTGCTGCTACTGTGGTTCCGCCATACAGCAAGAGAGAAAATTCCCCAGCGCCTGTGCCTCATGTCTTTGACTAAATGTCAATCGTTTGGAGTTGCCAAGTCAACACAATCCGAAGCGCGTGCACCTGGGGACGTGTGCTACCAAGCTAGGAACAAGTTCTCCATCTGCAGGTATCAGACTGCAGGTGCGCTAAGTACAGCCGGTAAGTGCGAACTACACCTGATAGTCAAAACATTTTGTGCCTAGGTCGACTGAGTATAGCTGGCATAGGTCGGCACCATATTATCACAGAGCTACGCTGCACGGCAGCGTGTGCCTCTTGAATCGGGGTGGAGGAGGGTGGTGGACCTCGCGAGCTGATGCACCCAGAATGATGTGAAATCACGGCCGGTCCGGAGCACTTAGTCACGTAAGTTACGGCCCGTGCCGCGTCTTCAAAGTGAGGTTGGAGTCTGCTACGTTATTTCTTCATGTCGCTGAGGCATGCGGTAAAGTCACTTTACCGTGATCTTGCAGGCCACTACTCAGCCCGTCATTTTGCTTCAGGTGCGCATGTTATCTACTACAGGAATAACACCCGACGAGTTAATACTTCAGTCACACCTGGGCCATCTCGCACCCGTCTCGTCAAGGATCTTACACCGAGGCCAGCACCGGGTCTCCCACGAAAGTCGACACGCAAGCTGCTCGAGGTAGCCCCACGTGATGCATCGTCAAGATTCAAACGGGACACCGCTCCGCACTGGGCAAGGCGTGGCAAAAATCCAGCTGCGCGGTTAGCAGGAGAGAAAGAAGGACGTTTGCGTCGGACATCTCTCAGAAGCTGGAAGGGCGTTAAAAATGGCAAACCTAAGACCCGGAATGATGGTGTCCGGACACGAATGCGTACCCACCCTGCTTCTCGTATCACTCCCGAGTTCGATTTCTCAACAACACCCGAAGCACTACATACACTTCCTCCTACCTTTTCATCTCCCCCACTCTCACCTGGTCTCCTGCAATCCGTGCAGGACGTACTGGGTCCGAATGCGCGCCCAACACCAATTCAGTCCCTCTCATTAAAACATCTCTTCGTCACTCGGCCCTCCGACGCATATCGACGTTTCCTGCTTGCATCTGAGACGGGCTCAGGCAAGTCGCTCGCTTACCTCCTTCCGATGCTGCACGACCTCAAGGAGACCGAACATTTGCGGCCACGTCGCACCGGGCCGCGGGCGCTCGTGCTGGCACCAACTCATGAACTTTCCCGTCAGCTGACGAGTTTTGGAAAGGCACTAGTCCACCATTCTCGACTGCGCGTGCAGAGCGCGTCACGCGCGAACGTTACAAGCCGGGTGTCTGCTGCGAAGATGGTCGATGCTTTTGACGGCACTGATGCTGAAGGCGAGTTCGATGTGCGTCCCGGGAACGGAACAGGCCATGCCTTGGATGTGCTCGTGGGAACACCTGCCAAACTGCTTGAGATGGGATGTAGAGGTGAGGACAAAAACTTTCTTGAGAGCGGGGAAGCGCGACGCAAATCTGTCCGCCTTCCTGAAGTCAGCCTTTCGGAAACCGAGTGGGTGGTCATCGACGAAGCGGACGTCCTTTTTGGTGCGTGGGCTTTATAATCCTTCTATTCAAAAGTTGAAGTGTATGGAACAGATCCCGATTTCATCGACCAAACACTCCTCCTGCTGAGCGAGATCGCTGCTGCGCGGGGAAAGCCTGTCCCTGCTATCAGCCGTGACGGGGGAAACAAATCACAAGCACCTACTCCATTCGACTATCCATTCAACCTCGTTCTCACGTCCGCAACAATCCCCGCTGCTCTGGCCGCTCACCTTGACGCTCACCATCCGACAATGACCCGTCTCGTCTCCCCGCGACTTCACCAACTCCCCACGCACCTCGCGCTCGAATTCGCCCCCTACAATTCGGGCAACCGCAATGCGGCGGTGCTCGCAAAACTTAAAGCGGTTTGGCGCGATGACGCGCTCGCCGGTCGACCCCGCTCACGAATAGTCATCTTCGCCAACACGCGGGTTCGCGCAGGCGAGATGGGTGCATACCTCTCTGAGCACCGCGTGTCCTGCATCGTCGTTACAGGCCAGGGCATCAAGGGCCGGGGTGACGGGCCAGGGGGAAGTGGACAGCGCGTGCATGGGTCGAACAAGCACCTCGCGGGGTTCCTCAAGCCCATGCCAGACAAAAAGAAGAGCCCCTCGCACTCAGAGCCGCCATGCGCGGGAGACAAGGAGGGAAAGCGCGTCGCGGTGGCGAGGGAAAGACCAGGACAACAGGACAAGTCGCCGCGCGTCCTGCTGGGCACCTCGCTCCTCGCGCGCGGCCTTGATTTTGACCCGAGCGTGTCCACGTGTTCGTTCTGGACCCCCCGCGGAACACGGCGGACTTTCTTCATCGCGCGGGACGAACGGCGCGCGCGGGTCAGCGTGGGAGGGTGTCGTGTTTGGGAAGGGCGGTGGGCGCGGCGCCGGGAAGTTCCGTGAGATGCGCGAGCAGCTCGCTGCCCTTAGGGCCCGGGCGTCAGCACGGTCATGATCTTTGACCTTTGTGCGCCCGTGTGTCCAGTCCCTAAAGCGCTCAACATTATCAAAATGTCCGCTATTCCTCGTATCCCCACTATCATATCGTGGTTTTCAAAAACCAAACTGTGAGTAGTGGGCACCCTGGTTGCCAATTTGATAACCATGCACGATCCTACCACCGCATTAATTTATAGCATTTAGAGCCTAGCCCATCGCGTCGTGTCGTACACTTAAACTATTATGCATCATCCGTCATTCACATGCATTGAGCTGCTCAGACCTAGCGACAAGTCGCTCCACCCCACTGACCAATTGCAACCTAGTGCAACATAAATTTCGTAACAGTGGGTACGATCACAAAAGCACATGCAGCTCCTCCGTGTACTAGCTCCAAGCTCCAAAGCGGTACCGACGAGCTGAGGAGCCATGTCGAGCGAGAACCGAGCGCAAATTCTTCAGCGATCCCCGTTTCTTGTTACACGCGGAACTGGTTCGAATATTTACAAAGTTGCCGGTGCGACGACAACTACAGAGAATCGTTTCTCGTGCTACCGATGGAAGCTGTGATCATCGAAGGACTGAGGTTACTATAATGGCCCATGTCGGACTGGCAGGAAGACTGTGTGTTTGATACGCTTGGAGAGTGCAGAGTCTCGAAGGAGTCTCGACTGTTCGAAGTGAAAGGGGCGGAAGGCGGAACGATACGATTTGGCCGGATCCCATCCTACTTCCTACATTGTCTCTCCCGCGTCCGCATGACATGGATGGATGGGATGGCTGGCTTGCGCCCTTGCGTACGGTATGAAAACCAAATCAATACTTAAACCGGCAACAACTTGAGGTCCTACCCCTGAGCATGTCTATGTCGACAACCACCTTCAGTCACGACTTCAGGACTGAGGTTTTCAAGCAGAAGGTCAGCTTCCCTACTGGC
Source organism: Russula compacta (assembly GCA_022376555.1). Lineage (NCBI taxonomy): Eukaryota > Fungi > Basidiomycota > Agaricomycetes > Russulales > Russulaceae > Russula > Russula compacta. The sequence goes on from WTXH01000125.1 coordinate 67,794, forward strand.
ATCTTCATCAATGGGAAGTTCTCTGCTGGGTCCGAGGGCGCCACCATCGAGTAAGCCCCACACTCCACAGTCGCCACCGAGACGCTTCGCATCGCCTATTCTCACCTTTGCCTTTGCGCAGTGTAATCAACCCTAGTGAGCTTGCGGCCTCATAGCGATGAATTACATGCGTTTGACAGGCTCCAAATAGCCAACGGAAAGGTCATCACCTCTGTTTCTGGGGGAACAATTGAAGACGTCGATACCGCCGTCGCCGCCGCTAAGCAAGCTTTCGAAACGTCATGGGGTCTCAATATTCCCGGTACCCAGCGTGGGGAGTACCTCAGCACTCTTGCCAACCTCATGAAGGACCACCAAGACGACCTCGCCGCGATCGAGGCGTTCAACAATGGCAAGACCTTCAGCAGCGCTAAGGAGATGGACGTCCGTCTGTCAATCGAAACGATGCGGTACTATGCCGGCTGGGCAGACAAGATCCACGGACAAGTCATCGAGATACAACGAGACAAGCACGCATACACAAGCCATGAGCCATTTGGTGTCGTCGGGCAGATTATTCCCTCCAACTTCCCTCGTACGTGAACATCTTTTTAGCCACGCATTGCCCTCCACTTGTACAACAAACCACTGACTTCCCCCCCCTTCTGACAGTTCTGAACATGTGTTGGAAGCTTGGCCCCGCTCTCGTCACAGGAAACTGCGTCGTGCTCAAGCCGTCTGAGCTTACTCCTCTGACAGCGCTCCGCATGTGCTCGCTCATCAATGAAGCTGGCTTCCCTCCCGGTGTCGTGAACGTCGTCACGGGCTACGGCCATACCGTTGGCGAGGCCATCGCGAGACACATGAGCATTGACAAGGTCGCATTCACAGGCTCTACGCACGTGGGGCGCAGGATCATGGGTGCGGCAGCAAACTCCAACTTGAAAGACGTCACACTCGAGTTGGGCGGGAGGTCACCCAATCTTGTATTCGACGATGCAAATATCAACGAGGCCGCCGAACGCCTAGCCAGCGGCATATTGTGCGTAGTCACATGAATCATATCTACCCGTATATGTGTGTGGCTGGTACGTTGCTTACTGCGGGCAATCCTTTAGCTTGAATCACGGGCAAACCTGTTCCGGAGGCTCTCGTATCTTCGTTCAGTCGGGGTCCACGACGAGTTCCTCGAACGTTTCACCGAAAAGACGATGTCACTCAAGTTCGGCGACCCCTTCGTGAGCGAGTCGGACCAGAGTCCTCAACTCTCTAAGCACCATCGTGACGTGAGTCACCGTCTCTCTCTTCTGCGTAGGGCCGGGCCGATGTCGATGATGGTTAATTGATGGATGACCGTTGTAGCGCATCTTGGATTGGATTGCGTCCGCCAAGAGCCAAGGTGCGACGGTGCATCACGGTGGCAAGCAACAGGGCACGGACGGCTTCTGGGTCCAGCCGACTATCATCACCAACACCCGGCCGGAAATGTCCATCGTGCGCGAGGAGATCTTCGGGCCGTCGCCATCATCATCAAGTTTGAGAAGGAGGATGAGGTCCTGGCCCTTGCGAACGACTCGCGCTATGGCCTCACGGCCTCCCTCTGGACGAACGATCTGACGCGCGGGTTCAGGGCAACGAAAACGCTACAGGCCGGCACCGTATGGATCAACTGTATGAACGAGCTGTACCCGAATGTGCCGTACGGAGGGTTCAAGCAATCCGGCGTTGGACGCGAGTGCGGCCAATACGCACTAAGCACGTACGTCGTTTCATGCATTCACTGCCCGTCAGGACGCTAAACCCCTGGCCTTTACCAGGTACACTAACATCAAAGCCACCGTGGTCAATCTACCTAACTCAGTCGCTTAAGAATGCATGCACCAACCAAGTTTGTTTTATTCAAAAAAATGATTGATGTTCTGTTGTGCTCGTACGCGTCTGTGCCGTAGCTTGTACAGTAAGCCAACGATGACGATGGCAATTGTAAGTGTTGTTTATTCGACATGGTTTCAAAATTGTAAAAGTAGCTCAGGCCCAATTTCAACCTTTAAAACGCACTTTTAACCATACGGAAACGTGACTCAACTCGGAGATGCGCATATAAATGGTAATGTCGTTGAGAAGCCGAGAAGCCTTTCTCAATGCATCAATGCATCAATCCCACGGCCACTCATTGCACAAGGATGAGTGATAAAAGCCGACCCTTGCGTCCGTCCTAAGTTGATTCACCGGTGCCATCACCATGAGTTTCAAGGTGTACGTCTGCAGCCCTTCTCTACCAGTATTGCGAGCTGAAACCACTGATCTTTGTTTAGCCGCGCTCCGAATTCGACCAGTGGTCCATTCCCACAATCACCGGGGCCGTCGGTAAACCCAGCAAAAGTAACGTGTGTCCCAGGCGGCAAACGATGGACATATATGACGACGCTAGGATGTAAGCAGATGACAACAAACGTTAACAGATTGGAAGCAAAGAGCGATCACCGATCACTGACCTCTCACGCATTTACCCAGGGTTCGACAGTTACGGGGTGATTGGAAAGTCGTCGCGCGGCGACGAATTGGCCAATGCCTTCCTGGATGGGTCCCGATGGCTGGAGCCCTTCCAAATAAATATTTTGAAGCACGGGTAACACGTCTGTTACTCTTTCCTCCGCGAGCTGTTGCAATGTAGGCACAACAAGCGGTGCAATTTTCTGGGATAGGCACAAATTCTTCACAGAGTTAAATGGGTGGAAAAGTTCGAGCCATTGACTGTTCTCCATGTGGTCTTCCCAACCTGGTCTTAGTTCATATTCACTCTCGCGGACGTTGAGAGTTTCAAAAGTGGAGAGAGTAGGCGATAACAAGCGACAGGCCTGGGCCAGGAATGAAAGTTGCCAATCTAACCCGTTGCACCGCATTGCCAGCCAATCATTGGACGAGAATATGCTCGCGTTTGTCTGGAAAGATCGACTCTGGTGAAATCATCGCCAAGGACCACATTTGCGCTGTTGAATCCCCCGAGTGTTTCTGTACGACCGATGAGCTGGTGGAGTTGTGAAACATCAAAAGTGAGCTGGTGGAAGAGACGTATATCGACCACGTTGAGTAGAGGTGCGTCGACCTGGGATATGAAGTCCTCCCAGTACTCGCTGACGCCGTGGAAATGAAAGTCGTGAGAGCGGGGAGGATAGTACGTATGAGTGGGGGCGGACGTCGGGTTGCACGGTCGGGGCGAGATCGAGGGGATAGGAATCTGAGGTCGAGGGATTTGAGACTGCTTGCCGCCGAGAGGCAAGTGACCATCACCTCGGGTGAAATGTACGCAGAATGCGGAATCCTATAAAGGCAAAGGTAGAGGAGGTGACTGGCAGACAAAAGGACCGTTCGTAATGCCGGAAATGGAAGGTAGTCCACCCTGCATGATCGTAGACATGGGGCAGATCCACCCAAGAATATCTCGGGAATGACCAGTGTTCCATCTGCTGACTGAAGTGCCAGGTCTGTGAGCCCTGGGAAGGGCTCCTGCATCGCTCTGTAAAATCTCCCCAATAGCGAAGTTGAGACCCCCTCGAACCGGATAAAGATTCCACACACACGGGCGTTGTGCTCGAATGCGGCAATGAGGTTATCCACAGCCTCCTCTGAGCAGCGAGGCTCAGCTACGACAATAGGTAAAGTTGGCCAAATATCCAGCATCCTCACGGGTTTTCTTGCTCTGCAATAGAGTCTTAGATTCAGGCGAAGCGATGATGCAAAGGCGACGTATCGCCATCTCCGACACACGTGTGTCAGCCTAAACCACTCCTCCTCAAGAGCAATATCACCCATATAGAAGTTGAATACTTCCAGGAGGGCCTCGTCGGGAAGTGTTTCAATGGTCACTGGTCGATGAAGTTGGCCAATGCCGCCCCAAGTCAGTCAGTGATTGTTACAAAAGGGACCTGCCCATTACTGTAACACTCACCTCGACCATCTCCGACCCACAGCAGTGTATCTCGGCACGCAACACCGTTTCTCGCAATTAAACACTTAAAAATCTGCATCAAGGAACTGATGAGAGATGAAAAGTAGGTAAAAAATTGCATTGTTGCGGAACAGTCTATTGATGGGATTTGGAGCCAAAGATCAGCAAGGTTGTTTCGCAATACTGCCAGGGATAGAGATACCTATCAGAGCTCATGATGGCGGCGGTGAAGCGGTTTAGAAGACAGGACGCAGTGGTCGCATTTTATATCACCACTGGCAATCCTTGTACCTTGAACCTTGTACGACATTGACAGCCTGGCGTCTGTCTGCCGTGATGCCTCCCTAGGCCCTGGAAGCTTTTGAACTTTCGCATCAGATTCTACGGGCGTCACAGACCGATGCTTGGGCTGGTAGCGAAAGGCCAAATTCGATAATGAGATGGAACTGAGTACGCCGCATGGTCCAGCGCGATCTGAGTAGTAAGGATGATACCACACAACATAACCTGATGCACAAAAAAATTTCAAGCTTTGTCTGCAGTAAGCACGAGATCCCCATGGCTGGGCATGCAATGACAACCTGACAGTCAAACATGAGGATTATGTGCCAACGAGATAGAGCTAGAGCTAACACGTGGGCAACTTGTAATGATTTAGCCAATCAGATTTCAGGATTATTCCCAACTGAATTGGATTATATTATGGGATGCCCACAGTGTGATAATAGACACAAGATTGATTCCATACCCCTGTTTCTGACAGGGCGAGGGATTCGGGCCTCCAGAGCTTCAGATCTCTAGTGCGATACGGTGACGGAGAGACACGGTACACAGCATAGCGACAGGTGTTCGAGGTCAGAGTTCCATATAAATAGATACAAGTAACCCTTTTCGGGCGGAAAGATATGTCGGGTACTGCCACGTGGGTGTGCAGGAACCGGCCCGCCTCCCGTACTTAGGCTCACGCGATAAGGCGGAGGTAGGAGCCTGCCCAGCAATTGGGGCGGGCGCGCATAAGGCAACTGAGTGGAAAGGCTGGCACCTGAGATACTTCAGTGGTAGCAGGCATCAATAGTCCAATAATCAGAACGATAAGAAGAGAATAGATCTGTGCGGTGCGCACTTGCGAGGACGTGAGATCTGATGAGAGAGATCGGCTGTGTCCCACGGGCTACATGCACGGCGAATTTCACCACTACCTCCGTTCTGCGACTGTTGTGTTCGCTTATGCGGCAGCGGGAGTTAAGAAATGGCTGTCCCACGACGCGGTGCCTTGTTATCGTAACTAGAATGGAGGCCATGTGTTACGGTTGGATGACAGGTTGCCTTTAACACAGCCTTACAGTAAAACTTTGGAAGGGGAAGAGTTCATGCAATAACCAACTCGGAACTACGACTACTACGGGTTGGCCTACGACGACACAAGTCCCTCACCCGAATACACTACCGGACCCACGCTATATTCCTAGCATATATATATCCAGAAAGGTAAAACTTCATGAACATGAACAAGGCAGAACTGATGAAGATTATCCGGTGGATGGACTTGCAACCGCCGAAGGTCATATGTCGACGACTTTGGCTCATGGTTGAATACCTGCGGAACTCTCATGATGGCCGTGCTGAGGGCCCACGTCATTCATCAGTCACAATCGCTGTCACTTGGACTGACGGTGATGACGGAAAACGGGGGTGTGAGATGAAGAATATCGGCATTGCTGAAACCGCGGTGAACAACTTCGATCCCCAAGTCTAACACCCTGGTACTTAGGGGCCTTTCTCGACGCCGTGCGTGCGGCCCCGTACCCCCTGAGATGGGCAGTGCGCTGTGTACAGACATGGTTTGAAACTTGTGTTAATTATAGCTAGATGGACGATGTGGGTGGTAAGGTGAGTCAACTCGTGGATGTTGGTCTCTGGCCGTAATTGTGAGGCGGCGTGAAGGCCCACCGGAAAATGAGCATACGGAATGGAACAGAACTCATTGGAGCGCCCCGCCAACCTTCTTCAAAGTGGTCAACTTGACTGAACAAACACGATGGCCCTGGGAAGCTCCCTTATATGTTTTTCCAGATTTTTGCGGAAATTGGAGGAAATTGGGGCGTGGACAGACTCGGTCCGGGCCGTTGGTCGTTATGTTATTATATCCTCAGACACACGTGCTGTCGTCACCACAGTAGCACACTCTCTACCAACCACTTTCCCTTTCCCTTCGCAACCACGCAGCACCTTTTTTTTCATTGCGCAGTGTGTATAAACTAAAAAGATGCACTTAGTCAATAGGGGTCTGAGAGGTGGATATCATGCGTTGGGGATCAGGTGCGTCCAGTTATGCAACATAGTCATGTCCTTAACGCGTTACCTTCCCCTATGGGGGCCCTTTGGGACTGAGTGCGTCGCATTCTGTACTATTTAAATGCGGTATATTCTGCTTTTCAAAAAAAATTTTTTTTACTCGCTGTGTGTGTTTCTCTCAGCTGTCACCTGTCGAGTGTTCAATTCAACGCGCATGTCCCCTCTGCCCTTTCCATGTCCCGCCTGGGCCCTTGGCGCCAATAGCAGCTCACTAGGTCCAAAGATCCCATCAAAACTTTCCAAAAGCTGTCTCGTCCTGCCCACCTGGCAGTTATGACATCCCAATTCACTAAGGTGCTTTTTATGGTACGAGGATTCTCAGGGACTCTGGCTGATTATTTGTATTCCTTCCGGGTGAAGGGCCCACATTCCTCAGCCCAACGGCCAAATTCGCTAATTAAAGGAGGGAAGTATTAGTAGAGCCGTGACGGGAAAGATGACGGGTTTATTTGCTCCGTGTCCCCCTCCCCGCCTCTTCCCCACTCCACTCTGAGGATTAAATGCCATAAAGCGGTCGACTTTTGTGGGCTTTCTGCCATCAGAAACGAAAAGCCGAACTGGTGTAGCTAATTTGGTGAGCATCTCGGAATGCTCGATGGCCGTCCTTCATCGTGGTCAGTCCCTCCGCATCTAAGACTTTCACCAGAGAATTCTCGGCTTTCCTGATTCGGTGTCTTCATCGGCCTTCCGTTCTCCGTCGGCTTCTGATGGCACCGCCGTCGAGCAGTAGCGCCGTCGTGTCGGCTCGTGCCCTTTCTCTTCTCTTCTCGTCCCCATATTCTGTCTCCGCCCTTTCCCACCATAGTCAACCAACCTTATGGAAATTTTCAAAAGTTATCTGTTTAGCGACTGGGAAGAAGGTCCTCACTTTCGTCGCAGCGAGGTTACAACTCAGGACCGTGATGCCGACCAAGCGGTCGAGGCTGCGAAGAGCACTTTTGGCAAATTATGGAGGTCATAAAATCCCCGGTTCATAGAGCGGCCAGTACCTTGGAAAACTTGCATGCAGGAAATGTCGACGAACTGGCTGCACTCGGGTCGCTCGACGATGCCAAGACTGCTAACGGGCATCACGCGCCGTCTTGCCACCTGGATCTGTCTGCCCTTCAACCCAGACCCTCTTCGAAGACCCCATCCATTATCATGGCCGCTTCCATATTAATTCTGTATTGTCGTATCGCATTGTGTACATACCCACGGCAAGGAGTTGAAGTATAAATCAAAAGTAAAATTAAGGGTAAGCTTCTTTCCATGTGTTGGTTAGGACATGAGGCGTGGCTTTTCTCATAGGGCTGAGAGGCAGCCACCCTATGTCGCGATGCACGGGCCACAATGCACCGTAGCTCCGAAGATCACGATGGCCATTCGGCTTGGGTGTGGGGACGTACGCAGACTCGATCCCTCTGGAGAGCCGAGTCAGCCTTGGTCTGACCAGCACCACCCCAAACCTAAACTGAGCCACGGCTAGGGTTATTACCCTGTTTTGAAAGCCCCAAATGAAACCCAGGATGAAGCCCCAGAACAATCAGTAGCAAAAGGCCAATTTTCGATAATGGAATAGAACCTGAGTAAGCCGCGGTCGATTGACACGGACTCTAGTGGCCATATTGCTATCGGCTCTAATGGGTGATAGTCGTTAGACAACTGGCGGCACCGGAGTGACTTTCTACCCTCTTCGGCACACTGCACGCAGTCGATATCGTCTGGTGAACTGCTTCCGTCTGAAGCGACGCGAAGTCATTAAGGATAGTGGTGAACGTGATGTCGAAGCGAAATGAAGCGTATGTAAAAGAGTAAAAGACATGCAGCCTTGAGTGCGTAAATAAATTGCAGTCATGTGATAGCCTCCAATTGGGGATACGTTGCTCATTTTTAGAAGTCACGGCCGTTTTTGCCCAGCGCCGTTTTAGCGGCCTTCTTGCCATCGACTCCTTCGAGTGTGCTGCAATCGGCGTCACGCGTAAACGTAGCCTTCCATCCTTTGACCTTGCCATGACGTACTGCCCCGGCCTTTATAGCCACTCGATGGCCCCTCATGCTTTCTGACCAACTTCGACACCCACCCCCACTACAATGTCAACCACCACCTTCTCTCACGAGTTCAATACCGAGCCCTTCAAGGGCAAGGTCAACTTCCCCACAGGCATCTTCATCAACGGACAGTTCTCTGCCGGTTCAGACGGTACTACCATCGAGTAAGTGCCCTGTAATGATATTGAGTTCGCGCGAGTCACGTTGCTCAAACTCACTTTAAACCTCATAGTGTCGTCAACCCTTGTGAGTTGACTACATGCACTCCAGTGCGAATCACAGATGTTCTGACGAGCCCGTTCAGCAACCGGACAGGTGATCACCTCCATCGCCGAAGGTACAGCCAAGGACGTCGACCGCGCCGTCGCAGCCGCCCGTCGCGCCTTTGACGAAGCATGGGGTCTCAAAGTTCCCGGATCCAAGCGTGGGAAGCTCCTCAACAAGCTGGCAGATCTCATAGAAGCGAACGCCAACGAACTGGCCGCGCTCGAAGCATTCGACAACGGAAAGACATTCAGCTGGGCGAGGGGGGTCGATATAACTATGTCGATCGAGACGATCCGGTACTATGCTGGGTGGGCAGACAAGATCCACGGCCAGGTGATTGAGACGCACGAGTTGAAGCACGCGTACACCCGCCATGAACCTTTTGGCGTCGTGGGACAAATCATTCCCTGGAATTTCCCCCGTATGTAATCCTCAAATCATTTATGCCTTCCTGTCTCGCGCCTCCCCCCCCCTCTTCAACTTGTTCTGATCGCTACCGGCCAGTTTTGATGATGGCCTGGAAGCTCGGTCCGGCCCTCGCCACAGGCAATGCCATCGTGCTGAAGCCTTCGGAATTTACCCCTCTAACGGCCCTGCGCGTGTGCTCACTGATCAACGAGGCCGGTTTCCCACCCGGGTCCGTTAATGTCGTCACCGGTTACGGCAACACAGCTGGTCAGGCCATTTCAGAGCACCTGGGCATCGATAAGGTCGCCTTCACTGGTTCCACGCTTGTCGGACGAAAGATCATGGAAGCGGCGGCAAAGTCAAACTTGAAGAATATCACGCTGGAGCTCGGTGGAAAGTCACCTAATATCGTGTTCAACGATGCGGACCTCGACCTTGCGATTGACTGGTCCGCCCACGGCATTTAGTACGTACTCATACCTAATTGGGCAGTTTCGTCGCTCCTTACCATCGAGGTCCTGCTTCCCCCAGCTGGAACCACGGGCAGTGCTGCTGTGCCGGGTCACGTATCTTTGTCCAGTCGGGCATCTACGACGAGTTTTTGAAACGTTTCACTGCCAAGTCCAAGTCACTGAAGCTCGGAGACCCGTTCGCCAGCGATTCGTACCAAGGACCTCAAGTCTCCAAGATCCAGTTTGACGTACGTTCCCCTCTCCCTCTTTTTTTTTACGCCTCTCGTTTTACAACGATTCTGGCGGAAAAAATAAACTGAAAATAAAAATTGTAGCGCATCATGGGTTTCATCGAATCAGGAAAGCAGCAAGGCGCGACGGTGCACCTCGGAGGAGGGCAACACGGCGCCGAAGGTTACTGGATCCAGCCGACCATCTTCACTGACACGCGGCCAGACATGCGCATCGTCCAAGAGGAGATTTTTGGGCCCGTCGTCGTCATCATCAAGTTTGAGGACGAGAAGGACGTGCTGCGCCAGGCGAACGACACGCTTTATGGCCTCGCCGCGGCGGTGTTCACGAAGGACATCACGCGCGGAATCCAGTTCGCGCACAGCTTGCACGCGGGCACGGCATGGGTGAACTGCATCAACACGCTGGATCCGAATGTGCCGTTCGGGGGTTATAAGCAGTCCGGTATCGGGCGGGAGTTGGGTGAATACGCTCTGGCCAAGTGCGTAATATTGCTCTTCTTTTGCGCCAATTCTCCGCGGGAGTCAGTCCTGATTGATCGCTTTTTTTCACTAGCTACACCAATGTCAAGGCCGTTCATATCAACCTCGGCCAACGCCTCTGAGCACAACTAAATACAGAGCAGGTGCCCTGTTTTTTGTAAGAAGGAAAAAGGGACAAAACAACTCAAAATGAGCCTGACTTGAAACTGCTGATGTAGCCGTGTATTTTAAAAGATCTTGTTCTGCCCTGTGTCGACAGTACGACACAAAGTATGCTTCCCTCTCACCTTATTCAATCAATGAGATGAGGAGGGAAAGGAGGGATGAATTGCTTTGCACTTGTTGGATTCAGAGGTATAGGGGGAGGAGGCTGACATAGTGTCAAATTGAGTTGAAGATGATGATGATCCCAATTGGGTTGAAGGCAATTGTTCTACTAGTTGTGTGCCCTGGTGGGCATGTGTGCCTTTGGCCATTGATGGTATAAATAGTGCCATGTGCTCATAATGTGGCCAGCCTTTGTTAGCAAACAGCTTGAACTCTGGATTGTTCTAATAATGATTAGACATCATTGATAAACAAGACAAATGCTCACATACCTTGACCGGGTCATCCTAGACTGATTGCCAGTCCAGCATCACATTCATTCCCTTCTCATTATCCCATATATGAGGCCTGACTTTGACTTCAGTGCAGTAACAGTCATATACATCTTCTTCAACTGGCCATAAAAGTCAGAATACAGGTAAAACACAACAAAATATATACATACCTGCAACCACTTTCTCTTACACCTGTCTATGTCAAATTTCTTTCTGGCATTCTGTCCATCTTTACCTAACTCACTTACCACAGTCTTGTAGACCATATCCTTGAACATCTTGTTAGAGGCCATTTCTGATATGTTCTCATGAAGGACCTGTATCAATGTGGTTTCATTGCTAGTAGTCCAATGAATCCTTGCATTGACAGGCAGTTCAGCCTCAGTTTGAAGGGGGCTATGTGATGAGCATATTTACATTTGCATGGGTGATGATGGTATGTGATAACTATGAGAATTACCAAGCCAAGAAAACTCCCAAGATCACACATATGCCTGATGCCTGAGATCATGCATATGCATCTTGCTGGCAAATGCTGAAATAAAAACTAATATTATGTCATGTCATTTTAGACCTTACTGTCACACTGGTGACCCAGAAGATCCTGAACATCATGATAAGGTCAATGTCAACATTAATGTTGGCTGCTGTATGGGGCCTAAAGTTTTTCCAATCATGTGACCTATGACAACCAATCAGATTTTTTATAGGTCATGTGCCCAAGAAAAACTTTAACATTTCCCCTACAAAAATACTTTGATTTGCATGTTGCTATGGTGGACAGTTGGGACACTTATGCTTACTAATCTTTTGTCCATATATGTACATATTTCTCATGGTCCAGACAGAGTCATCATCACTTCCCCTACCCTACTTTACACACCCTCTATTACACTCTTGCCACCCCAGACTGCTGTTGTGTTGCCTCAGCTACTTACTAAAGTACTTACACTAATCTGCTAATGGTTTTTATGGCCTTACTGCCACTGAAACACATCAATTGCTGCTAGAAACTCTGCTTAAATAGCCATGTATAAATATGCTCATAGAATGGGACCAAAGCCTTAAGCTTGGTCTCTTATGAATCTTAGACATTCACAGAGCAATTGTCATGCTGGACTGAGTGTGGCAGTTCTGTTGATGTTTCTGTCTGGCAGCCTTCTTGGCTACTTGTTCTTGTTGTATGGGGGTTAGGTTGTCTGGCCTGTCTCTGTCCCTCTGTTGTATGTGTAGGATGATATCTGTGTTAGTGACTGTCATCTTGGTCATCTTCTGTGGAGTTCTAACGCCTTGTTAGAATGGCTGTGGGTAGTGATGGTGCTGGCTACTGTCATTCCCTATCTCCTGAAGGAGGAAGGGGATCTAGATGTGAAGGAGTCGATTTGGATACTATATCCAAAGGAAGGGATGTCTGGAGTGCTGATACGCCTTGTATTGCACTTAGTTCGTTAGTATGCCACTAAGGTCGTGAATGGAAGGAGCTGCTCCTTCCTGCTGGGTTTCTGGTACAGATGGGGTGGTTCTATAGAGCACTGAGAGGTCCATTACTCAGTGACCTTCATCTTTCTGAAGTGAAGAAAGGCAATGCCTTTCTGAGCACTTAACATATGTGTTGGAGTTTGAAGAGTTCCCAATTGGGACTCAGTTTACTATATATGGTAGATTAAGTGAAATGCATCACCAAGTTGCTTAGCAGACCCTAGGGTACGTTCTAGGGCGCAAGTGGGAGGGGAAAGGGGCTGTGAAGCTTTGGATCACTTGGAGGATTGCTCTGAGAATGTCTAGGATTCACAAGAGACCAAGCTTAAGGCTTTGGTCCCCTTCTATGAGCATATTTATACACAACTATTTAGGCAGAGTCTTCAGCAGCGCTTGATGTGTTTCAGCGGCAGTAAGGCCACAAAAACTGTCAGCAGATTAGTGTCAGTATTTTAGTAATAAGCTGAGGCAACACAACAGCAGAAGGGATCGGCAGGAGTGTAATAGAGGTGATGTAAGGTAAGGAGGGGGAAGTGGTGACAACTCCAGCCGGACTGTGAGAAATATGTACATATAAGGCAAGAAGATTAGTAAGCATAAGTGTCCCAATAGTCCACCATAACAGCAATCCTCCAAGTGATCTGAAGCTTCAAAGCCCTCTTCCTCTTTCCACTTGCACCCTAGAATGTACCCTAGGGTCTGCTAAGCAACTTGGTGATGTGTTTCACTTAATCTACTATATATAGTAAACTAAGTCCTGATTGGGAACTCTTTGAACTCTGATGCATACATTAAGCACTCAGAAAGGCATTGCCTTTCTTTGCTTTAGACAGATGAAGGTCACTGAGTAGTGGACCCCTCAGTGCTCTATAGAACCACCCCTCTGCACTAGCAACCCAGTACCAAGGACACAGCTCCTTCCATTCACAAGCTTGGTGGCACACCAATGAACTAAGTGCAATACAAGGTGTATCAGCACTTTAGACATCACTTCCTTGGATATGTGTCTTAAGAATCCAAATCAACTCCTTCACATCTAGATCCCCTTCCTCCTTCAGGAAACCAAGGACAAATACTGTCACCGCCAAGGATTCTTGGTAGGGACAATAGACGCAAACAAAAAAGAGAGCCAAGTCATGCTACGACTTGGATTGCAGATAGAGTATAAGGGGGTGAAGAGTTCCTGCCTATTGCAGTACTTCACAATGGCCACTCTGGCTAGTGGAGAAGAGCACTTGTTATGGTATTGACAAGAGACTCAACTTGCTAGTACATGGTGCAAGGAGTTGACTACTTATAGTAGATGGTGGCCTAGGGCCCAAAAGGGAACAAGTGTCGAATGGGGCAGTAGCAATATCCAGAACAAAGGGGAATCCTAACAACAGTACAAAGGGAGTCTCAAAGGGGAACAAAGGGGTAGCCAAAAAAAATCTAGACCTGTACAAGCTAGGGTTGCATGTGATAGTAGTACAGGGAGCCACAAACACCTTGCCCGGTTGCAGAACTTACATGGGCGTGGACAGTTGAATGTCCACCCAAGGCCAGTTACATCACCCTTTTGCTACATAGGACGTCCTCATCCTACCTTCTTCCATCCAGATCATCATGTGAGCTGTGGTGGGAATTGGTCGATTCCCACATGGTGGATCTTCTGTGCCACCCTTGCGGTGATGAGCCGGTCCTCGCATGCATCCTTGCTTGCCATACTTGCCACCAGGTTTGCCTCAGCCATTCTAAGCTCACTCTGAAGGGCCGCCATCTCCTTGTCAAGGACTCGGTATTGGAGGATCTCTGCCAAGATGCTCCAGTCATCAAGGGCAATGATGGCCTCATGGAGGGGATGGAAGTTGGTGGAGTCCCCCCAAAGCTGCATGCAGAACCACATGGGAAGAGGTTCAAGGGGGTGTTTGTCAAGGTACAGCTGGGCAAATAAGTCGATGATGCGAGCATCATGCTTGCCCCTGGCCTCCCCTGTGAGGCCGGCCACCCTTCCATCGTCCAGTTGTTTGATGAAGCAGGCAGGCTGCTCTCCATTGTCTGGGGTGGGAATGGTGAAGTTTGGGAGCCTCCCATTATTCTCCTCAAAGCTGGTGGGACATTTGAGAGGCTCACTAGTGATGGCATCAAGCTGTGCCTTGAGCTGGAGGCGCTCTCAGTTGGCCTGATTGAGCTGCACCTTGATCTGTTCCTCTCCCTGCTGGTAGTGCTTCTCTCACTCCTGGATGGTGGCAAAGAGCCCCTCGACGAGGGCACAGAGCTGATTGGGGCTGAGGTGTTTGTTTCCCTCAATGACGGCCTTGACCGTGTTTGGGGACAAGGGCCCATCCCAGTGGGCATTGGTCTTGAGGTCATGCATAGGGCCTGGGATGGTGATGGTGTGTGTAGGGACTGGGCTGACTGCCGCAGGTCCTCTAAGCTTGGTAGGGGCAAGCGGTCCCTTTCCCCCAGCTCCGATGGGGTCGGCCTCCTCCTCTGTCTCGAATTGGCCGGGGAGCTGGTGTTCTGCTGGGAGGGGGAAGGGAAGTGGGGCTAGGGAGGACATGTCTGGGAGCAAGCTATTTTGTAATGATGAGGATGGGTGATGTTGTTCAGAGCCAGGGGTTTCTGCTTCCCTTTTATGCTATTCAAGGGCTGGCATTTGTGATATTTTCTCAGGAGGTCTGGTGCATGTACCTGGTCAGCTGGTTCCCAGGTGTTATTGCTTTCCAGATACCCCTGCCACTTTATGAGATATTGGAGTGTTCCAGATCAACCATGACGTTGGTGGTTTCTTATCTGCTCCACCTCGTATTGTTCTTCTCCTGCTATCAGGTCAGGTGGCAGTTGGGAGAAGTTGGGACCGTGGGTGGCCATTTCATGATATGGGGATAGAAGGGAGGCATGGAATACAGGGTGGATTCACCAGGAGATTAGAATGTCTAGTTCGAATGCCACTGGGGATACTGTTTTTAGTATTTTGAAGGGGCCATACTGTTTTGGATTCAGTTTTGACCCTTGATATGGGAGTGTCAAGTGGGTTGCTTCTAGCCAGACTTGGTCTCCAGGTTTGTATTGTGCCGAGGGTGTTTCACCGCTCTCTTGTTGATCATTTCAATGGTGTACTTCCTGGCCTTTTCTATCCTTTCCACCTTGTTTCTGTTGTCTCATTGCTGGTCTTCCATTTCTCCGCTGGGTGCAGTGTTGGCTTGTACCCCAGGAGTATCTGATTGGGTGATAGTCTAGTTGTGCTATTTCTCTGGTTGTTGTGTACTGCTGTTGCCACTGGCAGCCATTTGCTTCAATCTTCTGGTTGCCCCCCTGTTATTAGCCTCAGATATAGTTCTACCCATTGATTTTTGCACTCAGTCAATCTGTCTGTTTGTGGATGGAATGCTGTTGACAGGTTTTGTTGGATTCCCAGTCATTTGTGAGTGCTTTGCTGAAGTGTGACATAAACCTTGGATCTCTGTCGCTAATGATTTTCTTGGGTAGGCCATACCATGGATAGATGTGGGTGAAGTATAGTTGGGCAATACCTAGCCCCATTATTGTGGTCAAGCATGGCAGGAATAGTGCTGCTCTGGAGCAGCCATGGTCTATGATTGTGAGGATAGCATCCAGTCCTCTTCTTTGTGGCAGACCTGTGATTAAGTCCATGGCTACTGTTTGAAATGAGGGGTTTCTTCTCTGGTGGTGATACAGTACAGTGGGGTGGATCTGCGGTATGTAATAATCTTCGCTTGTTGGCATATGGTGCACCCTTTGATGTAGTCTGCAATCCACACCTTTATTCCTGGCCACTAGTAGTTTTGCTGAACCCTTCTAAGGGTTTCATCTCATCCTGGGTGTCTGGCTGTTTGTCACTGGCGTAGACTGTGACTGTGATAGCTGGACTTCAGCTTCAAGTAGAATGTCCGCACTATCAGTGGAAGGTGGAAAGCATGCCACAAGTCTCCCCCTGAGGCAACAATGAAGGTCACAAATGCCTGTATACTCCTAGTCAGGGACTAGACAGGGATAGGACAAGAGACTCAACTTAGAGAGTCCTTGCCTGAGTGCCTAGGGCACTTATATACATGATAGGCCTAAGGCCTAGGCTCCCAATCCATATTAGTACAGTATAGTAAGTGTCATACAGTAAGCTGAGCAATCCGCTCACCAAGCAGTAATCTAAAGATAGCACACTTACTAAAGTGCTGACTGATACCTTAGCAATACTAAGAAGCTTCCAAAGCTTCTACTCATTGCTCCTGACTAACTATTAGTCAAGCACAGTCATAGTGCTTACTCAAGTGTCCTAGCTTTGTCATCCTGCCTTGCAGGCATCCTACTAGCATTGTCCATGCCATATTGCATGTGCCAGCCTGAACGGCATAACTGGGCCGTGCTTCCAAATCCTGTCTCGAACATCCATGAGCCATACTTACCTCCTTGTTGCCTAACGTTCTGCCCTCCAGAGTCTCGCCAGACTCTATCCTTGGGCCTCAGCACCTCGATCTGCCCTCAAGGGACTCACCAGCCCCAATCCTTGGGCTTCTTATGCCTTCCACCTGATGTCCCCATGGTTCTCTAGCCTGCCAGCTAGCCATGCCATGACACTGTTGGTATGTCATGTGCTTGTCAGACGATTGCTCTTTTGACCTCTCTAATATTTGGTACAATTGTCCTTCCTTGGATTGTCTTTGCGGCACAGATTCAATGTGGAGGGAGAATTGTGACATCTTTGTTATCATCTTCTCCTTGATCTTTGCCAGGCGGTCAGGATAGTGCATCTGCTGCAGTGTTTGTCTTCCCAGGGATGTATTCTAGGATGAAGTCATACTCTTGTAAGTTGGCATGCCATCTCACTGTGTGGCGGTTGAGGTTCCTGGGGCTCTTCCAGTATTGGAGGTTGGCATGGTTGGTATGAATAAGGAACAGTATTTTTGTCCATCCCAGATATGGTCTCCAATGTGCCAGAGATTTCATGACAGCTAGCAGCTCTCTCTTGTAGATGTCATAGTTTCTTTCTGTGAGGGTAAATGTGGCCAAATAGTACACTACTGGATGGAGTATTGGTTTGGAGTGTTTGGCGAGGGTTGGGGTAGAGTGGTTTCCCTCCTGCGAGAGTATGGTGCCCACACCATATGCTGATGCATCAACTTGGAAGACAAATCATTTGTTGAGGTCAGGTTGTGCAAGGACAGGGCTGTTGCACATCCTTGTTTTCAGTTCCTTGAACACCTTTTGTTGTGGTTCTTCCCAGTGCCAGACAGTGGCTTTCTTTATTAGTTCCAGTAGGGGTCGAGCTATCTTTGAATAATTGGGGATAAAGTATCAGTAGTATCTGGTGAACCCAAGGAAGCTTTGTACTTCAGTTGGTGTTTTGAGAGGTGACCAGTCAGCTATTCCTTGTAGCTTCTTCAGGTGCATTTGTAGTCTTCCTTTTCCAATGATGACCCCTAGGTATTCAATTTCGTCTCGTTTGAATTCACATTTCTCCAGTTTCAGGTATAGGTCACGTTGTTGGAGTTTGTCTAAAACCTGATGTACATATTCCCAGTGGCAATGTATGTGTTCTTCTTCCTTCTCGTGTGGGTGTTTGGCTAAGTGGATTGCTAGGTCATCCATGTATACAGACAGCCATCCTTCTCCTACCTCTTCCTGGAAGATGGTGTTCATCATCATTTGGAATGTGGCTGGAGAGTTTGTTAATCCAAAGAACATGACTGTGGGCTTGAATAGCCCTTCCAGAGTTAGAAATGCTGCTTTCCATTCATCGCCTTCTTTGATTCGAATGTTGTTGTATCCCCATCCAATGTCAAACTTGGTGAATAAAGTGCATCCACTGAGGTGGTCAATGACTTGTGGGATGAGTGGGGATACATTCCTATTCTGTTTTGTCCATTTGTTGAGAGACGATAATCTTAGACGGTTGTAGTTTCCCATCCTTCTCCTTCACAAAGAAGAAGTTTGTGGCATATAAGGATTTGGAGACTCAAATGGTTCCTCTTTTTAGGTGTTCTTGGACAAATTTGTGTATCTCCCTCTTTTCTTCTTGATTGAGGGGTAGCAGTTGTCCTGGGAGGGTCACTGGTGCATCGGGCATAAGTTCAATTGCATGGTCCCATATGGTGAATTTTGGCAGTCTCTAGGACTCTGCTTCGCTAAAGACCTTGCCGTGCCTCTTATATTCCTCTGGGATGACTATTTTGTTCATGTCAGTGGTGGTCCCTATGGTGGCCCTGCCAACGTAGTATGATTTCTCTTTCTTTCATAGCAGTCGAGGTATGTTCCTAGTCCTTGGCACATATGTGGCTTTTTCTGCATTGGGTGCTGACAAGATGATGGGTAGATGCGATATGTCGATCCATCCCCTGCTCCAGTCAATCCTTGGTTGGACAGCTGCAAACCATGGGTATCCTAGAATGACCCTGTGTTCTCCTAGTTTGGTAAGGAAGAACTGGAAATTTGTTTGCTTGCTTCCTGTCTTCAGGTGCAGGTCCATGTAGTATCATAGAGCTCCACTCTTGTTTTGTGTCCCATCCACATTGAACAGTGGTCTTGCCTGGGGAAGTTGTTTAATTGGTAGCCTGAGCCATTTGGCATAGCTTAGGTTTATAAAGTTTTCGGTGGCTCCTGAGTCCAACAGGGCCATTCCTTTGGCTCTTTTTGTGATGGATCATGCATAGAATCATACTGTTATTGATTTTCTTGCTGATAGATACACATTATCACTATTGCTCTGCCTGATCAGTGCTGATTTGATCAGGCAGAGGGAAAATCCTCCATGACTCCCATTTCCTTTGCCAGCCTTTCTTGGTCTTGAGAGGTCATTCATTCCAGGTGGGCTTGGGTGGTGGCCATAAGGTCCACTTCAGGGGCTTCAGTCATTTCGTAGTCCTCTTCTTCTAGGTCAATGAGGTTTGCTTGTCTGTTATAGTTCTGTGGGCGGTTCCTCTTTTGTGGGCAGTTACGCACAAAGTGCCCAACCTGTCCACAGTTAAAACAGGCATTGTTGTTGGTATTTGCCACTTGTCCTCGGGTTGGTTGTCCTCCTCTTTGTGGCCTCCAGTTGCCTCTTCCTCTCCAGTTGTTTGGAGCACGGTTCTGCCCCAGGTCCATTGGTACTGGGGTGTTATTCATGGAAGGTGGCACATTGGATGAGTTAAACGAAGGTCGTCTTCCTTGGTTGCTGCGCCAGTTTCCTTGATTGTTTTGGCTGAAGAAGGGTTGCCATGGTTGTTGGTTGATCCTTTGGAATGCATTACTCCCTCCTTGGCCCCTTTTAAGTATCCCTTTGATGACTGCCTGTCCCTGGCTCAGCTGCTTCCCTCGATCTTTCAGGTCTTGGTAGTTTTGTGGGACTGGTGGTTTCAGGATGTCTCGTAGGAGGGTTTCCGGTAGTCCTTGCAGGAACATGTTGTAGGTTTCTTCATTTCCCTGCATGTACCCTGCCTTCCTTGCCAGTCCCTCAAACTTGGCCATGTATTTGTCAAATTTGTTTCCTTGCATCTGACATTCCATTAGTTCATTCCTGGCTCTTTGCAGTGCTTGAGTATCTTGGAATTGTTGTTGGAACTCCATTAGGAATTGGTCCCACAGCACTGGGATGTTGTCTTGGGGTAGGACCAGGTTGTCAAGCCAGCTTCCAATGTCTCTGACCTATTGTGAGGCCTCTTCCCCTTTGATGAGGGTGAGGGTAAATGCAACTTTTTTATAGGGTGAGTCGAATCCTGCTACATCTGCATTGAGGCAAAGATAGGCCTTTACTTCATCGATGAAGTCATCAGCTTTTGTTCAATCTCCACGAAATAGCTGGGGCAGCCCCCCATTGTTTTTATGTCAGCTGCTGGGGCTACCGGTTGTTGAGGGATGCCAGGTTGTCCTGGTCCTCCTGGTCCTTCTGGCCCTCCTGGTCCTTCTGGCCCTCCTGGTCCTTCTGGCTGTCATCACAGTGCCTTTTGTAGGGAGGCTTGTAGCCTTTGTGGGGTCGTAATGCCAGGCTGAGTGGGCTGGCTACTGCTAGTAGCAACTGCTGTGGCTGCCTGTGTGCTTGTTTGGGTTGACATGGTTTGAGAGATGCTAGGAAGGCTGATTCCTGTTGGCAAGGTGTCCACTGGTAGGCTTTTATGGGGTGTAAGTGGTCTGATAGGGAATGGGGTAGCTGGTTGTGGTAGTGTCTCCCTTAGGTCCTCATCTATGGGAGTGAGGCAAATCTGTTGGTTGATGGTAGCTTCCTCTTCGACTTCCTCAGTTGATGCCCTTTCTTTTTCTGATGAAGCTTCTTCTTCATCTGAAGCCTCTGACCTGCCTTCTTCTGGGGTGGTTCCCAAGTCATATTGTCATGCTGGACAGAGTGTGGCGGTTCTGTCGATGTTTCTGTCTGACAGCCTCCTTGGCTGTTTGTTCTCTTGCTATGAGGGGTAGGGCGTCTGGCCTGTCTCTGTCTTTCTGTTGTATGTGTAGGATGATATCTGCGTCGGTGACCGTCGTCTTGGTCGTCTTCTGTGGAGTTCTAACGCCTTGTTAGAATGGCTGTGGGTAGTGGCGGTGCTGGCTGCTGTCATTCCCTATCTCCTGAAGGAGGAAGGAGATCTAGATGTGAAGGAGTCAATTTGGATACTAAAGACGTGTATCCAAAGGAAGGGATGTCTGGAGTGCTGATACGCCTTGTATTGCACTTGGCTTATTGGTATGCCACTAAGGTTGTGAATGGAAGGAGCTGCTCCTTCCTGCTAGGGGTTCTGGTGCAGATAGGGTGATTCTATAGAGCACTGAGAAGTCCATTACTTAGTGACCTTCATCTGTCTGGAGCGAAGAAAGGCAACACCTTTCTGAGCACTTAACGTATATGTCAGAGTTCGAAGAGTTCCTAATCAGGACTTGGTTTACTATATATGGTAGATTAAGTGAAACGCATCACTAAGTCACTTAGCAGACCCTAGGGTACGTTCTAGGGCGCAAGTGGGAGGGGAAAGGGGCTGGGAAGCTTCGGATCACTTAGAGGGTTGCTCTGAGAATGTCTAAGATTCACAAGAGACCAAGCTTAAGGCTTTGGTCCCTTTCTATGAGCGTATTTATACACAACTATTTAGGCAGAGTCTTCGGCAGCATCTGACGTGTTTCAGCGGCAGTAAGGCCACGAAAACTGTCGGCAGATTAGTGTAAGTAGTTTAGTAACAAGCCGAGGCAACACAACAGCAGAAGGGATCGGCAAGAGTGTAATAGCAGTAGTGTAAGGTAAGGGGGGGGAAGTGGTGACGACTCCAGCCGGACTGTGGGAAATATGTACATATAAGGCAAGAAGATTAGTAAGCATAAGTGTCCCAATAGTCCACCATGACACATATTTAGCTAGCTGGGGAATGTGTCTTCCTACAGTGTATGTCTGGCTGAGCTGGCTCCACTGGACTTCTCTCCACTGGCCTTGGTATTGGCACACTTGTCTCTTGTGATTGATCTTCCCATCTCCAGCAATGAGCACCAAGATTGGATGTCCTTTGGTGTTCAAAATGTGATTTGCCTCTAGTTGCCGAACCCTTTGGTTGGCATACCCTCTTGCTACGTCTCCTGGATGGAGGGTTCCTCCTATGTATGAGCTACTGGCCATGGTGTAAGAAAGTTGAGTCTAATGTCACTGCCAAGGATTCTTGGTAGGGACAATGGATGCAAATGAAAAAGAGAGCCAAGTCACGCTACGACTTGGATTGCAGATAGAGTATAAGGGGGTGAAGAGTTCCCGCCTATTGCAGTACTTTGCAATGGCCACTCTGGCTAGTGGAGAAGAGCACTTGTTATGGTATTGACAAGAGACTCAACTTGCTAGTACATGGTGCAAGGAGTTGGCTACTTATAGTAGATGGTGGCCTAGGGCCCAAAAGGGAACAAGTGTTGAATGGGGCAGTAGCGATATCCAGAACAAAGGGGAATCCTAACAACAGTACAAAGGGAGTCTCAAAGGGGAACAAAGGGGTAGCCAAAAAAATCTAGACCCGTACAAGCTAGGGTTGCATGTGATAGTAGTACAGGGAGCCACAAACACCTTGCCTGGTTGCAGAACTTACATGGGCGTGGACAGTTGAATGTCCACCCAAGGCTGGTTACAAATACAGCCAGCACTGCCACTACCAACAGCCATTCTGACAAGGTGTTATAACTCCACAGAAGATGACCAAGATGACAGTCACCAATGCAGATATTATCCTACATCTACAGCAGAGGGATAGACCAGACAAACTAACTCCCAGACAGAGAGAATGAGCAGCCAAATGAGCTGTCAGACAGAGACATAGACAGACCAGCCACACTCAGTCCAGTCTGACACATATGGTGTATAACTTAACATAACTGGCTTTCTTTATCATACCCTCAAGATCAACACTAACAATGCATCTCTTGTTTCTGCAGGCAGATAAAGAGTTGGAGTGGGTCTGGTGGTGCTGAAAGTCTGGCCAGGTGAGTCTCTTAAAGTCCACATCAGCTAAGTCAAACTGGTTACTCTGAATTCAGCTAATTCTTCATTGTTTCCAGTTTCCTTTGTGGTATTTTGAGAACCCTCCATCCGTTGCCAGTGAGAGCTAGATTCTAGCAAAAGTAACATGTGTCTCAGGTGGCAAACGATGAGCATAAATGATGACTGTATGATGTCAGCAGATGACAACCAACGTCAATGGATGGGAAGCAAAGACCTCATCGATCATGGACCTCTGGTGCATTTAGTACCATCATCTATGCCAGGGTTTGACAGTCATGGGGCAACTGAAGAGTTGTCGCATGGCAATGAATTGGCCAATGCCCTCCTGGATGGGTTTCGATGGCTCGTGCCCTTCTATATAAAGATTTTGAAGCACTGGTAATACGTCTGTTACTATTTCCTCCCCGAGCTGTTGCAATGCAGGCACAATAAGTGGTACAATTTGCTTGGACAGGTACAAACTCTTCACAGACATAAACTGGTCAAAAAGTTCAAGCCATTGGTTGTTCTCCATGTCGTCTTCCCAGCCTGGTCTTAGCGGCTGAAGTCCCACCTTGCGGAAAATGAGGGTTTCAAGAGTGGAGAGAGTAGGCGATGATGAGCTAAAGGCCTGAGCCAGGAATGAGGGCTGCCAATCCGACGCGTCGCACTGCATTGACAGCCTGAGCGTTCGACGAGAATGTGCCGGCACTTGTGGGAAATTTTCGACGCTAGTGTAACCATTCTCAAAGTCCACATTTGCCATAGTGAGTGCACTGAGTGCTTCCGTACGACCGATGAACTGATGGAGTTGTGACACGTCAAAAGTGAACTGATGAAAGAGACGTATATTGACCACGTGGATTAGAGGGGCGTTGAACCGGGATATGAAGTCCTCCAAGTACTCGCTGACGCCGTGGAAACGAAAGGAGGTGAGAGCGGGGATGATAGTACGCATGAGTGGGGGCGGACGTCGGGTTACATGGTCTGGGTGAGGCAGAGGGGATGGGAATCCGAGTACGAGGGATTCGAGGCTGGTCGCCGCAGAGAGGCAAGCGACCATCGCCTGAGGTGAAATGTACCCAGAATGCGGAATCTTCTCAAGGCGAAGGTGGACGAGGTGACTGGCAGACAAAAGGAGCCTTCTTAATGCCGGTAATGAAAGGTAGTCCACCTGACAAGATCGTAGACGTGGGGCAGATCCGCCCAAGAAGGTATCGAGAAGGACCAGAGTTGTTTCATCGACTGACCGAAGTGTCAGATCTGTCAGCTCCGGGAATGGCTTCTGCATTGCTCCGGCGAATCTTCCTAATAGCGAACTTGAGACTTCCCCCTTGATAGATATGTCGATACCACACACACGATCGTTGTGCTCGACTGCAGCGATGATGTTATCCGCACCCTCATCTGAGCAGTAATAGTCACTTATGACAACAGGAAAAGGTGGCCAGATATCCAGCATCTCCCTCGCAGATTTTCTTGCTTTGCAGATAAGTGTCAGATTCAGGCGAAGCGGTGACACAAACACGATGTATCGCCATCTTCGACACACATGCGCCAGCGGAATCCACACCTCTGGGCGAAGAAAAATTTCATGCACATAGAAGTGGAATACTTCCAGGAGGGCATCGCCGGGAAGTGTTCCAATGGTCACTCGTTGGTAAAGGAGGCAGGTGCCGCCCCAAGTCAGTGATTGTTACAAAATGAACCCGCACATTAACACTCACCTCGACCATCTTCTACCCACGGGTCTTCATGTTGACGTGGAACATGCTTTCCAGTATTCCAGTCCCCGAAAGTCACCTTCAAATAGGAGCTGGGGGATGAATAGTCCATATGGCGAGAACGGAAGATGGATGGGATCTGGGGCACGCCAAAGCAAAGGTCACTTTCCATACTACCAGGGCCTGACGGGGCGTTAGACGTACTTGTCAGAGCCCCTGATGGCGGCGGTGAAGCAGCTTAGAGGACGTGATCCAAGCAGCGGTCGGGTTTTTATCTCTCATCCTTGCCTCATACATAGCCATGCTCACGTGTGCCTTGTGCCCTGCACAGCCTGGCATCTGTTTCCCACGAGGCAAGGAGGCTGTGGCCAGTGGCGTCGAGGCTGGCAGCGGGATAGCGCTGATAACCAAAGCAGGTAGAAAACGACATCAACTCGGACCTACGTCAGATATACTTTTCAGATATACGCCTGGCCATCCTGGACTGGTTGAACTCCCACAACTCCAAATGCACAGGGTGTGCCAGTGATGGGTGCAATGTGTAATGTCCGTATATAAATGAAGTCTATGACCGGGACGGGGGCCAAATGCGAAATGGGGTGTGGTGGTAGAGGGGTACGCAGTGGCAGAGGTGCGACGGAGAGGGTGCATGGGTATCATGTGGAGGTGCCAACGGCGTAGAAAGGTGAAGATATCGGAACAGATAAATAAGCTTGGGGAAGGTGTCAGCATGCCGCGCTGTTGAGTAGTGCAGCAAAGCTTCGCCTCGCAAGAGCCGGCCTGTCAGGCCTTGAACATGGCTTGGTCCTCCGGGCGCGACGCAGGAGCTCACCGTTGTCAATTTCAATCACACCTACTTCCCCAGCTCTACCTGCATGAGGCCGGGAACGAGGGTGCTGGACCGTTGTCGTCAAGGTTCGATGTGGTGCGCGCCCACAGTCGAGTGGCAGGAATACTTCGCCCTCATCCTCGTCTTTTACCACCTTCAGGGCTCTACAGCCTTCTGGTTTTCACTCCTCTTTCTTGTGCTTGGCGTTTCGGAAGCACCAGGCACAGGATAAGTCGTTCTCGGATGCGCACCGTGGGGCTAGAGTCTTCTCTCACGCATACTTTGCCCTGCGTAGTGATGAGGCACCCTCACATGCAGAGCATTAGGTCTAGCGGAACGTAGTCAGACTTGCCCATAACGGAAACGTAATATATTGGGTGGGAGGCGAAGCCACGAAGCAGGACTGTCAAGCGCTCACGTGTAGCCTCCCGAGCCATGTGATTAACACGGGGAAATGGAAATCATGCTCAGTCCAAGTACGTTGTCCAACGTTGTCCAATCCTATGTAAGAAGCCGCCGCCGTTTTTTGTTCTTGCCACTGACAACCTCGCCCTGCCTCGGATGTGGTGTGGTGCGTGGTGCCGAATGGGGGTCACGACCGTTGTCCTCGGCGTAACGTACTGCGCCGACCTTTATAGCCACCGGTGGCCCCTCATACTTCTCTGACCGACTCCGACTCCCACCCCAACAACAATGTCAACAACCACCTTCACTCACGAATTCAATACCGAATCCTTCAGGGGCAAGGTCAACTTCCCCACAGGCATCTTCATCAATGGACAGTTCTCTGCCGGTTCAGACGGTGCTACCATCGAGTGAGTACCCTACAATAACATTAATTTCGCGCGAGCAGTCACATTTCTCAACTCATTCACACCTCACAGTGTCATCAACCCTTGTGAGTTGACTACATACGCTCCAGTGCGAGTCGCAGATGTTCTGACGAGCCCGTTCAGCAACCGGACAGGTGATCACCTCCATCGCCGAAGGTACAGCCAAGGACGTTGACCGCGCTGTTGCCGCCGCCCGGCGCGCCTTTGACGAATCATGGGGTCTCAAAGTTCCCGGATCCCAACGCGGGAGGCTCCTCAACAAGCTGGCAGATCTCATAGAGGCGAACGCCAATGAACTGGCCGCGCTCGAGGCACTCGACAACGGAAAGACATTCAACTGGGCGAAGGCGGCTGATCTGAAGATGTCGATCGAGACGATCCGGTACTATGCTGGGTGGGCAGACAAGATTCACGGCCAGGTGATTGAGACGCACGAGTTGAAGCACGCGTACACCCGCCATGAACCTTTTGGCGTCGTGGGACAAATCATTCCCTGGAATTTCCCCCGTATGTAATGTTTGAATCATTGATACTATCCAGTCTCCCCCCCCCCCCCCCCCCTCTTCGCCTATTCTGACCGCTATGGGGCAGTTATGATGATGGCCTGGAAGCTCGGTCCGGCCCTCGCCACAGGCAATGCCATCGTGCTGAAACCTTCCGAATTTACCCCTATAACGGCCCTGCGCGTGTGCTCACTGATCAACGAGGCCGGTTTCCCACCCGGGTCCGTTAATGTCGTTACCGGTTACGGCAACACAGTTGGCCAAGCCATTTCAGAGCACCTGGGCATCGATAAGGTCGCCTTCACTGGTTCCACGCTTGTCGGACGGAAGATCATGGAAGCGGCGGCAAAGTCAAACTTGAAGAATGTCACGCTGGAGCTCGGTGGAAAGTCACCTAATATAGTGTTCAACGATGCGGACCTCGACCTTGCGATTGACTGGTCCGCCCACGGCATTTAGTACGTACTCACGTGATTGGGCAGTCTCGTCGCTCCTCATCATCGGGGGTCTGCATTTCCCAGCTGGAACCACGGGCAGTGCTGCTGTGCCGGGTCACGTATCTTTGTCCAGTCGGGCATCTACGACGAGTTCCTGAAACGTTTCACTGCCAAGTCCAAGTCACTGAAGCTCGGAGACCCGTTCGCCAGCGATTCGTACCAAGGACCTCAAGTCTCCAAGATCCAGTTTGACGTACGTTTTCCTCATTCATCTCTCTCTCTTTCCGTTTACGACTATTCTAATGGGGATAATAATAATAATTTTGCAGCGCATCATAGATTTCATCGAATCGGGAAAGCAGCAAGGCGCGAGGGTGCACCTCGGAGGCGAGCAACACGGCACCGAAGGCTACTGGATCAAGCCTACCATCTTTACCGACACACGGCCAGACATGCGCATCGTCCAAGAGGAGATTTTTGGGCCAGTGGTCGTCATCATCAAGTTTGAGGACGAGAAGGACGTGCTACGCCAGGCGAACGACACGCTTTATGGCCTCGCCGCGGCGGTGTTCACGAAGGACATCACGCGCGGGATCCGGTTCGCGCACAGCTTGCACGCCGGCACGGCATGGGTAAACTGCGTCAACACGCTGGACCCGAACGTTCCGTTCGGGGGTTATAAGCAGTCCGGTATCGGGCGGGAGTTGGGCGAATATGCCCTGGCCAAGTGAGTAGTCGTGCTCTTCTTTTGCGCCACTTGTCCAGGAGTCAGACCTGATTGATCCTTTGCGCGTTTCTCTTTCCATTTTCTCACTAGCTACACCAATGTCAAGGCCATTCATATCAACCTCGGCCAACGCATCTGAACACAACAAAACACTGAGTCAAACGCCTTTTTTTTTGTAAGAAGGAAAAAAGAACAATTCAAATGAGCCTTTTTTGTAGTTGCTGATGTAGCTGTGTACTTGTAAAATATTGTTCTGCCTTGTGTTAACAGTACGCCACAAAACATTTCTCGTTCACCTCATTCAATCAATGAGATATTTTGGAAGATTGCGCCGGAGAGTGTAGCAACGCAAGGTATATGTCAGTACGGTAAGAAATCTCTTTGCACCGCAAAACAACAAGGATAGCCATAACTCGAAAGGTAAAAAAAAGCCTATGAGTTCCTGAAATGAATCCCCGTATCTTCTGCCCCTCGAGCGGGCCTCCCTTCCGTAAACTGAAAAAAAAATTGTAGGTGCAAAAGGTCTGCCTTGCGCAGCTCTCGACATATATATGTGCACGTTACTTGCTTTTAGATCGGTGGTCATTGCTGCACAATGCCCAGGAGGCTAAGAAAAGAGGAGAAAAAAAACACCCAGACCGGATCGAGGTGTTGTTCTTAGGGAAGTTGAGGAGAACAAGAGCAAACGCCGCCTCGGCGCCGACGGGATATATGCTGTATGCGTTTGTGCGAGCAAAGGTGGTGAGGGGGGGGTCAGGGGAATAAAAATGTGATTGATTGGCGGAGCAGGAACAAATTGCTCAGGTGCTTTTTGAGATCACAACGAATATGGGCCTGATGGTTGTTGAACCACGCACTCGCACACCCATATATCTAGGGAGTATTTAGGGCGCTGATGCGTTGCCTGTGCCAGGAGGTGGATGAGAGACTGCGTAGCGACGCGTGCGGACGGACGAGCGGGCGAGGCTGGACGCTGCGCAGACGGGAGAAATGCCCCAAAAAAAGAAAAAAAAAAAGTCGAGTTCCTGGAAAGAAGCCGAAAAGATGTAGAGAGGATTCGCACAGGTTTTAAACGGCGTCGGTGTCTTTGGTGAAACGGCGGTGAGACTGAGGTAGAGAAGTGTCCGGGGGGGGTTAGTTCGAACTGTGGGAGCCTGGAGGAACCCGCACAAAGGAGGGTACTAGGGGGTCTACAGGTTCCGGCATGTCCTCTCTGCAGGGATCTCGTCAGCTGGCTGGCGGGGCATGTGGGTGGCTTCTAGTACTGTACGGCGTGAGGGATTCAGAGAGGGGCTGATTCGTCAAACGAATAAAACATGCGAATGCCCTTTCTGGGCCGACTACTAATGGGCATAAAATCCTCAAGAGAACCGTAAGCAGAGCGGAGCAGTGGCAGCAAACATGTTAGATCATTTGTAGTGCCGAGAGAGGACCTCCCGGAGCAACACGCCAATCTTTCACCTCATTTCTCGTGCCAGGAAGAGAGAGACTCGAGACGGGAAAAAAAAAAGTCTTCAGATGGACCTCGTTCAGTTCCTCCTTCACTGTACTCGTGGCCAGCCCTTCACGCTGCTTTGACATTATTTCGCCGTTCAGTATCTAATATTCCCACCGCCTATCTCTGAGAGGAACGCAAATTTCCGAATTTCCTTTCCTCTCTGAGATAAGAGAACAGGGAATTGAGGATGAGGCTGTGATATGGGTGGATTCGGAGACGAGACGAGAAAGTAAATACTTCAGTCACGTGTGGAGAAGTCCGTCGTACGTACTCAGGCTACAAATAGACAACGAAGACAATTAGCCGGACACGGATGATTGATGACTAGTTGGATCCAGTTTAGAAACCAAGATAGCTCAAATGCCATAACTCATCTCAGCGTACCCTCAGATTCAACCCTTTGCCCCTCGATGCTGATGATGCATCTCTCGTTTCTGCAGGGGCATCACAGTTTCCTTCTGTGGGTCGGTACATTAAAGGTGAACAGGTTGCTCCGCTTTCGATTAATTTTTCATTATCCCCGTTTCCTCGTGGTGTCTTGAAAAATCCTCCATCCTGAGAGCTATATCAACTTCAATTTGTTCTTCAACTTGACGAGGTAATATATGACTTTTGCTCACGTTTCCAACAAGGGCCGTGCAGAGGCAGAATATTTAAAGTGGAGACCGGACAGAGATTCAAGAGTGTGGGATAGAAAGCGAACGATGTGCGCACTCGGTCAACACCGAGTGCCACCAGCTCTCAATCTACTTGACTCTGAATCTGCTGCGCATGTGCCATCTGCTCGGCACACATTGAATTTCACGAAATTCTTGAGATAACTACATTCTGGCTACTACACGACGTGTCACAGAGCATGCTGACTTTGAGGCACAGTACTGGATCAATGTGCATAAATGACGACGTTACGACATAAGTAGATGATAACAAGTCAAGGGATGGGAAGCAAAGAGCACCTACCAATCATTGATCTCGGGTGCATTTAGCACCGCTTAAATGATCTATTCCAGGGTGTGACAACTACAGGGTGATCAAAGAGTTGTCGCGCGGCGACGAATTGGCCAATATCCTGGCCGGGTCCGCATGCCGTGAGCCCTTCTAGATAAAGACTTTGAAGCACGGGTAACACTTCTGTTACTCTTTCCTCCGCGAGCTGTTGCAGTGCAGACGCGACAAGTCGTACGAGTTTCTTAGAAGGTACAAATTCTTCACGGAGGTGAACGGGTGGAAAATTTCAAGCCATTGCATGTCGTCCTCCCAACCTACTATCTGTGGCAGAAGCCCAGGATCGACGACTTGAATAGTTTCAAAAGTGGAGAGAGTAGGCGACAATGCGCTACAGCCTGGGCCAGGAATGAAAGCTGGTGATCTAACGTAGTGCACGGGACCCATAGGCGGATACCTGGACGGGAATCTGCACGCATTCGTCGTCAAAGTTCGAGTTGAGCGGAACGATCTCTGAGGGCCATAGTTGCGATATTGAGTGCGCTGGGTGTTTCTGTATGACTGATGAACTGGCAGAGTTGTGAAAAGTCATAATTGAGCTGTTGGAAGAGACGTATATCGACCTCGCATAGACGGGCATCCATCATGGATATGAAGCCCTCCGAGTACTCGCTACCGCCGCGGAAATAAAATGTAGTAAGAGTGGGGAGGACAGTGCGGGCGAGCGGAGGCAGAAGTCTGTCAGGGCGAGATTGAGAGGATCGGAATCCGAGTTTGAGCCATTTGGGCTGGTCGCTGCGGAGAGGCAAGTGACTACCGCCTCGGGTGACATATACCCAGAATGCGGCGTCTTCTCAAGGCAAAGAGTGACAAGATTATTGGCAGACAAAAGGATCTTTCGTGCTGCCCGAAGTGGAATGCCATCCAAGGAGCAGGATCGAAGATGTGGGGCGGATCCGCCTAGAAGGTCTTAGGAAAGACCACAGTTGTTTCATGGGTTGACCGAAGCTGCAGATGTGTCAGTTGCGGGAATGGCTTCCGCATCTTTTGGGCGAGACTTCCCAAACCTTCCTCCCCGGTCTTGCTAGAGATGGAGATTTCACTCACACGATCGCTGTGCTCGAGTGCGGCAAAGATGTTATCCGTACCATCCTTGGAGTAGTCATTTTCATATATGAAAATAGGGAAAGGTGGCCAGATATCCAGCAGTTCCCTCACAGGTTTGATTGGATTGCAGTTAATTGTCAGATTCAGGCGAAGCGGTGATGCAAAGACGATGGATCGCCATCTTCGGCACACATGTGCCAGCGTAATCCACCTCTCCCCGTGATAATAAAATTGGATATGGAAGTCGAATACCTCCAGGAGGGTCTCGTCAGGAAGGGTTTCGATAGTCAGTGGTTGGTAAAATGGGCCGATGCCGTCCTATGTCAGTGATTGTTGCAAAGGGGACCTGCACATTAACGTATCAACACTCACCTCGACCATCCTCGACCCACAGCTCTTCACGCGGACGCACAATATGCTTTCTGGCACTCGAATCCTTGACAGTCAGCATTGAAGATGTGCTGAGGAATGAATAATTGATGGAGCAACTGCTTGATGGCAAGAACGGATAATGGATGGGGTCTGGAGCACGCCCAAGCAAAGGTAAGTTAGATCACTTTGCATATTGCATATTGTACTACTACTTGGGAGGGGCTTGGCTTGGCTTCAGAGAGCTCCTAATGGCGGTCCGCGCGTCGGCGAAAACAACAACATGCATCCGCCTGCTTACGTGTACCCTGCACAGCCCGCGTCTGTCGGCAGATGCCGTACCCTCGAGGCTGTCAACCAAACACAGTAACGAGAACGAGGCATTAAACTCGGGCTCAGATATAACACCTTTTCCAGATGTACGCCTGTCCATCCTGGGCAGGTTGAACTCCCACTTGAAAATGCACAGGTTTTTATGGGCGCAATGTACAGTGTTCTATGGGTGCTAATTCGTCTATACAGTGTATAATCAAAGTACAGCAATGAAATCTATGACAGGGACAAGGGGGCAAATGTGAAGTAGGTGAGTGAAGGAATGCACGTGGCAGAGGTGCGATGGAGAGGATGCATGGGTATTACGATATTTGAAGGCACCGGAACCAGGAGAATTGTCAGCGGGATGCCAGCAACCTCGTTGATGTCTAGGGTGAAACTGGTGGTGCTGTGGAGGCGTCAACGGCGGGTGCAAAGCTGAAGACATTGGAACAGATAATAAGGTTGGGGGATGTATCAACAACGCCGTGCGGTTGAGTAGTGTAGCTAAGCCTTGCCTCGGAGGGGCTGGTCTGCCAATCTTTGGGCATGGCTTGGTCCTCTGGGCGCATCGCGGGAACCACCGTTGTCATTCTCGATCTCACCCACTTCCCTAGCTCTACTGGCATGAGACCGGGAATAAGGGCGGTGGATCGCTTTCATTAAGGTTCGATGTGGTTCATGCGTGCTGTTGAGTCAGGGAGCATTGTCGCTCTCACCTTCGTCGTCTACCACCTTTAGAGGCTCGACGAGTTCCACCGCTTTCGGGTTTTCACTCCTCTTTCTTGTACTTGGCGTTGCCGCCTATCCCTGAAAGTAATGGAAATTTCTGGAGAAAGTTATGGGGGCAAGGGGACGGGATGACGAGGCGAAAGGATACACACACTTGGATTTCTTGGCCTTGTAGAGGCCGCTTTTATGGGTATTTAGATTGTGCCTACTTGATATAGTCCATAGCAACGTCAATGTGAGGTGAACAAGTCCGAGGCAAAGGATGAAGCGGGGAATAAGTCGAGAGGAGCTCGGGAGGAGTTCGGAGGGGAGACGGGAACGCGGCCCGCTCGCCATATATGAGTACGGAAAGGTGAAAAACGAACGCGCAGGAGTGGCAAAGGGGAAACGAATGGCAGTATTGTAGGGGGCAGACTGTGGCGGCGCGTGCTGCACGCACGTTTCGAATTCGCATTCCTCTCAGAGATAAGGGAGCAGAACATGGATGAGGGCGATCTATCTGGAGGCTGCGATGCTACGTTGCGGGTTCTAAACCCAGTCCACAGTAGCGGGCTGCGAGATCCTCGGCTCGCAAGTAGTCACGAGACCTGCATACTTGGTCACGTGTTAAAAGAAGTCGCCTCGTCGTCGGTCGTCTTGCCTTTCCTGGAAGACTTCCTCAGGCTACATACAGTGCCCACATATATTATTCTATGTTACAATGAAGACAATTAGCTGGATGCATGCATGGATGATTGATGACTCCTTGGATCCAGTTCAGGTGTCCACATCTGAGGTAAGCTCAAACGTGCCACAATATAATATATTAGCTGCTCAACTCAAACTCGGCATGCTACAGAAAACTAACACAAGCAAGCAAGGCTACACACTTTGGCAGACGATAACGATATCAGTTGCATGGATAATAAACTGATCATGCGCCATAATGTACGAAATTCACCCAACGTTCCAATGTCATCCCCCTCTTTCTTCGCAGGTTCTTCACGGCGTCTCGAAGTGCCTTTGCAGTCCTCTCATAGTAACATCCCCCTTGTCTCCTGCCTGAGAACACTAATCTGTAAAAGTTCCCAGCCAGGTCCCGCCCATCTGTATCTGCCATCGCCCACATCGTCCCAACGATGCTGCGGAATCCGCAATATTGCATCGCCGCTGCGAGATGCAGGGCCTCATTGGCAAGGCTCTCGTCAGTCAGCTCCGCCGTGTGGCAGGCAGACAGGAAGGCAAACTCCGCTTCGGGAAGTCGAGATCGTACTATGTCGAGCAAGGAAAGGCGCTTGCCCCTGTAAAGCTTGAATGAAGCATCGAATGGCTTCCCTGGCTCGAGTATCCCATGGCAGACAATATGGGTAAACCGGTGATCCCGGAGGCGCTCCAGCACGGTAGTGGGTGTCGCCATTGCCGAGATAAGAGTTGTCACTCGAGTACTGACAACCTGTACGACTTGCATCTCTTCCAATGACTCTGGCATAGACGCATCTGGCTGGGCGACAAGAAGTATTGAAGCCTTGTCTAACGTCTGTGAGTTAGGTCGGTTGGATTCGATGAGTGCGGCAAGCGTTGGGGTGTACGACGGGATATACAGATCCATAAAGTAGCGTTCAGTGCCGTCGTCTGATGGAATGGGACCCATCGCATGAAGCGGAAGAGAGCAAAAAGCAGACGTCAGGCACCACCAAATGCGAGATTGTTCTGGCACATTTAACTCGTTGAGCCGTTGGATCACCGGCTGGCCGACAAGTTCATAGAGGCCCTTGAGTACAGACCTTAGCGCCTCCTCATATTTTTTCGAGTCCAGGCCTTCCTTCTGTGCACCCAATAACTGATCCCGCAATTTGTTAGCGCGGGCATAGAAATCATTGCTGGTAGGAATGAGGGAGGGAGGAGAGCTGTGGTGGAGAATGAGGATGTCCGAACGCCATCTGCAATGGTTGACGACAATGACTGGACCACGTGCAGCAGCAGAACGGAGGTTGTCAAAGGAGGGTGCTTTCAAGAAGCTCTCGAAACCTGGAAGAGCTTGTATCTGAAAAATAAGCTTGTCGCGATTAACCAAAAGCTGTCGTTGTTTTACCACGAGGTGACCAAACGGGTCCATTCCCTCGAGGCCACCCTCTCCACCATTATCACTGATGTTCGGGGAAACTGCCAACGTTAGCACCTCAAGGTCCCTATTGACCGCTGCGAACTTGTCTGCTAGATGCGAGTTGGCCACACGAAGCTGATTAATTGAGGTCCGGAGGCCACGCATTTCGGACCAGAGCAAGGCCCTTCCCCGTTCCAGGGTCTCGATGGCCTGCTGTAGTTGACCCATATGGATCTGATGGGACGCATAGTCCAACGGCAGCTCCTCGTAACTATCGCGCATCGCGACAAGTCTGGAATGCTGTATCTCGACAGTTGGAGCAAATGCAAGAGAGCCGTGCATCAAAGAGATTGCGCAGTCGTACGCAGTCGAGATGCATGGGTGCCCGAAGTTTCGTGCGACACGTGCCCATTGACATGAAATTTGGAACCGGTCAGGCGTCCTTGCACGTATATCATTGACAGCTAGGGGATATAGTTGCATGATTTCCTTTAAGTCCTCCCTGTTATGGTGCAGGTTGAAACGAATGGACAGAGATGAAATAAGCCGTTCGACTACGGCAAAGTAGACCGGCTGTACGCCTGGGATGTTGAGATCGTTGCGAAGAATGGAAATTGCCTCGTTGAGATGTTCGATTTCATTGGTGTATGAAAAGGAACGGAGGAGGAGGAGACCTAGTGCTATTCCGGCAAGTGGTGTAAATACACTACCAGGGTGAGAGGACGCAAGCAAAAGCCGACAATACTTGACAGCCTCTTCGATGTCTGCCATGTCGGTAATGCGATCAATGGAAAGAAATACATCGAAATGCTTGTCCGCCATCGTCATCGGGGGAGACTTGCCAACACTTGATTCAGCGAGAGACGCAGTCAAGTCCCGGAATGATAGATGGACAGAAACCTCTGGATTTACGAGAGGCGTTTCTGGAAGACCCGTCATGACGCTGGGGTCATTGAAACGCATCCCCTGGAGGAGAGAGAGCGCTTGTATGATGACAGGCTGCAATGGATCGTCAAGAGAAGTCCTGCCAAGCAAGGCACGAAGACGGTAGATTGCCTGCTCAAATATTCTGGCTTCCCGAACATAGTTGATCGAGCCTGGGCAAACGAGGCAATCAACCTCGAAGCTATTTCCTGGTTTTGAGTCAGCCTACCCCCAGGGGCACGGAAGGTGATGATTTTGTCTAGGATGGCCGTTCCTTCTTCGTAATCAGGACTCGAATATGTTATATGAAAGCGATCAAAGAGAGACCA
>WTXH01000126.1:0-102621 GCA_022376555.1 Russula compacta
GAGGCGGTCATCACCTTGGACGACTGGAACCTCCTTGCTGAGGTGTCGCGCTACCGCGTCCTGGACCGCGAGACCGATATTGCGTGCGCTGAGCTGTGCCTGGCTCAGGCGAATTTGGCAGCGTCTGAAGCTGCAAAGCAGGCGTGCGAGGACCGACTCGTGGCAGCAAGAGCCGCGAGAAAGATCCCCATGGTGGGAGTCAAGCGACCGCAGCTGGCCCGACAGTCGGCTTGGAGAAAAACAGGATGAGGACATCCTGTCTAGCGGAGGAGTGGTGTAACTGGCCTGGGGTGATGGTTCAACACCATCGCGCCCCTGTAAGTTGCAGAACCAGCCAAATAGAGGACTCGTACCCCGTTTCACATTCGTGCCCCGTTTCATGTAGATCAGCCTGTGATTTCTTGAGTGGCTTGTGCCATTGGTCGTTATTGTTCTGGCTTTAAAAATAGGTAGCACTGCCCCTTTCAGGCCCTAGGCCTGCCCTCATGTACTTAGTACTATAAATAGGGGACTCATTACGCCTGGTAGAGGCAAGTTGAGTCTCTTGTCTCAATCCTAGCAGTGTTCTACTTCATAGCGGGTGGCTACTGAGTTGGAGCTCAGCAAGCGGCAACCCGGTATCGACATCGACTTGCAGGTCGACTTCATCTCTATCAGTCTTCTAGGCCACTGAGAGGTCTAGCTATTCGACTTAGTGTGTCTATTGTTGCTGTCAAACCCTTGGCGGTGACAGGACGCCTGTACTCACCCCTTAAGGGCTTATGGACATATGTAGACCATAGGGACTATAAATACACCCTTGGGAGTGAGCAAGACGTCTCATCTCCTACAGAGTTCTTTCTCTGTGTGAAGCACCCTCTTCAGCTGCACTTCATCAAAAGAGGGGAACCATTCGTGTATCAAAATCGCCATATGCAGCCAACTTCTTCTTTGTAAAGAAGAAGGACAGGAAGTTAAGGCTGGTACAGGACTATTGGCCTGTCAATAAATGGACAAAGAGAAACAGGAACATCTTGCCCCTCATCCCACAAGTCATGGACTGACTCAGCGGATGCACCAAATTCACAGTAGTAGATGTGCGATGGGGCTACAACAATATTAGGATCAAAGAAGGGGACGAGTGGAAGGCCGCCTTCCTCACTCATGAAGGACTATTCAAACCCACTGTCATGTTCTTTGGCCTCACCAACTCCCCAGCAACCTTCCAGATGATGATGAATGCTATCTTCTGGCAAGAAGTAGGAGAAGGATGGCTCTCCATCTACATGGATGACATTGCCATTCACATGGCCAGGCGACCACACAAAACTGAAGAACAGCATACTGCCAGGCACCAGGAATACATCCATCGCATGCTAGACAAGCTGGAGGAAAATGATCTCTACCTCAGACTGGAAAAATGCCAATTTGAAAAAGAAGAGTTCGAATATCTAGGGGTCATTGTGGGAAAAGGTCACCTCAGGATGAGCCCTAAGAAGCTGCAGGGGATTGCAGACTGGTCTCCACCTAAAAACCCAACAGATGTCAGGAGCTTCCTGGGATTCACAGGCTACTATTGCTATTTCGTCCCAAACTACTCAAAAATCACACGACCCCTACTCAAGCTTACAAAGAAGGCCACCCCTTGGCACTGGGGAGAAGCCCAAATGAGAGCATTTGAGGAACTAAAAACAAGGATGTGTAGCAGCCCAGTACTGATCCAACCAAACGTCGAGAAGCAATTCACACTCTATGTCGACGCATCAGCATATGGCATGGGTGCTGTACTCTCGCAGGAGGGACAACAACACAACCTTACACCCACTTTGGCCCAGCGACATAAACCAATCCTCCACCCTGTAGCATACTACTCAGCAACGTTCACACCCACAGAACGAAATTACGACATCTATGAACGAGAACTGCTGGCTGTCATGAAAGCCCTAGCCCATTGGAGGCACTACCTAGGATGGACAAAAACACCATTCATAATCCGAACTGACCACGCTAACCTCCAGTACTGGAAGTCACCAAGAAACCTGAACCGACGAACCACACGATGGCATGCCGACCTCCAAGAATATGACTACATACTGGAGTACATCCTGGGCAAAACAAACACCGCAGCAGATGCATTATCCAGACCAACAAATGCGGACCATGGCAAGGATGACAATAAAGACATCATAATCATCCCACCCCACAGAATCCGAGCAGCACAGACAATTAACAGAAAAACCATTGTACCAAACCTCAAGGAGCTTAGACGAGCGATCATCAGAAACACCCATGACACACCTACATCTGGTCACCCAGGGAGAGATGAGACCCTAAGGAAGGTGCAAGAACGATACTGGTGGCTGAAGATGAAAGAATGGATCGTGGACTACATCAAAGGATGTGTGACATGTCAACAAGCAAAAATACTGATGCACTGGTCCCATGTCCCGCTCTACCGAATCCCTTCAGAACCAGGTACACTACCATTCCAGACTATATCCATGGACCTGATTACCGGACTACCGCAAAAATGAGGACTAGATGCAATCCTCACCATTGTGGATCATGGATGCTCCTGTGCCACCTTATTCCTCCCCTGTTCTACCATCAGTGACAGGGATCCACGGTTTACATCAAGTTTCGGAAAGGCGCTCACCAGAAGATTGGGGATACAACAAAACCTATCCACAGTGGCCCATCCCCAAACTGATGGTCTCTCTGAATGAAAGAGCCAATGGGTGGAACAATACCTACACCTGGTGACAGGCGGACAGCCAGATGACTGGATGGAATGGGTGGCAGTCGCAACCGCTGTCCACAACAATCAGAAAAACAGCACCACTGGGCTATTGCCCAATCAGATTCTAATCAGCTATGAGCCAACGTTGGGGCCCAGAGATTTAGGGGTCCAGACCAACAACGAGGCAGTGGAACAGCAGACACAGAAAATGAAGGAGGCATGGGATCGAGCAATCGAAGCGATCAACAGAAAGGCGGCCGAAGTACCACCAGGCCAATACAAGGCCGGGGATCACATATGGTTAGAAGGAACCCACCTTACACTCCCGCATCAAGGGTCCAAACTAAACCCGAAATGATACGGCCCTTTCAGAATCCTTAAAGAAGTATTCCTGGTTGCTTTCATGTTGCAACTTCCAGCCTCATGGTTGATCCACCTGGTATTCCATGCCTCCCTCCTTACCCCATATAGAGAGATGGACACTCATGGGCCCAATTACGCCCGACCTCCCCCTGAGCTGATAGATAACGAAGAACAATACGAGGTAGAGCAAATCAGAAACCATCGCTATCAGAAGCAATCAAAGAAGCTCCAGTATCTCATAAAATGGCAGGGCTACCCCAAAAGTGACAACACCTGGGAACCAGCTGACCAGGTGCATGCCCCGGATCTCCTTTGGGAGTATCACAAGCACTGGCCCTTAAACGATATAAAAGGGAAGCAGAAACCCTCGGCAAAAACATCAACTCAACCCTCATCCACTTGTCTCAACACCATTACCTCCTCATGTCTTCCCCTGTCCCAGTCCCAGTTCCAGCCCCCGTTGCACATATTGCACCCAAGGAGACTGTCCAGTCTCCCTCTGCAGCAGCCAGCCCTGGTCGCACCACTACCACTCCTGCCTCCAACACCATCCGCCTTCCTGGCGCATTCCCCGACCTGGAGACCAACACCTTCTGGGAAGGCCCCCTTTCCCCAGGCACTGTTTGATCTGTCCTGGATGGATATGAGAATCTCAACCCAACCCAGCTCCAGCAGCTGGCCAGTGGTCTCACCTCCACGCTCCAACAGCGGGAGACACTCTTCCAAGACGAGGTGCGATGCCTCAAGCGACAATTTGAAGAAGTCAATCGAGACAACCGCGAGCTTAAGGCATGGATCCAACAAATTGACGGAGAGCCCCTCCTGTGCCCCGACGGGTATGTCGACAACGACGGGAGGCTCCCTGAGTTCACTATCACCACCCTGGACGGCGAGAAGCCAGCCGTCTTCATCAAGCAGTTGGACGATGGGCGAGTGGCTGGGCTGGCGGCCAATGTGATGGGTGACCATGACGCCCAGATCATCAAGCTCTATGCTTGCCCCGAATTTAATGACTTCCCTCTCTCCCCGCTCCCACCTTGGTTCTGCACCCGTCTCTGGGGAACTGAGGTGGATTACCACCCACTCCAAGAGGCCATCATCAACCTGGACAACTGGCCCCTCCTCACCGAAATCACGCGATACCACGTTTTGGACTGAGAAGTTGACACACTGCGCGCCAAGCTACACCTGGCTCAGGCAAATTTGGCAGCATCTGAGACCGCAAAGCAGGCATGTGAGGACCGACTCATCACCACGAGGGCCGCCAAGAAGGTTCCACAAGTGGGGGTCAAGCGATATTGGCCCCAATTGGCAAGACAGTCAGGATGGAGGAAAACAGGATGAGGGCATCCTGTCTAGTGGGGGAGTGATGTAAATGGCCTGGGGTGATGGTTCAACACCATCGCGCCCCTGTAAGTTGTGGAACTGGCCAATTAGAGTGCTCGTGCCCTGTTTTGAGTTTCGTGCCCCATTTCATGTGTATCAGCTCATGATTTCTTGAGTGACATCTGCTACTGGTCGCTATTGTTCTGTCCGTGTTTCAGGTATAAATAGGTAGTAGCACTGCCCCTCAGGCCCTAGGCCTGCCCTCAAGTACTATGTACTATATCTAGGGGACTCATTACGCCTGGTAGAGGCAAGTTGAGTCTCTTGTCTCAATACTAGCAGTGTTCTACTTCATTGCGGGTGGCTACTAAGTCAAAGCTCAGCAAGTGGTAACCCGGGTATCAACATCGACTTGCAGGTTGACTTCCTCTCTATAAGTCTTCTAGTGTCACTGCCAAGGGTTTGACAGCAACAATAGACACACTAAGTCGATAAGCTAGGACTCGAAGTGTCCTGGAAGACTTGTAGAGAGGAAGTCAACCTGCAAGTCGATGTCAATACCCGGGTTACCGCTTGCTGAGCTCCAACTCAGTAGCCACCCATAATGAAGTAGAACACTGCTAGTTATTGAGACAAGAGACTCAACTTGCCTCTACCAGGCGTAATGAGTCCCCTATATATAGTACAGAGTACTTGAGGGCAGGCCTAGGGCCTGAAAGGGCAGTGCTACCTATTTATACCTAAAACACAACAGAGAACAATAACAACCAATGGCAAAGGTCACTCAAGAAATCACAAGCTGATACACATGAAACGGGGCACAAGACATGAAACGGGGTCAGATACTCTAAGTGGCTGGTTCCACAACTTACAGGGGTGCGATGGTGTTGAACCATCACCCCAGGCTGGTTACATTACTCCTCTGCTAGACAGGATGCCCTCATCCTGTTTTCCTCCATCCGGACTGTCTCCCCAATTGAGGTTGGTGTCACTTGACTCCCACTTGTGGGATCTTCTTGGCTGCCCTTGCTATGACGAGTCGGTCCTTGCAGGCCTGCTTCGCGGCCTCAGATGCCACCAGATTTGCCTGAGCCAGGTGTAGCTCGGCATGCAGTGTGTCACATTCACGATCCAGGACCTGGTATCATGTGATTTCAGCGAGGAGGGGCCAGTCATCCAGGTCGATGATGGCCTCACGTAGGGGGTGGTAATCAATTTCCATCCCCCATAGACGGGCGCGGAACCAGGACGGGAGTGGGGAAAGAGGGAAGTCATCGAACTCGGGGTGGGTGTAGAGTTTGATGACTTGGGCGTTGTGATCACCTGTTGCATTGGCCGCCAGCCTGGCCACCCGTCCATCGTCCAGTTGCTTGATGAAGATGGCGGGCTTCTCGCCATCTGGGGTGGTGATGGTGAACTTGGGGAGTCTCCCCTCATTCTCGACGTACCTGTCAGGGCACAAGAGGGGCTCCCCGTTGATTTGCTGGATCCGTGCTTTAAGCTCGCGGTTGTCCCAGTTGACTTCTTCGAACTGTCGCTTGAGGCATCGTTCCTCATCTTGGAAGAGCGCCTCCCACTGCTGGAGTGTGGAGGCGAGACCTGCAGCCAACTGGCAAAGCTGGGTTGGGCCGAGGTTCTCATATCTGTCCAGGACGGATCAGATGGTGCCAGGGGAAAGGGGGCCCTCCCAGAATGCGTTGGTCTCAAGGTCTGGGAATGCGCCAGGGAGGCGGATGGTATTGGAGGCAGGGGTGGTAGCAGTGCGACTGGGGCTGGCTGCTGTGGAGGGAGACTGGACAGTCTCCTTGGGCGTGAGATGCATGGCTGGTGCTGGGACTGGGATTGGAGTGGGGGAAGACATGAGGAGGTAATAGTGTTGAGAGTGGAAGAGGGTTGAGCTGCTGCTTTTGCCAGGGGTTTCTGCTTCCCTTTTATCTCATTCAAGGGCCGGCGCTTGTGATACTCCTGGAGGAGATCCAGGGCATGCACCTGGTCAGCTGGTTCCCAGGTGTTGTCACTTTCGGGGTAACCCCGCCACTTTATGAGATATTGCAACCCTTTTGATCGCCCTTGACGGCAATGATTCCTGATCTGTTCTACCTCGTATTGTTCCTCATCATTGATCAAGTCGGGGGGAGGTTGGGCGTAATTGGGCCCGTGGGTGTCCATCTCCCTATACAGGGTAAGCAGGGAGGCATGGAATACCGGGTGGATCAGCCACGAGGTGGGGAGTTGTAGGAGAAAGGTGACTGGAGATACTTCTTTGAGTATCTTGAAAGGGCCATACCATTTCGGGTTCAATTTGGACCCTTGATGTGGGAGCGTCAGGTGGGTTCCTTCCAGCCACACCTGATCTCCGACCCTGTATTGACCCACGGGTGCTCCAGCCACCTTTTTGTTAATTGCCTTGATTGCTTGGTCTCGTGCCTCTTCCATTCTTCGCATCCTTTGTTCTACTGCCTTGTTGTTGGTTCGGACCCCCAAATCTCCGGGCCCTAGTGTCGGTTCATATCCAATTAGAATCTGATTGGGAGATAGCCCGGTAGTGCTATTTTTCCAGTTGTTGTGTACAGCAGTCGTGACTGCGACCCACTCTGTCCAATTGTCTGGCTGTCTGCTCATTACCAACCATAGGTATTGTTCCACCCATTGATTCTTCTGCTCAGATAGGCCATCAGTTTGGGGATGGGCAGCCGTGGATAAGTTTTGTTGTATCCCTAGCCTCTTGGTGAGTGCCTTTCCAAAACTCGACGTGAACCATGGGTCTCAATCACTGATAACCTTTCTTGGCAACCCGTACCATGGGTAGAGATGGTCCAGGTACAATTGGGCAATTCCTGGCCTGGTGATGTTGGTTGAACAGGGGAGGAATAGGGCAGCACGAGAACACCCATGATCTATGATGGTAAGGATTACATCCAATCCTTGCTTTGACGGTAGTCCAGTGATCAGATCCATGGATATGGTCTGGAATGGCAGTGTGCCTGGTTCTGAGGGGATTCAATAAAGCAGGACGCAGGGCCGGTGTGTCAATATCTTCGCTTGCTGGCATGTTGCGCATCCTCGGACGTAGTCTGCAATCCATTCCTTCATGTTTGGCCACCAGTACCGCTCTTTTACTTTTCTCAGGGTTTTGTCTCTCCCTGGGTGACCAGATGTGGGGGTGTCATGGGTGTTTCTGACGATGGCTTGTCTGAGTCCTTTGAGGTTCGGTACCACAGTTTTCCCATGAATTGTTTGTGCTACTCGAATTCTGTGGGATGGAATGATGGTGACGTTTTTATTGTCGTCCTTGCTGTGGTCCATGTTTGATGGTCTCAATAGCGCATCTGCTGCGGTGTTTGTCTTTCCTGGGATATATTCCAGGATGTAGTCATACTCTTGAAGGTCGGCATGCCATTGGGCGGTTTGTCGATTTAGATTTCTTGGCAATTTCCAATACTGGAGGTTGGCATGGTCGGTTTGGATGATGAATGGTTGTTTTGTCCATCCTAGGTAGTGTCTCCAGTGGGCTAGGGCTTTCATGACAGCTAACAGCTCCCATTCGTAGATATCATAGTTTCGTTCTGTGGGTGTGAACGTTGCTGAATAGTACGCCACTGG
Source organism: Russula compacta (assembly GCA_022376555.1). Taxonomy (NCBI): domain Eukaryota; kingdom Fungi; phylum Basidiomycota; class Agaricomycetes; order Russulales; family Russulaceae; genus Russula; species Russula compacta. The sequence goes on from WTXH01000126.1 coordinate 8,012, forward strand.
GTGCAGAATGGGTTTGTGTCATTGGGCCAGTGTTGGTGTGAGGTCGTGCTGTCCCTCCTGTGAGAGTATGGCGCCTACACCATATGCTGATGCATCAACGTGAAGCGTGAACTGTTTCTCAATGTCTGGTTGGATCAGTACTGGGCTTCCACACATTCTTGTCTTCAGCTCTTCAAACGCCCTTGTTTGTGCTTCTCCCCAGTGCCACAGTGTGGTCTTCTTTGTCAATTCTAGTAGGGGTTGTGCAATTTTTGAGTAGTTCGGGACAAAGTAGCAGTAATAGCCCATGAACCCCAGGAAGCTTCTGACTTCGGTTGGGCTTTTTGGTGGGGACCAATCCGCAATTCCTTGCAGTTTCTTGGGGCTCATCCTGAGGTGCCCCTTTCCTACAATGACTCCTAGATACTCGATTGCCTCTTTCTCGAATTGGCACTTCTCCGGCTTGAGGTAGAGGTCGTTTTTCTCTAGTTTATCCAACATTCGATGGACATATTCCTGGTGTCTGGCCGTGTGTTGTTCTTCCATTTCGTGTGGTCGTTTGGCTGTGTGAATGGCGATGTCATCCATGTAGACAGAGAGCCAGCCCTCTCCTACTTCTTGTCAGAATATGGCGTTCATCATCATTTGGAAGGTTGCGGGGGAGTTGGTGAGGCCGAAAAACATGACCATAGGTTCGAATAGTCCTTCATGGGTGAGGAAGGCTGCTTTCCACTCATCTCCTTCTTTGATCCTGATGTTGTTGTAGCCCCATCATACATCCACCACCATAAACTTGGTGCATCCGCTGAGTCGATCCACGACTTGTGGGATGAGGGGCAAGACATTCCTGTTTCTTTTCATCCATTTGTTGACAGGTCGGTAATCCTGTACCAGTCTTAGCTTTCCATCCTTCTTCTTCACGAAGAAGAAGTTGGCTGCGTATGGTGATTTCGAGATGCAAATGGTTCCCCTTTTTAGGTGCTCTTGCATGAGCTTGTGCATCTCGGCTTTTTCTTCTTGTGTGAGGGGTAGCAGTCATCCGGGCATTGTGTCGGGTGCCCTAGGTAGTAATTCGATGGCGTGGTCCCATATGGTGGAGCTGGGCATCTGCTGTGAGTCTTCCTTGCTGAAGACTTTCTTGTGCTGTCTGTATTCAGCTGGTATGGTGTCGTTTTGTTCCAGGTTGCCTGTGACGCCTCCTATTGTTACTCTTCCTAGGAGGTATGTGTTGGTTCACTTTTTGAGTGGTCATGGTACATTTTTGGTTCAGGGTACGTATACTGCTTTCGCAGCATTTGGAGCTGAGAGGACGATAGGGAGGTGAGTGAAATCGATCCATCCCTTCTTCCAGTTGATCTTCGGTTGGACGGAGGTGAACCACAGGTATCCGAAGATGGCCTTATGGTCTCCTAGATCCAAGAGGAAGAACCTTTGGTTTGTGGTTTGCATTCCTGTTCTAAATTGTAGGTCGGTGTAATATTTGAGGGCTCCGCTTTTATTCTCTGTTCCATTGACGTTGAACAATGGCCTCGGGTTTGCCAATCGTTTGATGGGGAGTCGCAACCATTTGGCATAATTGAGACTCATGAAATTTTCTGTGGCCCCTGAGTCCACAAGGGCCACTCCTTCAGCTCTTTTCACAATTGATCGTGCATAGAAATGGACTGTCATAGATTTCCTTGCTGATATGTACACATTATTGCTATGAATCCACCTAAGCAGGGCCGATCTGATTAGGCAGAGGGAAAATCCTGTGCGACTCCCATTTCTTTGGCCAGTTTTATCTGGTCATCAAGGGACATCCCCTCTAATTGGGCTCTCATGGTGGCCACCGAGGTTCCTTCTGATGGTTCTGCCATCTGGTAGTCTTGGTCTTCTTCTTCTTGGAGGTCGATCAAGTTTGCTTGTCTGGGGTTTTGCCTATAGGGATTCCTAGGCTGCTGTCATCTCTCGGGGCAGGCGCAGGTGAAGTGTCCTTCTCTCCCGCAATTGAAGCATCGCATTGCTTCATATCCTGGCACTGACACATTTCCTCTTGTGGGTGGTCCCGTCCGTTGCCTCCAGTTTCCTTGTCCTCTCCAGTTGTTAGGGGTGTGGCCCCTGGATAGATCCATGGGTACTGGAGTATTGTTCATGGATGGTGGTGTGTTTGTCAAGTTGTATTGGGGATGGTTCCCCTGGTTATATTGAGGCTGCCAATTTCTCTGTTGAAATGGCGGTGGTCTGGGTGGATTGTTGAATCATTGGAACGGTGATTGTGCTCCCAGGGTCTTTTTCAATATGCCATCTATGATGGTCTTTCCTTGTGCGATGGTCTTGACCTTTTCCTTGAGGTAGTGATAATTGAGGGGGATTGGCGGTTTGAGGGTGTCGTGTAGGAGTGAGGTCGGGATTCCCTATAGGAATATGTTGTAGGTTTCTTCATTTCCCAATGTATATCCCACCTTTCTTGCCAGGCTTTCAAACCTGGTGATATACTCGTCATAGTCAGACCCCTTCATCCGGCAATCCGGATTTCGTTCCTGGCCCGTTGGGCTGCTTGAGTATCCTGGAACTGTTGGCTAAATTCCAGAAGGAATTGATCCCATAAGGCTGGGATGTTATCTTGGGGCATTTGTAGCCTATCGATCCATTCGCCCATATCTCTGACCCATTGGGCTGTGTTTTCTCCCTTGATGAGGGTGAGGGTGAAGGCAATCTTTTTGAAGGGGGAGTTATATCCCGCTACATCCGCATTTAGGCGCAGGTACCCTTTTACTTCTTCGATAAAGTTGTCGGCTTTTGATCTATCTCCCATGAAGACTTGTGGGAGTGCTCCCATGGTTTTCACGTTGGCGGCTGCTGCCACCAGTATTTGGGGTGCATTTGGGTCTGGTCCTCCTCCTGGTCCTCCTGGTCCTCCTCCGGACCCTCCTGGTGGTCCTGACCTTTTGAGGACCTGTCTGAGGACATTCTGGATGTGCTGTGGTGCACTTTGGGTGGTTGTAGATGGTTGTGCGGCAATAGCTGTGGCTGTGGTGGTTTGGGTCGTCATAGCTTGTGAAAGGCTAGGGATTCTAGCTCCTGCTGGTAAGGCATCGGTTGGTATTCCTTGGAGTGGAGTGAGGGTTCTGGTGGGAAACACTGGTGCTTTTTCTTCCACTGGTGTGATCTTGATCTTGTTAAAGGCGTCATCGATTTCTTTGACCGCCTCATCTGACTCTGTGTCTGAGATGACTTCGGTTCCTCTAGCTCTTCGTTGAGGAGTTGTCAGCTTCCGATCCTTCAGTGTCATACTCGTGTAGCTGTGGGACTGCTGCTCCCAATGTATATCGTCCTTCAGTCCAATGGACTTCCTTCCACCTACTGTCGTGGATGCACACCAGTTTCGGGTTGGTTGGCGCTTTGCCTCTTGCCGTGACAATGATCTGTATATCCCGATCTGTGGGATTCGCTGGATGCTCTTTGGAAATGTATTGAACCCTGTGGTTCCTTCTGCCTTCGGTGGTGTCTACCCAATCGAGGGTCGTGGTCTGCAGTGCTCTCTCTGAACTGCTAGCCGTGTTGAGAAGAAAGTTGAGTCTAATGTCACCACCAAGGGTTTGACAGCAACAATAGACACACTAAGTTGATAAGCTAGGACTTGAAGTGTCCTGGAAGACTTGTAGAGAGGAAGTCAACCTGCAAGTCGATGTCGATACCTGGGTTACCACTTGCTGAGCTCCAACTCAGTAGCCACCCATAATGAAGTAGAACACTGCTAGTTATTGAGACAAGAGACTCAACTTGCCTCTACCAGGCGTAATGAGTCCCCTATATATAGTACAGAGTACTTGAGGGCAGGCCTAGGGCCTGAAAGGGCAGTGCTACCTATTTATACCTGAAACACGACAGAGAACAATAACAACCAATGGCAAAGGTCGCTCAAGAAATCACAAGCTGATACACATGAAACGGGGCACAAGACATGAAACGGGGTCACATACTCTAAGTGGCCAGTTCCACAACTTACAGGGGCGCAATGGTGTTGAACCATCACTCCAGGCCGGTTACATCTAGGCCACTTCGAGGCCTCACTCATCACTTAGTGTGTCTATTGTTGCTGTCAAACCCTTGGTGGTGACATATAAGACATAAAAGGACTAAAGACATCATGTACTATTTAGGCCCAGTTGGTTTACTTGGAATGTCATCTTTTACTTTTAAAGACATCAATAAGAACAGCATTCCTTTTTAAAGGACATATTGGCTTTAAAAAGATATGCTTTCTATTAAAAGATGGCATGACATAAACCTGACAGCCAAACTTATAAAAGACAATCTGACTTTCAAAAGTCAACTACATCAGATGGAGTGCTTTTAGGTACATAGCAGCAGGGCATGGATGGCATACAAATACAATTTGATAGTTGACCTATTTAAACAAGCTAGCTATGCAGGAATATCATCATATAATGGGTCCAGCAGCTCATCCTCACTACTGGTACCCAATCTGACCCCATTGCCCCCTGAACCAACTTCATTATCCATCTTATGGTTCTCCAAGGCAGTTGTGTAGATATCAATCCACTGCTGATCTTTGAGGGCCTGAATCCTTTTCAGGAATACAGAAGCATGCTTGACTGCTGTCACTGTCCCTTTCTGTGACACCACATTGTAGTCACCCCAGTTTGCCTTCAAGAATGCACCAGGCTTCAAGCAAGGTGGATTAAAAGAGCCTTTTGTGGAGTACAAAAGAGCACAATGGACCTAAAAAAGAACTAGTAAACATTAAGAAAACCTATATATAAAGGGGTACATGCAGCTTGGATGGATATGATAAGTGTGCCAACTGGCCACTCATCTAGTCATAAATTGTCGTCAATGTTTGCAGTTGCTAAGATATGCTGAAGAAATGTTTGTGCAACCAGGCATCCTTGAAATAACCCCTAAGAAATATGAGGTTAGTGAGCCACCACAGATGTGTAACCGGCCTGGGGTGATGGTTCAACACCATCGTGCCCCTGTAAGTTGCGGAACTGGCCAATTAGAACGTTTGACCCTGTTTTGTGTTTCTTGCCCCATTTCATGTACATCAGCTCGTGATTCTTGAGCGACCTTTGCTACTGGTCGCTATTGTCTCTTTCGTGTTTCAAGTATAAATAGGTAGTAACACTGCCCCTCAGGCCCTAGGCCTGCCCTCAAGTACTATGTACTATATATAGGGGACTCATTACGCCTGGTAGAGGCAAGTTGAGTCTCTTGTCTCAATCTTACCAGTGTTCTACTTCATTGTGGGTGGCTACTGAGTCGGAGCTCAGCAAGCGGTAACCCAGACATTGATATTGACAAGACACATCAACTTCATCTCTATAAGTCTTCTAGGTCACTTCGAGATCTAGCTCATCAACATAGTATGTCTATTGTTGCTGTCAAACCCTTGGCGGTGACATTAGACTCAACTTGTTTTTCAATATGGCTAGCAGTTCAGAAGGAACACTGCAGACTACGACCCTCGATTGGGTAGATGCTACCAAAGGAAGAAGGAACCACAGGGTTCACTACATCTCCAAAGAACACCCAGCCAATCCCACGGATTGGGATATACAAATTATCATCACAGCAAGAGGCAAAGCACCAACCAACCCAAAGCTGGTGTGTATCCATGACGATAAGTGGAAGGAAGTCCACTGCACTGAAGGACGATACACCTTGGGAGCAGCAGTCCCACAGCTACACGAATACGACACTGAAGGATCAAAAGCTGACGAGCTTCTCGACGAAGAACTAGAAGGACCTGAGGTTGTCTCAGACACAGAATCAGATGAAGCGGTTAAAGAGATCGACGACGCTTTCAATAAGATCAAGATCACCCTGGTGGAAGAAAAAGCACCAACATTCCCCATCAGAACCCTCACTCCACTCCAAGGATTGCCAACCAACGCTTTACCAGCAGGAGCTAGAATCCCAGCCTTTCACAAGCCATGTCTACACAGACCACTACAGCCACAGCTGTTGCCACCCAGCCATCCACAACAACCCAAAGTGCACCACAACACATTCAAAATGTCCTCAGACAAGTCCTCAAAAGTCAGGACCACCAGGAGGGCCCAGAGGAGGACCAGGAGGACCAGGAGGACCAGACCCGAATGCACCACAAATACCCGTGGCAGCAGCTGCCGACATAAAAACCATGGGAGCACTCCCACAAGTCTTCATGGGAGACAGGTCTAAAGCCGATGACTTCATTGAAGAAGTAAAAGGGTACCTGCACCTGAATGCAGACATAGCAGGATACAACTCCCCCTTTAAAAAAATCGCTTTCACCCTCACCCTCATCAAAGGAGAAAACACGGCCCAATGGGTCAGAGACATGGGGAGTGGATCAACAGACTACAAATGCCCTAAGACAATATCCCAGCATTATAGGACCAATTCCTCCTAGAATTCAGCCAACAGTTCCAGGACACCCAGGTGGCCCAGTGGGCCAGAAACAAATTAGGGACTGCCAGATGAAGGGGTCCGACTACAATGAATACATCACCAGGTTTGAAAGCCTGGCAAGGAAGGCAGGATATACACTAGGAAACGAGGAGACTTACAACATCTTTCTACAAGGAATCCCAGTGTCACTCCTACATGACACCCTGAAGCCACCGATCCCCCTCAACTATCATGACCTTAAAGAAAAGGTCAAAACCATCACACAAGGAAAAACCATCATAGATGGCATTCTAAAGAAGACCCTGGCAGGACAATCACCCTTCCAAAGGCTCAACAACCCGCCCCAACCACTGCCATTTCAACAGAGAAACTGGCAACCCCGATACAATCAGGGAAGCCATCCCCAGTACAATTCAACAAATGCACCACCATCCATGAATAACACCCCAGTCCCCATGGACCTGTCCAGAAGCTGCACCCCTAACAACTGGAGAGGGCAAGGAAACTGGAGACAAAGGACAGGACCACCCGCAAGGGGAAATGTATCAGCACCAGGGTACGAAGCAATGCAATGCTTTAACTGCGGCAGAGAAGGACACTTTGCCTGCACCTGTCCTGAAAGGTGACAGCAGCCCAGAAACCCCTACAGGCAAAGCCCTAGGCAAGCCAACCTTATTGACTTCCAGGAGGAAGAAGACCAAGACTACCAGATGGCAGAGCCATTTGGGGAAACCTCGGTGGCCACCATGCGAGCACAGCTGGAGGGAATGTCCCTCGACAATCAGATTAAACTGGCCAAAGAAATGGGAGTTGCGCAGGATTTTCCCTCTGCCTAATCAGATCGGCCCTGCTTAGGTGGATTCATAGCAATAACATGTACATATTAGCAAGAAAATCCATGACAGTCCATTTTTATGCATGATCAATTGCAAAAAGAGCCAAAGGAGTAGCCCTCATAGACTCAGGGGCCACCGAAAACTTCATGAGTCTCAGCTATGCTAGATGGTTACGACTCCCCATTAAACGACTTGCGACCCCAAGACCATTGTTCAACGTCGATGGAACGGAAAACAGAAGTGGAACCCTCAAGTACTACACCGACCTACAGTTCAAAACAGGGATGCAGACCACGAACCAAAGATTCTTTCTCTCTGACCTAGGGGACCACAAAGCCATCTTCGGATATCCATGGTTTGCCTCCATCCAGCCAAAGATCGACTGGAAGAAAGGATGGATCAACTTCACCCATCTCCCTATTGTCCTCTCCACTCCAAATGCTGCCAAAGCAGTATATGTATCTCGAACAAAGAACGTACCACAACCAATCAAGAATAGAACTGACATATACCTTCTGGGAAGGGTGACAATAGGAAGTGCCATGAATAACCCAGAACAGAACAATGCCATACCAACCGAGTATAGGCTACATGGAAAAGTGTTCAGCAAAGAAAACTCATAGCAATTGCCCAGCTCAACCATATGGGATCATGCCATCAAGCTATTACTGGGGGCACCCGATACTATGCCAGGACGACTGCTACCCCTCACATAAGAGGAAAAAGCTGAAATGCACAAATTTGTCCAGGAGCATTTAAAGAGGGGAACCATTTGCGTCTCAAAGTTGCCATATGCAGCCAACTTCTTCTTTGTAAAGAAGAAGGATGGAAAGTTGAGACTGGTACAGGATTACTGGCCTGTCAACAAATGGACAAAAAGAAACAGAAATGTCTCGCCCCTCATCCCACAAGTCATGGACTGACTCAGCAGGTGCACCAAATTCACAGTGGTAGACATGCAATGGGGCTATAACAATATCAGAATCAAAGAAGGGGACGAGTGGAAGGCCGCTTTCCTTACCCACGAGGGACTGTTCGAACCCACAGTCATGTTCTTCGGTCTCACTAACTCCCCAGCAACCTTCCAAATGATGATGAATGCCATCTTCCGGCAAGAAGTAGGAGAGGGCTGGCTCTCTGTCTACATGGACAACATCGCCATTCACACAACCAAACAACCACACGAAACAGAGGAACAGCACACTGCCAGACATCGGGAGTATGTCCATCGCGTGCTGGACAAGCTGGAAAAGAATGACCTCTACCTCAAACCAGAAAAATGCCAATTCGAGAAGGAGGAGATCGAATACCTAGGAGTCATCGTGGGAAAAGGTCATCTCAGGATGAGCCCCAGAAAGCTGCAGGGAATCATGGACTGGTCCCCACTAAGAAACCCAACCAATGTCAGGAGCTTCTTGGGGTTCACAGGCTATTACTGCTATTTGTTCTGAACTATCAAAGATCACACGACCCCTACTTGAACTGACAAAGAAAGCCACACCTTGGCATTGGGGAGAGGCACAGACAAAAGCATTCAAAGAGCTTAAAACAAGGATGTGTGGCAGCCCGGTACTGATCCAACCAGATGTGAGAAGCAGTTCACACTTCACGTCGACGCATCGGCATACGGCGTAGGCGCCATACTCTCGCAGGAGGGATGGCACAACCTCACACCAACCTTGGCCCAGCGACATAAACCAATCCTACACCCAGTGGCATACTACTCAGCAACATTCACACCCACAGAACGAAACTACAACATCTATGAATGAGAACTGTTAGCTGTCATGAAGGCTCTAGCCCACTGGAGACACTACTTAGGGTGGACCAAAATGCCATTCATAATCTGAACCGACCACGCCAACCTCCAGTACTGGAAGTCACCAAGGAATCTAAACCAATGGACCACACGATGGCACGCTGACCTCCAAGAATACAACTACATACTGGAATACATCCCAGGCAAAACAAACACCACAGCAGACACATTATCCAGACTGTCAAATGTGGACCATGGCGAGGACGATAACAAAAACGTCACAATCATTCCGCCCCACAGAATTTGAGCAGCACAGACAATTCACAGGAGAACCATTGTACCAAACCTCAAGGAGCTCAGACGAGCTATCATCAGGAACGCCCATGACACACCCACATCTGGTCACCCAGGGAGAGATGAGACCCTAAGGAAAGTACAAGAGCGGTACTGGTGGCCGAAGATGAAAGAATGGGTTGCGACTATGTCAAAGGATGTGCGACGTGCCAACAAGCCAAGATACTAACACACTGGCCCCATGTCCCACTCTACCGAATCCCCTCAGAACCAGGCACACTACCATTCCAAGCCATATCCATGGACCTAATCACCGGACTACCACTAAAGCGAGGATTAGATGCAATCCTCACTATTGTAGATCATGGATGCTCCTGTGCCACCCTATTCCTCCCCTGTTCTACCAACATCACGGGCCAGGGATCGCCCAACTTTACCTAGATCACCTCTATCCATGGTACAGGCTACCGAGAAAATTATCAGCACAGAGACCCATGGTTTACATCAAGTTTCAGAAAGGCGCTCACCAAAAGACTAGGGATACAACAAAACCTGTCACAGCAGCCCACCCCCAAACTGATGGCCTATCCGAACAAAAGAACCAATGGATAGAACAATACCTGCAGTTGGTGACAAGCGGACAGCCAGATGACTGGACAGAATGGGTTGCAGTCGCAACCACAGTGCACAACAACCGAAGAATAGCACCACTGGGCTATCTCCCAATCAAATTCTGATCGGCTATGAACCACACTGGGGCCCAGAGATTTGGGGTCCAAACCAACAATGAGGCAGTAGAACAGTGGACACAAAGAATGGAGGAGGCACGAGATCAAGCAATCAAAGCAATCAATAAAAGGTGGCCAAAGTACCAACGGGTCAATATAGGACCGGAGACCAAGTGTGGCTGGAAGGAACCCACCTGACACTCCCACATCAAGGGTCCAAATTAAACCGAAAAGGTACGGCCCTTTCAAGATCTCAAAGAAATATCCCCGTCGCCTTCCTGCTACAACTCCCCGCCTCATGGCTGATCCACCCAGTGTTTCATGCCTCCCTCCTTACCCCATATAGGGAACAGACACCCACGGGCCCAATTACGCCCACCTCCCCCTGATTTGATTGATAATGAAGAACAATAGAGGTGGAGCAAATTAGAAATCATCGCCATCAAGGGCGATCAAAGAAGCTGCAATATCTCATAAAGTGGTGGGGCTACCCCGAAAGTGATAACACTTGGGAACCAGCTGACCAAGTGCACGCCCCGGATCTCCTTCGGGAGTATCACAAACGCGGCCCTTGAACAATATAAAAGGGAAGCAGAAACCCCCGCAAATCATCAGCTCATCCTCCTCGCTCACCACAACACTATTGCTTCCTCATGTCTTCACCTGTCCCAATCCCAGTTCCGGCCCCTGCCACACGTATCAGCCCGAGGAGGCTGTCCGATCTCCCTCTGCAGCGACCAGCCCCGGTGGGCCACTACCACCCCTGCCTCCAACACCATCTGCCTCCCTGGCGCATTCCCCATCTTGAAACCAACGCCTTCTGGGAAGGCCCTCTCTCTCCGGCACTGTCTGATCTGTCCTGGATGGATATGAAAACCTCAGCTGACCCAGCTCCACCAACTGGCTGCGGGCCTCGCCTCCACACTCCAGCAGGAGAGGCGCTCTTCCAAGATGAGGCACGATGCCTCAAATGCCAGTTTGAGGAGGTCAACAAGGACAACCATGAGCTCAAGGCGCGAATCCAGCAGATCGATGGAGAGCCCCTCCTATGCCCCGACGGATATTTCGAGAATGACGGGAGGCTCCCGAGTTCACCATTACAACCCCAGATGGCGAAAAGCCTGCCATCTTCATCAACAGCTGGACGATGGGCGAGTGGCCGCCTGGCAGCCAATGCAACGGGCGACCACATGCCCAGATCATCGAGCTCTATGCTGCCCCGACTTGACGACTTTCCCCTCTCCCCGCTCCGCCTTGGTTCCACCCGCCTCTGGGGAACTGAGTCGACTACCACCCACTCCGAGAGGCTATCATCAGCTGGATGACTGGCCCCTCCTCGCCGAGATCACAATACCGAGTCCTGGACGAGAGGTCGACACTCTGTGCGCCGAATTACGCCTGGCTCAGGCAAATCTGGTGGCATCTGAAGCCGCAAAGCAAGCATGCGAGGACTGACTCATGCTGCAAGGGCTGGAAAGAAAGTCCCACAAGTGGGAGTCGAGCGATATCGGCCCAGTTGGCAAGACGATCGGGATGGAGGAGACAGGATGAGGGCATCCTATCTAGCGAGGGAGTGATGTAACCGGCCTGGGGTGATGGTTCAACACCATCGTGCCCCTGTAAGTTGCGGAACTGGCCAATTAGAGTTTGACCCTGTTTTGTGTTTCTTGCCCTGTTTCATGTACATCAGCTTGTGATTCTTGAGCGACCTTTGCTACTGGTCGCTATTGTCTCTTTCATGTTTCAAGTATAAATAGGTAGTAACACTGCCCTCAGGCCCTAGGCCTGCCCTCAAGTACTATGTACTATATATAGGGGACTCATTATGCCTGGTAGAGGCAAGTTGAGTCTCTTGTCTCAATCTTACCAGTGTTCTACTTCATTGTGGGTGGCTACTGAGTCAGAGCTCAGCAAGTGGTAACCCAGACGTCGATATCAACAAGACACGTCGACTTCATCTCTATAAGTCTTCTAGGTCACTTCGAGATCTAGCTCATCGACATAGTGTGTCTATTGTTGCTGTCAAACCCTTGGCGGTGACACATCCTGTCACTGCCAAGGGTTTGACAGTAACAATAGACACACTAAGTCGACAAGCTAGGACTCGAAGTGTCCTAGAAGACTTATAGAGGCGAAGTCGACCTGCAAGTCGATGTCGATAGCTGGGTTACTGCTTGCTGAGCTCCTACTCAGTAGCCACCCGCAAATGGAGGAGAACACTGCTAGTATTGAGACAAGAGACTCAACTTGCCTCTACCAGGCGTAATGAGTCCCTATTTATAGTACAAGTACTTGAGGGCAGGCCTAAGGCCTGAAGGGGGCAGTGCTACCTATTTTAAAGCAGAACAATAACAGCCAATCGCACAAGCCTCGCAAGAAATCACAAGCTGATGTACATGAAACGGGGCACAGACATGAAACAGGACACGAACTCTATATTTGGCCGGTTCCGCAACTTACAGGGGCGCGATGGTGTTGAACCATCACCCCAGGCTGGTTACACCACCCTGTCGCTAGACAGGATGCCCTCATCCTGTCTTTCGCCATGCTGATCGCCTAGCCAGTTGTGGCCGCTCGACCCCACCATGGGGATCTTCTTTGCAGCTCTTGCTGCGACGAGCCGGTCCTCGCACGCCTGCTTTGCAGCCTCAGACGCTGCCAGATTTGCCTGAGCCAGGCGTAGCTCAGCGCGCAGGATATCGGTTTCGCGGTCCAGGACGTGGTACCGCGAAACCTCGGCGAGGAGGTTCCAGTCGTCGAGGGCGAGGACCACCTCTCGGAGTGGGTGGTAGTCGATTTCTGTCCCCCACAGGCGGGCCGGAACCATGGAGGGAGTGGGGAGAGAGGGTAGTCGTCGAAGTCAGGGCGCGTGTACAAGTCGATGATCTGGGCGTCGTGATCACCCATAGCATTGGCCACCAGCCTGGCCACTCGTCCGTCATCCAGCTGTTTGATGAACACGGCAGGCTTCTTGCCGTCGGGGGTGGTGATGGTGAAGTCGGGGAGTCTCCCCTCGTTGTCGATGTACCCATCAGGGCATAAAGGGGCTCCCCGTCGATCTGCTGGATCCGCGCTTTAAGCTCGCAGTTGTCCCTATTGATCTCCTCGAATTGGTGTTTGAGGCATTGTGCCTCGTCTTGGAATAGTGTTTCATGCTGCTGGAGCGTGGAGGCGAGGCCCGACGCCAGCTGGCGGAGCTGGGCCGGGCTGAGGTTGTCGTATCCGTCCAGGACAGATCGACGGTGCCGGGAGAGAGAGGCCCGTCCCAGAATGCATTCGTTTCGAGATCGGGGAATGCACTGGGCAGGCGGATGGTGTTGGAGGCGGGGGCGGCAGCGGCTTGACTGGGGCCGGCTTCTGCGGTGGGAGGCTGGATGCCTCCGGGGCCGTGACACGCGTGGTCGGGGTTGGGACTGGGACTGGAACGGGGGAAGACATGAGGATGCAATGGTTTCAAGCTGAGATGAGAGGAACTGGGTTGATGTTTTCGCCGGGGGTTTCTGCTTCCCTTTTATGTTGTTCAAGGGCCGGCGTTTGTGATACTCCTGAAGGAGATCCGGGGCATGCACCTGGTCAGCTGGTTCCCAGGTGTTGTCACTTTCAGGGTAGCCCCGCCACTTTATGAGATAGTGAAGCTTCTTTGATGCCCTTGATGGCGATGGTCTCGAATCTGCTCCACCTCGTATTGTTCTTCCTCATCGATCAGGTCAGGAGGGGGTCGGGCGTAATTGGGTCCGTGAGTGTCCTTTCCCTATACGGGGTAAGCAGGGATGCATGAAACACCGGGTGGATCATCCATGAGGCGGGGAGGAGTAGGAGGTAAGCGACCGGAGATACTTCTTTGAGTATTTTGAAAGGACCGTATCGCTTCGGGTTTAGTTTGGACCCTTGATGGGGAGTTTCAAGTGGGTCCCTTCTAGCCATACTTGTTCTCCGACTTTGTATTGCCTCGCGGGTACCTCGGCCGCCTTTCTATTGATTGCTTCTATTGCCTGATTTCGTGCCTCTTCCATTCTTCGCATCCTTTGTTCTACCGCCTCGTTGTTGGTCTGGACCCCCAAATCTTCGGCCCTAGCGCTGGTTCGTACCCAATCAGGATTTGATTGGGAGATAGTCCCGTAGTGCTGTTCCTTCGATTGTTGTGCACCCAGTGGCAACTGCCACCCATTCCTCCAGTCGTCTGGTTGCCCACCTGTTACCAGTCGCAGGTATTGTTCCACCCATTGGTTCTTTCGCTCGGAGAGGCCGTCGGTTTGGGGGTGGGCTACCGTGGACAGATTCTGCTGGATCCCCAATCTCTTGTGAGTGCTTTCCCGAAGCTTGACGTGAAACGGGGTCTCTGTCGCTAATGATCTTTCTGGGCAGTCCGTACCAGGGATAGAGATGGTCAAGATAGAGCTGGGCGATTCCTGGCCCTGTTATGTTGGTGGAGCATGGGAGGAATAGGGCGCGCGGGAGCATCCATGATCGACGATGGTGAGGATCGCATCTAGTCCTCGCCTTGGGGGCAGTCCAGTGATCAGGTCCATCGATATAGTTTGGAATGGCAGAGTGTTTGGTTCTGAGGGAATTCGTAGAGTGGGACGTGTGGGCGGTGTGTTAGAATCTTGGTTTGCTGGCATGTTGCACATCCCTTGACGTAGTCCGCGATCCATTCCTTCATCTTTGGCCACCAGTATCGTTTTTGGACCTTCCTTAGGGTTTCGTCTCTTCCTGGGTGACCAGCTGTGGGTGTATCGTGGGCGATTCTGACGATAGCTCTTCTGAGTTCCTTGAGGTTTGGTACGATGGTCTTCCCGTGGATTGTTTGTGCTGCTTGAATTCTGTGGGGCGGGATGATTGTGACGTCTTTGTTGTCGTTTTCGCCGTGATCCGCGTTTGATGGCCTGATAGCGCATCTGCGCCGTGTTCGTCTTGCCCGGAATGTATTCCAGGATGTAGTCATATTCCTGTAGGTCTGCGTGCCATCGTGCAGTTCGTCGGTTTAGATTTCTTGGCGACTTCCAGTATTGGAGGTTGGCGTGGTCCGTTCGAATGATGAAGGGTACTTTGGTCCATCCTAGGTAGTGTCTCCAGTGGGCCAAGGCCTTCATGACGGCTAGCAATTCTCGCTCATAGATGTCGTAGTTTCGTTCTGTGGGTGTGAACGTTGCGAGTAGTATGCCACTGGGTGTAGTACTGGTTTGTGTCGTTGGGTCAACGTTGGTGTGAGGTCGGTGTGTGTCCCTCCTGCGAGAGTACGGCGCCTACGCCGTATGCCGATGCGTCGACGTGAAGCGTGAACTGTTTCTCGATGTCTGGTTGAATTAGTACTGGGCTGCCGCACATTCTTGTCTTCAGTTCTTCGAATGCTCTCATCTGCGCTCTCCCCAGTGCCAGGGTGTCGTTTTCCTTGTAATTCGAGTAGGGGTCGGGCGATTTTGAGTAGTTTGGGACGAAGTATCGGTAGTAGCCCGTGAACCCTAGGAAGCTTCTGACGTCCGTCGGGTTCTTCGGCGGGGACCAATCCGCAATTCCTTGTAGCTTTTTAGGGCTCATCCGGAGGTGGCCTTTCCCTACGATGACTCCCAATACTCAATCTCCTCTTTTTCGAACTGGCATTTCTCGGGTTTGAGGTAGAGATCGTTTTCTCCATTTATCCAGCATGCGATGGACATATTCTGGTGCCGGGCCGTGTGTTGTTCCTCTGTCTCGTGTGGTGTTTAGCCGTGTGGATGGCGATGTCGTCCATGTATACGGAGAGCCAGCCTTCTCCTACCTCCTGTCGGAAGATGGTGTTCATCATCATTTGGAAGGTGGCCGGAGAGTTTGTAAGACCAAAGAACATGACGTTGGTTCGAACAGTCCTTCGTGGGTGAGGAAGGCGGCTTTCCATTCGTCTCCTTCCTTTATTCTGATGTTGTTGTAGCCCCATCGTACGTCGACCACTGTGAACTTGGTACATCCACTGAGTCGGTCCACGACTGTGGGATGAGGGGCGAGACATTCCTGTTTCTCTTTGTCCATTTGTTGACAGGCCGGTAGTCCTGTACCGGCCTTAGTTTTCCGTCTTTCTTCTTCACAAAGAAGAAGTTGGCTGCGTATGGTGATTTGAGATGGGATGGTTCCTCTTTTCAGATGCTCCTGGACGAACTTGTGCATCTCGGCTTTTTCTTGTTGCGTGAGGGGTAGTAGTTGCCCGGGCATTGTGTCAGGTGCTCCGGGGAGTAGTTCAATGGCGTGATCCCATATGGTGGAGTTGGGCATTCGTTGCGAGTCCTCCTCGCTGAAGACCTTTTTGTGTCATCTATATTGGCTGGTATCATATCGTTTTCTTCCGGGTCGCTCGTGGCACCTCCTATTGTTACCCTTCCTAGGAGGTATGTGTCGGTCCGCTTTCTGAGGGGTCGAGGTACATTCTTGGTTCGAGGTACGTATATTGCCTTTGAGGCGTTTGGGGCGAGAGGACGATAGGGAGGTGAGTGAAGTCGATCCATCCCTTCTTCCAGTCGATCCTTGGTTGGACGGAGGTGAACCACGGGTATCCAAGATTGCTTTGTGGTCCCCTAAGTCTGAGAGGAAAAATTGCTGATTCGTGGTTTGGGTCCCTGTCCGGAATTGTAGATCGGTGTAATATTTGAGGGCCCCACTCTTGTTTTCTGTTCCATCGACGTTGAATAGTGGCCTCGGGTTTGCCAGTCGCTTGATGGGAAGTCGCAACCATTTGGCATAGCCCAGGCTCATAAAGTTCTCTGTAGCCCCCGAATCTACCAGGGCTACTCCTTCGGCTCTTTTTGCGATTGAACGTGCATAAAAACGGACTGTCATAGATTTTCTTGCTGATATATACACGTTATCGCTATGAATCCGCCTAAGCAGGGCCGATCTGATTAGGCAGAGGGAAAATCCTGTGCGACTCCCATTTCTTTGGCCAGCTTGATCTGGTCGTCGAGGGACATCCCTCCAGCTGCGCTCGCATGGTGGCCACCGAGGTTCCTTCCGATGGTTCCGCCATTGGGTAGTCTTGGTCTTCCTCTTCTTGGAAGTCGATGAGGTTGGCCTGTCTGGGCCCTTGTCTGTAGGGGTTCCTGGGTGGCTGTCGCCTCTCGGGGCAGGTGCGGGCGAAGTGTCCCTCTCTGCCGCAGTTAAAACACCGCATTGCTTCGTATCCTGGTGCAGATACGTTTCCTCTGGCAGGTGGCCCTGTCCTTTGTCTCCAGTTTCCTCGTCCTCGCCAGTTGTTAGGGGTGCGGCCCCTTGATAGGTCCATTGGGACCGGGGTGTTGTTCATGGACGGCGGCGCATTCGTGGAGTTATACTGGGGACGGTTCCCCTGGTTATATCTTGGTTGCCAGTTTCTCTGCTGAAATGCGGTGGTCTGGGCGGGTTATTGAATCGTTGGAACGGCGATTGGGCCCCGAGGGTCTTTTCAGAATGCCATCTATGATGGTCTTTCCCTGTGCGATGGTTTTGACCTTTTCCTTAAAGTCGTGGTAGTTGAGGGGAATCGGAGGTTTCAGGGTGTCGTGCAGGAGTGACGCTGGGATTCCTTGGAGGAAGATGTTGTAGGTTTCTTCATTCCCCAATGTGTATCCTGCTTTTCTTGCCAGGCTTTCGAACCTGGTGATGTATTCGTCGTAGTCGGATCCCTTCATCCTACAGTCTCGGATTTCGTTTCAGGCCCGCTGGGCCGCCTGAGTGTCCTGGAATTGCTGACTGAACTCCAGGAGGAATTGATCCCATAGCGCAGGGATATTATCTTGGGGCATGTGGAGTCTGTCGATCCATTCGCCCATGTCTCTGACCCATTGGGCCGTGCTTTCTCCTTTGATGAGGGTGAGAGTGAATGCAATTTTCTTGAAGGGAGAGTTGTACCCTGCTACGTCTGCGTTGAGGCGGAGGTATCCTTTCACTTCTTCGATGAAGTCGTCGGCTTTGGACCTGTCTCCGGTGAATACTTGTGGGAGTGCTCCCATGGTTTTCATGTCGGCAGCTGCTGCTACCGGTATCTGTGGGGCGTTTGGGTCTGGTCCTGGTGGTCCTCCAGGCCCTCCTGGTCCTCCTGGTCCTCCTGGTCCTCCTGGTCCTCCACCGGATCCTCCTGGTGGTCCTGCCTTCTGAGGACCTGTCTGAGGACGTTTTGGATGTGTTGTGGTGCGCTCTGGGTGGTTGTGGATGGTTGGCGGCAACGGCCGTGGCTGTAGTGGTCTGGGTGGACATAACTTGTGCGAGCCGGGATTCTTGCTCCTGATGGCAAGGCGTCGGTGGGCAGTCCTTGGAGTGGCGTGAGAGTTCTGATAGGAAATACTGGTGCTTTTCCTCTACTGGGGTGATTTGATTTTGTTGAAGGCGTCGTCGATTTCTTTGACTGCTTCGTCCGATTCAGTGTCTGAGACGACTTCTGGCTCTTCTAGTTCTTCGTCAAGAAGCTCGTCAGCTTCTGATCCCTCTGTGTCGTACTCGTGTAGCTGTGGGATGGCCGCTCCTACGGTGTATCGTCCTTTGTTCCAGTGGACTTCCTTCCACCTATCGTCGTGAATGCACACCAGCTTTGGGTTAGTCGGCGCTTTGCCTCGTGGTGTGACAATAATCTGTATATCCCGATCCGTGGGATTCGCTGGGTGTTCCTTTGAGATATACCGAACTCTGTGGTTCCTTCTGCCTGCAACGGCGTCTACCCAATCGATGGTCGTGGTCTGCAGTGTCCCTTCTGAACTGCTAGCCGTATTGAAAACAAGTTGAGTCTAATGTCACCGCCAAGGGTTTGACAGTAACAATAGACACACTAAATCGACAAGCTAGGACTCGAAGTGTCCTAGAAGACTTATAGAGGCGAAGTCGACCTGCAAGTCGATGTCGATAGCTGGGTTACCGCTTGCTGAGCTCCTACTCAGTAGCCACCCGCAAATGGAGGAGAACACTGCTAGTATTGAGACAAGAGACTCAACTTGCCTCTACCAGGCGTAATGAGTCCCTATTTATAGTACAAGGTACTTGAGGGCAGGCCTAAGGCCTGAAGGGGGCAGTGCTACCTATTTTAAAGCAGAACAATAACAGCCAATCGCACAAGCCTCGCAAGAAATCACAAGCTGATGTACATGAAACGGGGCACAGACATGAAACAGGACACGAACTCTATATTTGGCCGGTTCCGCAACTTACAGGGGCGCGATGGTGTTGAACCATCACCCCAGGCCGGTTACACATCCACTATATTGCATAATTACAATATTCTACATAAAGGTCTGTATGTGACTGTAACTACATGATTGTAAAGACAGTAGGTAAAGTGTCAATCTGAAACAGTTCAATCATACAATAATTGGGTCAGATAACAAAAGAGAGTTCTTAGATCGGCCATAAGGGCGTAATCACATTGTTCTAGGGTATCATACGTAGGTGTCCATGCAGTCCATGTGCTGACATGTGCTCACTAAGTCCGTAATTGTCCTGGAGCATTAAGTGCCCCTTGTAATGTCTGGGCTGGTTCTACCAAACCCCTGAGCATGAGACTGTCTGGTCCAGGCATGGCCATGCAGACATTCCATCTCAACAAATGGTAGAGGTGGAGGCGGTGACAGTGGAGGCAGGAGAGCCTGGTCAGGCTGGTCAGGGCTCGGCACCCACCCGAGGCGCAAAAAGAAGAAGGGCTAGAAGAGAGCCGAAAGGGGAGGATTAAGAGTGTCGTGCCGCACTTTTATGTACAGTCATTGATGTGATTGTTGGTCCATCCCGTCCCCGTCAATGTATGTCCTCGGCCTCGGCCCCAAGGACTTCCAAACAAAAGAAAGCAGCAGCAGCAGCAGCAGCGGGAGCAGTGGGAGCACAAGTATTTACCCGGCGGCGACGACCGGGGCAGCACTTAAAGAGCAAGCACCATCGATCAAAGGTAGCGGACCTCAAGCGCTCTTAGGGTCTGACCGGCCAGCCAGATCCAAGGCTGGGGGGAGCTTGAATTGTGATATCAGCAAAATATAAGCATCCGGCCGTCAGTCATCCCTGTTGCACCATCATTCACGATAGCTAAAGTAGTTGTTTGTTGCCAGGCCCAAGGGACCCTCTAGTTGACAGCATCAGCAGAAGCGCACCTGGTGGGAAATCTGTGGGTTGATCAGGATGCAGGGTTGAGACAGGTCGTAGCCAGAACAAGATCATACAAGGACGAGCAGTAGTACATGATTATTATTATCCCAGGCTGACTGACTTTTTTCATATTTCTATTTTCATTCAAAACGGGATGCCACGACAGATATTGCAAAGACAAATTTTAACAACTGCATTAATGTAATACCGAGACATTGATGTTGTATTTTTTTACTATCTTCTACGACTGACTGATTGACGACAACCCATGACGAGGGGAGAAAAAAAAAGAGAAAAGAGCGTTGTTGCTTGACTATTGAAAAACACGAGAGAGAGAACGCGCGCACCGGGAAGACCATAATTAGAGCTTATAATGGGATGGCACAATGTGGTCCAGGCAAGAGGAGACAAGGCAGAGCAGACGAGGAAAAGTAAAGGTGACAAAAGAAAAATTTCAAGCGTCAGAGAGAGCAAACGAACGTGCATTGTAAGCGAATATATATAGATATACCATGCGTGCGCGCGCTGCGCAGGCGAGAATAGATTCCTCGGTAAGTGTAGGTTGCGTAGGTTTTGAACGATGGATGGGAATGAGTAATGGGAATATGAATGGTACATGTCGCAAGGAAAGCGTGGGCGGGCTTGGTGGCGGGGCGCCGCTTCATCGCGGTGACCCAAACAGCGAGAGCATCTTCTCGGCACCCCTCTTCAGCTTCTTGTTGTTCTTGTGATGATGTTTCTCGTGTTCCTCCACGTGCCCAGGTACCCGTACCGTCTCGATGACATCTGCGTCCGACACGGCGCGGGGATCGCCATTCGTCGATGCATCACTGGATGAGCCGGGACTGCCCACGGATACAGTAGACTCCTTCGATTTGAGCGAGGGTTGTCCGAGAGTCGTGCGCGTGCTCTGAGGCGACGACACCGTCGATACTGTTGCGCTCGCAGAGCGATCGCTCATCATGAGCAATTTACCTGGCGATTTGGACGACCGCATCGAGGACGGTGGCGACTTGGTCCGTAGGAAGGTCTTGGGCGCACGACGGAAGTGCAGGGCACCGGTACGCCCGCGGCGCTCCTTTGCCGCGGGGCTTGGAGAGTCGGATCCATTGAGGGCAGCCGATAGCCCCACAACGTCACCCGTGGTGGCAGTATTGGTACGGCTCGGCGTTGAACCCTTGCGAAAGACTGCGAGCCTATACCGATCGACGACGCCGCGTGCAAACAAGCTGTTTCCCCGTGTGCCATTACGCTCTTCACCATCAGCCTCGATAAAGTCCCAGTCTTCGTCTTCCTCGTCACGCTCCGTCCGCACATCATCCTCGTCATTTGCATCTGAGAGATCGCGGTCGAGCGCAGGTACGCCAGACTTCTCGCGGCGCGTGCGTTGGCGATTTGGCCGTTGACCGTGCGGTTTGGCTGCTGGGACCTTTTTTGGCTCCTTGTGATGGATATCGGGGCTTATGAATGCTGCTGCTGCTGCTGCTGCTGCATTCGCAACTGCCTTGACTGGGGATACCGGCGGTCGAGGGGCGGTGGCGGAAGCATCTTCACTCGCACGCGGAGTAGCATCGGCGATAGAGGCCGACTGAACGGAACTATCGACCGGTGGGAGTTCGGGTTTGAGAGTCAGAGGGCTCTGCCTGGCAGGGGGTGTGGATGGCGGCAGAGCCGCAGGCCGCGCTTCTGGAGTCTTCGGCTCGGGCGTCGGCTCGTCATGCCCGGTGACGGTTTCCGCAGTGGTAGAGCCATTAAGAAGCTCATGCATTATGCTACGTCCCGTAACGTCCTGGTCTTCTTCCTCTTCCTCCTCTTCTTCGGAGACACCTTCCTCATCGTCGATAAGGACGGAATGTCGACCTTTAAACGAGTATCCGTCGAACACGTCATGGTCATCGGGGGGGTGAACCGAGGAGCTACGCGACTGGGAGGGTGTCGGAACAGAATCTTCGCCATCTGTCGGCTCCTGGTCGGTCTGCTCCCGCTCTTGGTCCGTGTCCATATCGTTTTCGTCATTAATTACAGGCTCCATGTCGAGGAAGGCGTCATCAAAGTTCTGGGTATCACTTGCATTTGAGGGGTCAATGGGAGGGATATATGGGGCTAAGCAAGGTATCAGAACATCATGACACAAAGTAGGGAGCATTACGCACGTATATAACGCTTGTAATACACATGGGACCAGTCTCTGCAAATAAACAAGACATTAATAAAAATCTCTGCGAAGAATTTGGGTACGTACATCATTGAGAAGTAAGGATGGCGTTTTATTCGCGGCTCGCTGATGCGGAGTGCAGGGTTGCGTTGTAGGAGCTACCGCAGCCAATGTTAGTATTCAATAGCTCTACATGAGAGACAAGGGAGTGACTGACTCCGCGAATAAGACTCTTTGTATCCTGGTCCATCGCCCGGTCATCCGGGAATTGCAACTCATCCTGGAGGACCCTAACATACATATCGGAGTGATTATCCGCCCAGAATGGTGTCTACCGCAAGGAATCCCAAAGCATACATGAGCTGTCATCGTAAAAGAGGTAGTGTAGAAAGGAAGTACTCACGATGCCGGTCAACATTTCGTACAACATGGTGCCAAAGCTCCACCAATCGACCTCATAGCTATATGGAAGGCCTTGAATGACCTCCGGCGCGAGATACTCTGCTGTACCACAGAAAGTGCTCGTTGTGTCTGCATGGCGCGGTGGCCAAGGTGTAGCGAGCTCTTTATCATCCTTCATCCAGTACGGTGTTCCTGTCATCGGCGGGGTACCTGGCGTGGCATGTTGCGCAGCGCGACGTGGGAACTCCTTGGAGAGCCCAAAGTCAGTAAGTACGATATGGCCATCGGCTGCAATAAGGATGTTCTCCGGTTTGAGGTCACGATAAATGACACCCGCAGCGTGCAAGCCCTCAACACCTTCAACAATTTCGGCGGCATAAAAGCGGGCACGGTCACGTCCAAGGCGGCCCCAGCGTGCCAGCTGCGTCGCAAGATCACCGCCAGGGTGGAAATCCTGTCACGATGCATGTCAACATCAAGCATCGGGGAACAACGTATATCCATGTATGCTCGACGTACCATGACCAAAAAGAGATTTTCCCTATCATGGAAACTCCACCAAAGTTTGACTACAAATGGATCTGTGCCCTCTGCCGCCATGCGGCGCAACACGGCCTGTTCTGTGAGTGTGTGTTGAAGTTCTTGATGCGCGAGCACATGTCGCTTGGTGATGGCCTTGAGGGCGTACAGATCCGAGCTGTTTTTGTAGCGCACAAGGAGTACTTTACCCGCACAGCCTTTGCCGAGCACACGCATCATCTCAAAGTCGGACACTTGTACTTTGCGCGAGACACGCTCCTTGGCACGGGGCGCTGACTTGGAACGTTTCTTGCGCTCGCGACGCTCGCGCGAGGTATTGACGGAGGAGTCATCTTCAGTTGCGGAGGCTGAAGCGGATGTCGTCTCGGTGCCACTGACGCCGCCTGATGTGGCTGATGGGGTATACACGCGAGAGAGGCGCGCAGCTTTGTCAGGATCCGCGGATTGTGAGCGGGGGATGCGCGAGGGGTGTTCTGCAGGCATGGGGGTGGATGGGACGGGGTCCACGGCTTGGTCTGAGGGGACGGGGACGGGTGCGATAGCATCGGTGGCGGCGCCGGCGGAGGGAGAAGGCCGTGAAGGAGATGTTTTAGGCAGTGCGATCGAGCCAGTGTCTGAAGCCTCGATTTCGATCACGGAATTTGCCGATGCTGAGACGGACGCGGCGTCGTCCAACCGTGCACCGGAAATATCTTCCGAGTTGGCAAGCGAAGGGGTTGGATCCGTGTCTGGTATGGAACTGTCATCTTGCTGATGCGTCTCTGGCGGGTGCTCGTGGGAGCGGCTAGTGCGGCGTTCCAACACAGCATACTCCCCGTTAGCTTCTTCCCGCGGCCGTTCATGGCTTGTTTCGGTGCGCTTCCCATCAGGCAAGACGCTTAGGTTGTGCATCGTGACATTCACGGTGCTTGGAGATGTTATGTGCGCAGCGATATCAGAGCGTACGCGTTTAATGGCCCGCTCGACGCGCACGCTCTCGAGATCATCAGTGCGCACACGGACAAAACGTTTCCACGGACGCGCTTGACGAAAGACTTGATCGTTCGAGAGTGTGGTGAGGTACCCCGCAAGGCCCGTAATTGTCGGATTTGCAGAATTTGAGGCGCCAACCGCGACTCCACCCAAGTCATCGAAGAACGGGTTGGCAATCTCTGCATTGGGAGAGACAAGAGGAGTGGGCAGAGTAGAGGGGACAGGACTGCTGGGGCTTGTCGTGACAGAATGTGAAGCATTGTTGCGGGCTCCGGCAGACTTGCTCGCAGGGGAAGCGAGGCGTGAGAGCGTGTTCAAAATGACGGACTTGCGCTTTGTGGGCTGTGGCAGCACAGAAGGGTCGATCGGGAGTGCCGGCCTCAACACAGTCGGATATGCGTCATGAAGTTTGTGATCGAGTTCGACGATTTCACGTGCGGTGCGACTGAGCGTAAGGTTGTGTGTAGGGGCTGGGAAAGGGAAAAGAAGAGGCGCAGTCAGCTCAGCTTGCCGTCAAAGTCCAAGTTGGGCAGGTGGGAGTAAAGCTGCGCCGAAACCAAATCGGAGCAACAAGACTCCGGAGAGAGCCAACCATCATAGTCAAATGAAAGGAAATGTGATACCACAACAGGACGGAGAAACGCAACCAAATATTTCGGAAAATTCCTTGGGGAAAGGAATGGGACACTCACTCTTGACGTACAAGTTAAAGGAGGATGGGCGATGAGGATTCTCCGCAACGCTCACTGTCCACGGACCGTCTTGTGCGTCTACGCGCAGCACCTGTCTGCGGGCAGGTCGGGCCTGACGTTCCTCGGTGGCGGTCATGGGTGGTGGAGTAGAAGAAGGGGGTGTATCTTCGACGTGTACGGTCGAGTCAGATTCGAAAAAGGAGAGTGTGTTGATGCCCTGGGGTTCTACTCGGGGCTTACGACGCCGCCTAGGGGATAAGCTCGTGCGGGGGGGAACGGGTGGCTTTGTGGGAACGGGGCGAGAGCGGACTTGAGCGTTGTCGGAACGTTGCAATAAGATGTTGCTAAGACCTAGGACGGTCTTAGGACTTCTCTTCTTTGGGGGGGAAAGGGATTGTCGAGAGGGCAATAGCGAGAGGGTTTGGTCGATACTTGGCATACAACGAATGGAGTTAATCGGACCCTTCTACCAAGACGGAGGGCCGAATGAGAGGGGAGGAAGTTGGTAGAGGGAGAGAGCGAGAAAGGGAAAAAAAGGAAAGGGAAAGGTTTGGGATATAACTAGGAAGTGATGAAAAAAAAAAGGGAGCGGGTAGGAGGCGTGCGGTTTGCGGCGTGCGAAGGCCACGAGTCTTGGACGGACGGCAACAAAGGCCTCGAGGCTCGCGCTTCGGTCTGGTCGCGGGATGGGGTAATTGATATATTGATCTACCCGATGACTTTGGACAGACGTCGACGAGAAGGCAAAGAGAAGTGGGACGGAGGAGAGAGACGAGATGTTGAGAAAAAGGATTAAATAATTAGAAATAGAAAGAGGGTATTATGATCAATGGCAGGATCCGCAAGTTACTGTTGCGCTGGCCTGGCCCGGGCTGTGTCAGGTACCTGCACTGCAACCTCCACCTCTCTCACGCTCTCCCCCCGCTTTTGTCCTCGCATACGTAAAAGATGTAAAATAAAAATAATATAACCATCACAGCGCGCGCTCGATGTTTGAGTTGTGTTGAGGACCCATCAAGATAGACACGGAACACAACAATGGCCCATCTCTTCCAAGACTAGCTGACGAGCGCTCCGTCTAGAACTCTTACCATTGTGCACAACTTTGTTCCACCCCTGGTACCGTAGCATCAAAAGGACGCAAGCACCCGTCACATCCCCCGAAAGAGATGACTCCCCCGAATAGAGCTTATGCCTCGTGGTGGGGAGCGTCACGTCCACTCTCAGGCAGGGCGGGGAGCGGGATCCATCACCACTGCTAAGCCTAAGCTGTCTGTGACGAACGACGCAGGGGGCTTCTGCTTATCTCTGTGGCCCACTAAACTGCGTCATGATAAGCTGTTTAGGCTCTTCGCCAGAGAGACACCCAACGTATCGCTCTTGCCGCCTGCGTGGGGTTCCGCGGCAACCCTCGGCAACCTGCACACTTATCACATGAAATGAACTCTCACTGTGGGAACCCAGTACGTAGCGTTGGCATCGCTCGGGATGTTTCCTAAACTGTCTGCACATATGAAAATCTCCTGATCCCCCACCACCGCGCATACCAAGGGCCGATTCATCGAGGGATACACGTGTTCTCGTGAGATGCAAACAGCATGCGGGGAACGCATGGTTAAGACGTTCTAGGAGAGCTCTCACCACACACACCCATTCACCCTTCCTGTCTCAGGATCCCAGAGGCAGAAGAACAAGCGCCTTTCCTAGGTCCGCATTAGACTACCTAGGAATGGGTTTGAGTGTTCCCGCTAGCATATAGTTAGCGGTACCCAACTGGAGTAACACCAGGCACGACTGCAACACTACATCGTCGGACACACGTCGCTCCTAAAACTCTCCTAAACCACAATAAAAGCGAGACGAATCCGCACCTCAACTTGGCACCATCTAAATCTAGGGTCAGATCAGACACACAGGATAAACAATACAAGACCTTCTAGAGAACAAGACCAGTTAATGGCTGGGTGCGCTAAGCCCGAACAAGTCGACAGTCATGCACAATTGACACGCTCAAGACCCTCAGATCATCCCTATCCTACTATCACACTGCGCAAGTACGTGGCGCGGAGGAACTTTATACAGGTAGACAGCCCCCAGTACATGCGCTTACCACTACTCTGATGAATGCAATCTGTCTGGCGACCCTATCCTGTGCGTCCACTCTATGCCTGACCTCCGCCCGTCTGGTCGCGCGTCCCAAGTCCGCCCGAGAATGACGACCACAGGGGACCCTCTACCCCGGTTTTCTACATGGGTTTGGCTGGGAGCTGCGTCAAGAGGATGCCATGACGCTTTTTTATGGTCACTCGGTGACGCGAGAATTTGTCATCCGGTGAGAACCTCGCTATTTACACCAAGAGTCAATCACCCTCATAGTGACGAAATGAAAAAGCTGGGGGCGACGCACCTGGATGAGCCGATTTTGTAATCTTCCCCACATCGGTGACTTTCTAATACACAATTGATCAAGACAACTCCATTCACCGCTATAGAAAAGGGATGTGTACTTTGAGAGTGTAGACTCTATTGCCGTGGTCGTCAACCGTGTACATCAAATGCATGCCGGGCGACGGAGAAGATGCAGCACAACGGGGGTCACTCGCTTACGGACCGCCGTCGCCGTTCTGGACGACGTGGGAATTTTTGATGTCAGCGCTGATCGATACTGATCTTATGCTGGGATGCTGACATGCCGACTCCTGGCTCGTTCGGCGTTGCTCGGGACGGGGAGGGAAAGACAATCGGGTCCTAGGCCGGCAAGAAATTCTTTGTCAACCACCCCATCTCATCAATGCCGTCGCTTGTAAAAGACCCACGCGGCCTTGCGGCCAGGCTGCCCAAACGTATTCTTCTATTCTGTCATCCACCTGGCTGGTTGCACTCACATTCCCTATATCTCTCTCATTATGGCCAAGACCACCAAGCTGCTCACGAGCCCCGCTCCGGGTACAGTCGTGAAGCCCGTGTACGTGTACGATGAAGGGCAGAAGGAGAAGCTGCAGGCCTTACGCGAGGTAAGCCTTGGCTTTACAATTTTCGCGACCGCGGCTGTCATCGATTCACTTGTGAATGCCCCCGCCCCCCTTCTCCTCCTTTTGTTTTCCTCTGTAGTATGCCTACTCGCTTCACCTCCCACATGATGACCCATATGCGCCATGGGAGCGCCGCTGGCTCGACATGCCAGACACCATGCCACGCTACTTGCGCGCTGCCAAGTGGAAGCTTGACGACGCGCGCAAGCGCATCAAAGGTACCATCGAATGGCGCCGCGAGTTTCAGCCGGAGCTCATCCTGCCAGACGAAGTCAAGATCGAGGCGGCGACAGGCAAAATGTGAGTTCCCCCCACTTTTGGCGCGCGTCGTCGGCGCGTCGACGTGCGCGCTCGATTAGAAAGGGAAACCCCGATTCTGACGTCGTTTGCGATGGTGCAGCATTTTGACGGGCTTCGATGTCGATGGTCGACCGATTATTTACATGCGACCCGGACGCGAGAATACGGAACAGTCTCCGCGTCAGTTACGGCATCTCGTCTACATTCTGTACGTCCTTCCGCCCGTTTCCGCGCAGGCGCTCTCCCAGGAGCTGCCCCTCCCTCCCCAAAGAAAAAAGTTATTTTTTTTATTTTTGGCTGAGAAAACACTCCCAGAGAACGCGCAAAGGACTTGATGCCACCCGGCCAGGAGTCGTTAATGATCCTCGTTGACTACAAAAGCACGACGCTGCGCACGAATCCTTCCATTTCCGTGGCGCGCAAGGTGCTCACGATTCTCCAGCACCACTACGTCGAGACACTCGGTCGTGCGCTCGTCGTGAACCTGCCCGCGATCCTCTCCTTTTTCTACAAGGGCATCGCGCCCTTCCTCGACCCCATCACGCGCGAGAAGATGCGCTTCAACCCGGACCTGTTCGAGCTCGTGCCGCGCGAGCAACTCGACGCGGACTTTGGCGGAGACTATGAGTTTGAGTTTGAGCACGAGGCGTACTGGAGCCAGCTCATAAAGTATGTAATACGCATCGTTATTTGCCTCTACTTGCCCTTTTCTTTTCTTTTTTTTTTCATTTCGCACGCGGGGAACCGTGTGGAGCTCCAGCTCATTAACACTTGCTTAAATCCGAATCGACAGGGCATGTGGCATCGCGCCCGACGGCACGCGCGTGGCAAAATCGAAAGATACGCAAATGGTACCGGTGATGCCGACACAGCCGAAGGGTATTCCTGATGAGCACAGTCCTAGGTATGCGATACTGCATCACCACTCCCCCCGCAAATCAGCTGATCTCTGTTTTGATATCCCAGCACGACGGTCGTTGGCACACCTGATGATAAATCCATCATGTCCCCTCATCACGAGGTCTTGGCGAACACATTTAACACCGCCTCGGCTTCATAGACATCCAGCGCCCGTCCCTGCGCCGAGGACAGGCGGGCGTTCATTTGAACGCCCATTTTTCGGGGCCCCACATACCGCCCTATCGCCCTATCATCGTTGTTTGTTTGACGTGTAATATCTGTTATCCTTTGAGCGACAGGATAGCAGCAGTAATTAAGTAATCCATCAGTACATCAGTTGTTTTGATGTTGTTGTTGAGTGTATCAGCGACCCGCATATCTTGTAGTAATTTTAGATGTCCTCAATAGCAATTCTCTCATCATGTCCAAGGAACTGGGTCGTGTGCGGGTGATGCCGGAACGGGTTCCGGAGGTGTGGGCTTGTCCCTCATCTTTACTTTAACTTCGCTTCCGGCACGCTGGCTCGTCATGACATGACGAACGGAACACAGAATATGCATCTGCGTTCCCTCCGATGGCCGACGGGACGAAGTACTTTTTTTTAAACGCCGTCAATATGTATAAATATATATATATGCTATTTAGTCGGGTCATGGGAGGGCGAATCCATGCATGAAGTCGAAGCAATCCCTCTGAAGTTCTCGCTTGCTTTTTTTCATATATCGATAATCCAATTGTGCAAAGCGATTTGTGACGTGCTGTCTGTCGTCTGCGTGTTGGGGGCGTCGTTCTTGTGGGGCTGAGAGAGTGCCGGCGGCGGCGGCGGGAGCAGTGGTGATCTTCTCAATCCGCAAGAGGAATTGAGGCCCATAAAAGGAGGGCCACAGTCAAGGCGGGGAAGGTTCTTCCAACTTCTTACTTAACTACGGTGGAAGGGGAGAAGCTGTCATGAGGGGTGAGGTCTATGCGTGAGAGTTCCGGCAGTCTGGTCTGGCACGGTAAAGTAGTAGCAGCCGCGTCTTTTTGAGCAGACGGGTTACAGAGTCGATCATGTGCGACGCATATCCCCTGGAAGGAATGCTTATCCCCCAAACACGACGGACAAAACCTTGGGCTTTTGGGTTCAAATACCCACCCCCGCCCCTTCCCATCCTTGCGCATTCGTCCACTGATTCCTCTCTTCTGCGCACGATGGGCAAATCCGACGCAGAGGTCGTCGCAATCTTCAATGAGCAAGTCAACATGACTGCGGATGAACTCGAAACCTGGCTCGATGGTCCGCAGAGCGGCAAGGCAGGCACCGGCGTCGGGTCCGAGAGCGGGCGGCGCATCGTGGAGATTCTGCGCAAGAACCCGAGCAAGAACCCAGACGCATACGATGAGGTGCGCGCACGCATGCCCCCCCCCCCCCCTGCATTAGTTAGCAAGAGGTGGTGTGATTCAAAGCGCTGAGTACTGGCACTTTTTGAGCAGGAAGACATGGCACATATCCGGAAAGTTGTCGGGTGAGTCCTCGCTCGGCGGGAAGCGAGAGAGGTAAGGGAAATGATTGTTTTGTTTTTCTCATCGAGCGTCGCGGCAGCTACAACAGCCGCCATCTGGCGCAGGAGGACCACTTGAAAGAAACAAAGACAGCGGCAGAACTCGACAAGGCGAAGAGTACCATCAGGCAAGCCAGCCCACTTCCACTTCTGCTCTTTCGGAGCACACGCACTGACGCGCCCGGCAGTCTCAAGAATTGGGGCCACGTACGTTCGTCCTGAACGTCCAAAGGTTTGGCTTGGCATCGGAGCACTGATTTTCCATCCGGCAGGACCCAGTGAAAGTCAAGCTACAGCGAGAAGCAGGGAGTTCTCCAAAAGACGGTGCTACCGGTGGTGGTGGTGGTGCCGACGACCGTAGCGCATCATCAGACCACGACGAACCAGGTCCCAATTCTGAGGACGCGGACGCGGACGGAGAGGCCGATACACAAGCCAGCGACAACGCGGACGACTCGGAGTCGGACCCGTTCGAGGTCGCCAAAACGGGTCGAAAGCGCCCGCCGCGGGGTCCTCCGGCTGGCGCGGAGCACCGCGGGCATAGGCACGCCGGTGGCGGACATGCGAGGAGAGGAGAGGCGGATACGGGTGTCGGACCCAACAAGAGGTTGCATACGGATGAGACGGAAGGAGACTCGGACGAGCACGATCAGGCTAGTTAGTCAGCGAGATTGAGCACCCTGGCGCTACTAGTAGTAGCGCTACAAGAACCCACTTTGGAGCAAAGATGTCCGTGTTGGCGTCGTGATAAAGTCGGTGTGGCGTTTACAACGCCAATCTGCTGCATGGACTAGTCTAAGTCCCGCCAAGCTCTGCCAGATATGTCGCACGGGCTCCTCAACCGCGTCTAGCGTGGCTAGGAGACACGACTGTGGATGGTGACCAGGGAGAGCGACATTAGTGGAGGAGATGGCAGCGCGGGAGACGATGCACACTGGAGACAATGTCTAGAGTGGCAGCTGGCCGTGTGTTGTTGAATCTCTCATTGCCTCACCAACCCCTCAGGGGACGGGGGCTTTTGCTTCTCTGGGTTTTCAGGAGGCTCCGATTTTCTCCTCGGGGAGGTCCTACAAAAAATGCTGCTGTGGATGAGCAGTAAACTACAGTAAATTCGTGATTTGAGGTCACTAGCTTCCCAAGTCGGAGGTCACAGTGTGACGGCGACGAGAACGTCCGAGTCGCGTGCACTACCTATATGACATCTCCTTTGAAGCTGCGTGCAAGATACAAGCGCAAGAAAAAACTTTTAGCTATGGCCACTGGGCTTGCAGCTGCAGTTTGTTATCGTGAACCATACCTCCCCAACTCACCTCCGTGCTCACTGAACATGCTTGGGTTCAATGGGTTTGGGGGGGGTCTATGAACTACTTGCTGGCTGGCCATCCACGACACTTTTCACAACATGATGGGCGGCAACCAACGTGACCTTCTTCTAGCTGTTGTCGGCTTGATTTCTAGCTGCTTGTTGAGACCTCAGCGTCTTGATGAGAGTATTGTCATCCGCTGTAGATCATTCTTGCCTCTTAAAGTGGCCTCCTTTCATCTTCTTCACAGGCTTTTTCTTTTCCACCCTCGCTTCCTCGTCCCAAAGAGACTATAATTATCATGCGCCAGTTGCTCATCTATTTTGGAGAGCATGCATGGTGTGAACAAGGCTAGCAAAGAGGTGAGGTATATGTGTGCATATTTCAATTGATAGTCCTTGCGTAGCAGGCTGCCGAACACCACAGAATGACTTCAAATCACGCCGAGTGAGTTGCTTGATATCACCAATTTTGGCGGGGTGACGAGATCATCTCGTGGCTACCGATCAGGCCCTCAAGCCGTAAGTGTTATCTGTATACGTGTGTCGTCGGGGTTGGCAGTGACCTGTGATGGGCGCAATACTGTAAATGCTGTGCATAACCCCTCTCCTCTGGTAAGCCCTCTCCGTACTACCCCGCGTGTGAATTATTCTATTGCAAATCTGCAGGTTCTGCCAGCTGGGGACCAACATCACTGCCGTTATTGATATACAAAATCAAAGCACAATGAATTTTAAGGGCTGACGTATGAACTCCAGAATACGGTTTCAATCCATGATCAATACACTCCACAGTGGCGGTATTCAGAATACATGCAGTTGGTGTATTTGTGGACTTACTTACAAAGTTATAAACTCCTAATGCGCCGGGAGGTAAATCCATGGCGACCACTTCACCCCCTCATATTGCACTGCTGAATCCCCAGCGATGAATCCCATCCAGTACGTCTCTCTCACAGTCATGCCCGAAGGCCTGTCCGTCGTCCACCCTCCTCACTGCGCTGGTCAACAGCTTCACCCAGTGTTTGTCTCCTACTAGTAGTTCATGTAAAGAACCAAGTCGTCGATGTAGGTCTCTCGTCCGTGGACGTGCCCACAACTGCTTGTTGACTGGGGCAATGTAGGCCCTGTGACGATCAACGCGCTTCCCGATGACATGCTCATAGAGATATTCGATCTCTATCACGCGGATGCCACGAAATATTTTTTCTACGCCTCTCAGGCGTGGCACAGCCTGGTGTGCGTTTGCCGAAGATGGCGACATGTCATATTTGCCTCGCCTCGTAGTCTTGATCTGCGGCTGGTCATCACCGAGAGTACACCGGTGAAGCAGATGCTGGATGTCTGGCCGAGCTTTCCTATCGTCGTCACCAACACGTTCCACCACAATATCCCTAAACTTGTTTGCAGTGGTGGGGATAACCTCATTGACGCCCTCAATCATCATGACGTCGTATGCCATGTCAATCTCCGAAATCTGGGTCGTTTATGGCAAAAACTTGCACTCGCGGCGGTGATGCAGGAACCCTTCCCGGAGCTGACCCATATGGAGCTGAGATCGGATGGCAAGATGGCATTGGTCCTTCCGGATGCGTTCTTGGGCGGATCTGCCCCGCGTCTCCGGACACTCCGGTTGGATTGTATTCCATTTCCAGCACTACCCAACCTTCTTTTGTCCGCCCGACACCTTGTCAAGCTTCGACTTTGGAGAATACCGAAGAACGGATACGTTTCACCCGAGGCGATGGTCGTTTGCTTGTCCGCGCTGACCAGCCTCGGGTCCCTTACCATCGGCTTCCAGTCCCCCCGATCTCGCCCCGATAACGATACCACAAACCGACGTCCACCTCGGCTGACACGCGCAGCCCTCCCTGCTCTCACTGAATTTTCATTCTATGGTGCTAGCGAATACATCGACGACCTCGCAGCAAGGATCGATACCCCTCTGCTTCAATGCCTCCATCTCTCCTTCTTCAATCAGCTGATTTTTGACCTTCCACGACTTGCCCAGTTCGTGGGTCGTGCAGAAAACTTCGCGCTACTCGATCGGTCCAAGGTGGTATTTGGCAGAGACGGCGTCGAGATGATCTTTGATTCGCCGGTCGGTCACAGAGAGCTCTGGTTGTCGTTGCGTGTCGCGTGCAGAGAGTTGGATTGGCAGATTTCGTCGATGGCGCAGTTATGTAGTCTGCCCTCGCGTCACCTCTGTCACGTGGACGAGCTGCGTATTCACGGACATGGGATCCATTCGTCGGGACCTGGCATCCATTCGTCGTGGCAGTCAGAGTGGCACGAGGACTTGGACCCCACCCAATGGCTGGAACTGTTCCACCCGTTCATCGCGCTTCAGAGTCTGCATGTATCCGGGAATCTGGGGGAGCTCGTCGCGTCTGCGCTGCAAGAGCTCAGGGGGGAAAGTACTACAGAGGTGCTGCCTGCTCTGCGCAGTCTTTTCTTTGAGGCGTCTCGTTGCGTGTGGAAACCCATTGAGGGGTTCCTCGCTATGCGTCGCAGCTCTGATCACCCCGTCGATTTCTTCTGGGATTACCAGTGAATGGTCGTGGCACGGGTCGTGGGGTAGTAATATGCATATAGGTCCTATCTATGGCTATTTATTGGACTCCTTGGGGCGGAGTGTATACATGCATTTTATAGATGTGACGAGAGTCGGACAGCGTGGTTATCGCCATCGTCCGAAACCACTGCCTGCATGAACACCTTTTCAGGCTCGAAAATAGGAATTTCTACGGCGGGCCATCCATTAAAAAAATTATCCATTCAAAAAAGCCCCCCGAATCAAAGAACGACAAAAGAAAAAAACGCTAGTCAATGCAAACCACCACTTTTGTTGTGCGGAACGTTGCATGGCACTTGTATGTATATATATATATACACTACTTGTATTTAACCAGTTTTACTACACGCCGATCGCCAGTCGCTAGTCTAGCTCGGCCAAGCTCTGTCGGATAAGTCGCATGCGCTCCTCGACCGCGTCCAGCGCGCCCGAGAGCTCCGTGACCTCTTGGCGCCAGCTCGCGGGCAGATGCGCGCTCCAACCGGCGGCAGGCAACGGCTGCTGCTGCGACGACGGCGGCGATAGTGGTGGTGGTGGTGATGGCGGCTGCGCGGCGCCAGGCTGACGTCCCGCGGCGAGTTCCTCCCAGAGCGCCGTGACGATGCCCTGCACCCACCTCTCCCTCTCCTCCGTCCTCCTCATCTCCTTGCGCCTGCCCGCCTCCTCGCGCTGTCCGACGAGCACGAGCGTCCAGAGGTTGGACAGCACGAGAAAGGTGATGACAAAGTAGAGGATCGTCGACGTCGACGACTGGTCCCACGCGTCGCGGATGAGCTCGATGGCGCCGTGCGCCGATCGCCGCCCGACGGAGTGCGCGCCTTCGAACGTGTCGTAGGCCCATTGCAAGCCGCGCCGGTTCCGCTCTTGCTCGCGCTCCTTTTCGCGCTCCTTGCGCGCCGCCTCTTCGCTTCTTTGCGCGCCGCCCGCCCCGACGCGCCCCGACGCCGACGTCGCTGCTGCGCCCGCGGCCGTTGGAGATGTGGCCGAGTCGGAGGGTCCTCGCGCTTGCGCGGTGACAGCCACCACCGCGGCTGGGTCGAGCCCGGCCGGAATGAACTCGGTCTGGTGCTCCTGGATGTAGTTCCTCATGGCGCGATCGAGCTCCCGTTGGTACGTTCTCTGACCTTCAATGGCAGACTTTTCGATTATCCCTGTCGGTCGTTTGAACGAGCGTAAGTGGCCAGAGAGAGGAGGGAACCGGTTTGAGCACGGCGCGCACCTCTGATGAAACTGCGTCCCGTCCATTCCACCTGAGACGTCACGACGACGCGCGAGGACGCGCTGCTCGCCCACGTGATGCATGTGCGGGTCTTGACGCTGAACACGCCGCCACTGGGTACGTCCGGAGTGCGCGTCGTCGTCACCATCGTGACAAAGTCGTCAAAGTCACTGTACACCGTCTCGTCGCGGATCTCGCATTTAGCCGTCTTGGGACCAATGCTTGCGTTCAAACGTTTGATATAAGACATGTTGCGCGCGAGGTAGTTCTGGTCACCCGGGATGGGCGCCCAGTCGGATATCTGGATGTCTGAGATGGAAACGGCCCGTCAGCGGCGACTTGGCGTCGAGTTTTTCAAGAGGGACACATACCCTCAAGCTTCTGGTCATCGCGCATGAAATCCTTGAGAAACCCGCTCGCGAACATCAGGTTGTATATTCGTTCTGGCGTGCCGGGAAAGACGGCGTCCAAGGCAAGCTCAGTGTAGTGCTTGCCCTCTCTCCCACATACGCAGGATGTCACTTTGGGTACTGGCGCGAGCACAGACCCGGTCGACGCCGTGCCTGACCCGTTTGGCGAGGTGTTGCCAAGCGCATGTGACGCATCCATGGCTGGGCGCCCCACATTCTCGTCCTCACAGAGATCATCTTCAGGACGCGCGAGACGCCAGATGTTATAAATCACGTCGTAGGCAGTATCGCGCGCGAGGAAAGATGCAAAGGCATATTTGGTTGTGCGGGTTGTAATCTGAATGGCGTTGGGTATAACAAAGGCAGTCATCTTCTTTTCTAGCGAGACGATGTCGTATATTGGAACGATGAGCTATCATGAGATGAGTAAGAGATGATATTTCAAACGTGATGTTTACGCACGTTGGTGACCCAACCAAAGATATTGGCATAGAAACAAATGTGGTTCTCCGAAATGTATATGCGGCCTTGAACGAGGATCTCGCGTTGCAGGGCGCAGCCATAGTCTGTATTGGCAATAAATAATCATGCAGCGTCAGAAATGGTGGTAGACGAACCCTCAATCAAGTAGTCTCCCTCTGGGATCGTCCTGAAGAGCTCGTGGAAGTCTGCATTCCGTTTATTACTCGCGACCGCAAAGCCAGTCACCGGCATGTCTCCATCGTTCAACTCTGCCAACAGTTCATCGTCCTCCGAATCGTCATCGTCGCCGTCTTCGTCGTGGCCGTCAGCGGACGACGCGTAATCAGACTCGTGATCCTGGGGTCGCGCCGTCAGCGAGTTGTGGCGGGAACGTATGGCCTGCGGGGACAGCTGCAGGGGGTTCGAGTCGACGGATGACTGCGAGGTGGCCACGTGGTGACCAGACAGCGCGGGCGAGCGCTTGACCATGGAGCCCTTGCGGCGCGGCGAGGAAGCAGAAGTGGGCGGAGTGGAGGTTGCACCGCTGGCGTTTTGGCGCGGCGGCGAGACAGGGGTGGTAACAGAGCCAGAGCCAGCGCCGGAGCCGGAGCCAGTGAGGGAGACGGACGCCACGAGCGCCGACGCGAGGCCGAGCGTTTTGCGCTTCGGAGACGCTTGCGCCGTCGCGGCGGCCGAGTTGCTGCTCGTCGAGCTGCGGCGCCAGAGCCGGCGCTTGCGTCCGCTGGCGGTCGAGGAGATGCTGACCGAGTCCGAGTCGCGCACGCGGTCGGGGGTGAGGAAGTGCGTTTCGGCAAAGGCGGTGGGGTTGCCGATGGCGACGGTGTGAGAGCGGAACGTGGGCGTCGGCGCGCCGGTGGACGTTGGGGAGGTCTGGAACTCGGCGATGCCGATTATGGACTCGGATGGCGCGCGTGGGGGCACGATGGTGAGGCCGTTGCCGTTGCCGCTCCGCGTCGTCGTTGTCTGCTGGGCGTGGGAGTCTGCGGCGACGACATCGGCGCTGATGACGGCCGCCGCGTGGGATGAGGGTGAGACAGGCAAGGCGGGAAGGGGAGGTGCGGCGGGGGGCTCCGCTGGTTTCGTGCGGGAGCGAGAACGAGAGGAGGAGCGGGAGACGACGTTGCGTACGCGGTCGCGGAGGTTGCCCGTGGACGAGGACGGGGTTAGAGAGCGTGCGTTGGCGGTGACGCCGAGCGACTTGTTGGACGCTGGCGTCGGCGTGGGCATTCCAAAGTCCGTCTCTGACGATGATGGAAGGTTGTCGAGATTGGTTAGAGAAGGAGGTCGATTACGAGTCCCACGTTCCTTGTCTTCTTTGGCGGGGGCGGGGGGGACCGAGTCGCGATCGCTTTGGATGGAACTGGCGTAGCTTCGTGGGGACGGAGGGATGACGGTCACGCTGTGCCCTGAACTGAGGGAAGCCTTGGACGGGCTACGCGGGGCTGGGGTAACTTGGAAGGAAGGTTGGAAATTGGAGATTATGGAAGGAGTCCGAGAGTGAGGTGACCCAGGCTGGATCAACACCGTCGGTACTGACGGTGTGCGGGGCGGTGATGTCGGGGACGTGGATGGTGCGCGGGCAGTGCGGCTTGAGTCGTCGTGATCACTGGAATGTCGACTGGCCTGTGGTTTGACTAACTTCGAGAGAAAACCTGGTGCCATCTGAATCTATCATCAATCACAGCATTTTTCATCGGCATCTAGTTCAACACTCACCTAATCAACCAACAGCAGCGCTGGAACGGTCCCGGTCGTATGTGGTCGTTCAAGACTTGGTCAGTCCGTCCTAGTTGTTGACCGTCCTGGTCGGTCCTCGTCCTGCTGATCCTATGATCGTCCGCGTGTATTTGGGCGCTCGACTCGACTCGACTCGTCATTTCTCATCACCGAATGACTTGCCCCGCGGACGCAGAGAAACTCGGTCATGCACCTACCGACGCCGACAGTCCTCTACGCCGCCGGCTCAAATGGAAGAGGACAACTCGCCACGGGTGATTCTCAGGACGCACACACCTTCACACCGTGCAATTTCGCCGGCCGTGAGGGCAGCGTGTCGTTACCCCCTGGGGTATCACCGGCGGTCATCATTTCCATTGTTGGCGGTGGCAATCACACCCTCGCTCTCCTTTCTCCGCCTCCGGTCAACCACTCCGCTCCTTCGATTCACACTCACACTCTAGATGTTTGGGGCTGCGGACAGGGAACCAAGGGCCAGTTAGGCCCGGCCTACGTCGGACTTGATGAAAGCCCGATCTTGAGGCCTCTTAGTCTCCCTTTAGAAGAGCAGGGACTCATCGGATACGCAGTCTCGCGAGTCGCCGCATGTTGGGAGACCAGCTTCCTCGTCCTCGCCAAAGATGGCCAGCACGATCTCCTCATCTCCATGGGTGGCGATGACTTTGGTGACCTCGGCATCGGCGGCCTACGCACGAAAAAAGGCCCAAAGGTACCCTTTCACATCGTAAATTTCTCTCATATCGTGGGTTCTACCGCGAAACATGTATCGATCACCGACATGACCGCCGGCCCCCATCACGTCATCGTTCTTCTACGTGCCGACAACAAACAGCACATCGCCGGCTGGGGCACCGCCCGCCACGGCCAACTCGGGCCCTTCCTCGCTCCCTCGGGCCGCGCATTACCTTTTTCTCCCTCGCCCGTCGCGATAACCGATCTTCCGATCGACGTGCAGCTCGATCCCGTGCTCTCCGTGCGCGCCGGCAATCAACACTCCGTATTCTTGCACGCATCCGGGCGCGTCTCTGCCCTCGGTTCGGACGCGAAGGGGCAACTGCGCGGCCTTGCCATGGCCAAGGATGTACGGGCGATAGATTGCTCGTGGAACGGGACTTACCTCCGGACTACTACTCCTCCCTTTGGAGGGGTGCTGCTTTCTGC
Organism: Russula compacta; assembly: GCA_022376555.1. Taxonomy (NCBI): domain Eukaryota; kingdom Fungi; phylum Basidiomycota; class Agaricomycetes; order Russulales; family Russulaceae; genus Russula; species Russula compacta. The sequence goes on from WTXH01000126.1 coordinate 47,494, forward strand.
GGGCGCGAACGCGCGCGGGCAGCTCGGCCGAAGAGGAGATGACGACGTCGAAGACTCGGAGGCGCCGTTGGGGGCCGTGCGCTTCGACGACGAAGGCGCGCATGTGCTGGACTTTGCGTGTGGCAGCGAACACGCGCTTGCCGTGGTCGAGTCTGCTCGAGGGAAGAGGGAAGTTTGGGGATGGGGGTGGAACGAGCACGGGAATCTGGGAACCGGCTTTTTGGACGACGTGAGCGTGCCGATCAAAGTCTGGCCTCCAGCAAGCCCGCAATTCGAGGGGATGATGGGTGATGTGGTGGGCGTGTGGGCGGGGTGCGGAACGAGCTGGATAGCCGTATCCAGCTGCGATCCGCCATGGGTATAATCATGGCGCATCTCAATCTACCTGCAAGGCGCAATTGTTCAAAGGCCGGCTCTGAGACGACCGAGCTAGGACTTTGCGTAGACTCCTAGTAGGGTATTTACTCATCCATATACAAGCCAACTTTTCAACATCGTCCACGTACAATAAGATGTGGGGCTTTGCGCGGCGCGATTCGCTTTCCCGCACGAAACCGTCACGTAACATCACACACCATCAATCATGACTGGGCCTGGGCGATCGTACCTATGCTACACCCTACGATTAATGTGCAGGGGTTGGGCTTCCCCCCTCTCCAAATGAGAAGTGGACTGGAAGTAGAGATATTAGCACAAGGGAGAAAGAAAATATAGACAGGCAAAAAGAGGGATGACATCTTACAGGCATTGGTGCAGCTTGAATCTGTGAAGCACTTTGAGGAGGCTCATAAGGATGTTGTTCACATAAAGCAATTGCCTTGAGGGGAGAGAATGTCAGCAACTGTCAATGGATGAGTAGACAAGAGGCAGGCAGCATCACCCATGCAAGTAGTGCATCTATCTCCTCCTCAGAGCGAGGGTCGTTTGACTGGTCCATCAGAGCTACCGAGAGGGGGTGAACTTCGGCAACGGACAGAAAGGAAAAATGAATGAGGCCTTAGTTAAGTCCAGCTGAGCGCTCTGAAACCTCATCACTCCCCTCCTCTTGCTGCTTGTCTCAATTCCCTGCATTCGTCTTGTCACCTCGACCGCTCTCGTCTCAGCTCCCATCCATGCCACTTGTGTGTTGGCCACAGTCCCATTATGATCCCATTTCCTTTCACTCCCCTTCCACTAGCTCGTTGATGCACTCTACGAGACCGACTTGCCAGCTTTGTCTTTCTCCTTCAGTTCCTCACAGCCTCCCTCTCTCCCTTCATTCCCCCTCAGCTACGTATTCAGAAATTGCAGAGGGAGAAGATAATAAGATGATTGAATGATGACAGAAGGATGCTGATAGACCCGAGGTTACCTTCCATTCCTCTGTGCGCTAATCAGAAAGGCAAATAGAACCGTTCATTCTTGGCCGTCGTCGCTGCACTCGCCGCTGTATCCATCCAAGCTAGACTTCCGGCCAACCTGACCCCGACGTATCTTGCCCGTTAGTCCCTTCTGTTGCGGCTCGACGCTCAAAGCTCGAAGCTTTGAAAGATTAGCTGCCTTGGCACATGTTTCCCTGTTCATCTTCTTTGTCGGCCTCATTATCTATCCGCTCGATATCAATCATACCGTCTTTAGCACGGTGTTTTGTGAGCTGCCTATGGATTCCATCACATCGATGCCAAGATTTTGGCTTGGCAGCCCGTATTCTGTCTTCGATTGCTACTTTGTCGTGCGACGCTAGTAATAAGGCCAGTTCTATTAAAATCCATCCATTGCTTTGGCGATGAGATCGATGAGATCTTGTGGCTATGTGAGAGGCTGGCGGATGAGGAGGGGGAAGCTGAACGAGCTGCTTCGATAGGATCATCGGATCGATGGCCGTATCGTGAATGGACGATCATATCCTGCGCGATCGATGAATCCCTGAATCGTACCTTATCAGACACTTCTAACGGAGTTAAAGAACCACCACCCCCATTCGGTTGAGATCGGGCACTTTCTGGTATCCTGGAGGCAAAACCGACAACAGACAAATGTCCCTAATTCTCTCAAGAGTACGGAAAACTCGATGACCGTTGGATTGCGTTCGCCATGGAGTGCCTAGGCATTCCGGAAGGTGTCCTTCGGGACTATCTCGCACACAGAGACGGCGTGCTACTCGCCAACCTGATCCTCCTCTGCCGTCACGTCCTTCAAACTGATCATCTCTGGAACAACTCTGCTGGCAGCGCGTGCGACCCATTTCTGGACACTCCCGCCGCCATGTCCGTCTACGCATCCTCACAGTCCTTGCTTACATGTCGGCCCATCCTCATCCTTCGTCGAGGCCCAGCAACGGTAACAGAGCTAGTGCCATCCAGCACCACCAGTACCGACCCACCAACGTCCCGCCCCAAAAAACCTCCACGTCCGACGTGACGCACCACGGTCATCCTCAATCGTTCTCCCATTCTCACCCGTACGCCGACGTCCTTTGAACCCGTCTACCACGCCCACCAACAAGTCCGCATCCAGCGCGCGCTGCGCGATCCTTTCGCACACGACTTCTACTTCAAAACCTGGCTCCCTCCTCGAGTCCAAGTTCAACCTTTGAGGAACGCAAACGCGACCGCAAGGCTTTCGTCCCCGGATTTGGTGCGAACCACCCACTCGCGCTAGGTGCCGGAGTGATCGCTCTGGACCTGAAAAAAGTTCGGGCGCGACAAGGATGAGACGCCTGCGCCTCGCCTCCACTCATCCCTCTATGGTCACATCGCCTGTGGTCTCCTTCCACTGATACAGACACTCTTTTCTCCCTCCCGTCTTTTTTAACCATGTCTGGTCTCATTCATTTACTATTCACTATTCATAACACTCGTTCGTTATACTATCACGACAGGGATATTCAAAAAAATCTGTAACTTAACTTCACATCGACTCAATATACCTTCAATCGGCCAGAGCTAGGCATTAAACAACATCTATTCTATAGGTCTATGGCTGCTGGACAGTGCAATCGCAGCAAAGCCGAGCAGCACCACCCCCAACACAGGGATATTCAAAATATTTGTCACGACTTGTCACAATGCCGTTTGGATATCTGCTTCGGCATCACAGGCTGCTGAGCATGTTGGGTCACGTGGGTGTTCCTTGCGCTGCTGTGATTCGTCGCATTTCAACTACAATCACCATGGTCAATCATCGTGTCTGTGTAGCTCTTCAAACCGATAATGCAATACAGCATAAAGACCTCAGTTCTCTTTAAGCCATCAAGATGGCATCCTGAAAAAATCTGGGATTTTTGGGATTTTTTTGAGGGTAGTGGCTGTGTATTCTTCAAAGATCATTGTTTCCCAAAACATATTTTGAAACCCATTGTACGTGATAGTACCCTTGCCGCTTCGGCTGACCAAAGGAGGGGACGCTCCATCTACCAGACATGACAGACAATGAAGAATATTGAGAGTTGCTGGTTGATCTTAGAGCACAGGGTCATCACAGGTCGCTGGTTGCTACGTGCTACCCCAGGGGGACCTATGTCAAAAGCTTGCGACGTGACTGCGCGCACACCTGGCGTACTATCATGGGACAATCTAGATTATATATCCAAAATGCTGGTTGTGCTGCCAGTGGCTCGTCCCATTCTCGATAGTCTTGATATCCTCGTCCAAATCGTCCTCTAGTCTGGATCAGTCCCGTCTCTCAGAATTATGGGGGTCCTCGAATGGTATATGGCGATGCGTATGATGGGTATTGGATTGCGGATGCGTCTCAAAGCCCTCCCAGCTGAACTACATCGCAGGGGGATGTTCGTGCCTACCCTCACCTTACTCCACCAGGCATTTGATGTTTGATATCATGTGATGTCGACGTCTCTCACTGCACTCCCGATTATTCGACGTACACGCTTAAGGAGCTGGTAACTCTAGTCGATCTCTGACCTGAGGTGTCTGATGACTCATTCTCCTTAAGAGCCAATATCATCCTTACTGAACCTGACCAGCATTCAGAATTGCTGGCTTGGCGACACCAGCGCTCCTCTCCCAGATGTCAATACTCAGGATCCGACCGTGGCCTCGACTAACGCGTCATGGATGAGCAACATCTCGTTCAAGGATATGGCATCGATGGCCCGCGTATAGACGGTGAACCTGAGTGAATCCTTTTGTCTGACTAAAATTTCGCACCTACCTGCAAAGTGGGGCAAACACCGCTTGAATTCCTCTATGCATCCTTGAATCACCCCACAGGCACGTGCAAGCAACCCTTCTGGACTCCATTCTGCGATGGGTGCGGGCGTGTTCTGCATGGGAGAAGTATTCGGATATCGGGTTCGTATGGTACCGCATACATCAATGGAATGACTACAAACACCGTATTTCCAGCTTCATTGGCCTCGTCTTATCAACAAGTGATGGACTCTGTTCTCAATTACCCCCTTTACGATGCCACCGTGCAAATTTTAACATTCCCGTGGTCCCGGAAATTTGTTCAGAGTATCTGCTGATGGGTCAAATCCAAAGCCGTTTTAAAGTCGGCCTTACACTCATTGCGATGGCCATGACTCATTCATCGTCGTAGGATCCTACTCTTCTCGGAAACGTTTTGGAGAACCAGGACGTGCCCTCGATGTATGTGGACCCTCAGAGCCTCTTGTAACGTCCCCTTGTTTGCTATCCATCCATTTCTGTGCAATCTTTGACGCCCTGGCAATGCCATGGTCCTGACATTCACGTCTGATGGGTAACCGTCCTTATAAGTTCTCAATAAGCGGCGTACTCATAACGATCAGTATCCCAATCGTTTACTATCGTCAGGAGCAGTATCTAAACGGAAGTGGCGATCCCGTACGTCCATGATTTGTTCGCTAGGCGATATTCATACAACTACATCCCGTACAACCGTGAGCCCCTCTGGACATCTGGATATTAGCTGACCGCCGCATACAATCTGACGGAAACGCTGAACAAGGTTTGCGTGCGTGCGTTGATTCTTGCTGGAAGACATTCTTATTTGCATGGTTTTACAGCTACGAAATGATCTCGTGAACAACACAGACTGGCCACAATCTCGTACTCAGATTCTAGCAAGTGATTCCAAATGGCCTCGCGATAACGAAAGGGGACCTAGTTTACGATCATGACAGACATGGGCTCACCGGTAAGAGCTGGGCCGAAAAGAATCGGATTTGCTCATGCCTCATGGTACGACCTTTACAGCCTCGAATTACGAGCAGGTAATTCTGGTGCCAGATGACATTGATCATCATGTAGTGTAGTTGATGTGATCGATGAGTCAAGTCAGTAGAACTGAGGCGGAGATGAACGGGGACCCACCGTGTGGCGGTATGTAGGTGCGGGCCCCGCTCATGCTCATCATCTCACTTTTTTTTTTTCGTACTCATCCCCGTTGTCCTCTTTAGCCTTTCCGTGCTCGCCGGCATCCAGTCAATCGCCTGTGCGTGCCTCTAGCCACCCAAGGGCCCCAATCCGGACGAGAAAAAAAAAACAGTAAGGAGGTGGGCGGCATCAAGTCGTGTATGTAACAAGTCGTTCAAAGGTCAGCAGAGACAACGAGCCAGAATATTGTGTAACCTCCTAGCTGGTAAGGGCGCACGAGTACGGGACATTAGATTTTTGAACAGTGCAGGGTTGCAATGCCCTAGGTGTACGCGAGAGCCTCAATTGATTAACACGGTGTCCGTATGGATGTGTGCCCTTGATGGCGTAGGTGGGGGCGAATGTCGGACGACAGGTTACTTTACAATAGCCGAGATGTCATAGGAGATCGTGCACATGGGTCCTCGATAATCAAGTGAAATGGGCACTGAGCAGTATGAGAAAACATGGTTCACATTTGCACTATTATAGTGCAAAGATGTAACAGGAATCGCGAGCGTATGCATATGAGGATCACCATCGCAACACGATAATTTCCCCCGAGGAACCCAACTGTAGCACCGCCTGCACAATACACGCTTCGCTCATCTTCGATAGCTTAGATGCTTGTTGGCTTCATGCGATCATTGTCTAGTCTGATGTGTTAAACCCACATATTTCACTTTTAATGCATAATGGAAAGAGAAAAGCAAAGCCTTTTGTTCGCCCGCAATAACCGTATCTCCGGAGCTCCGGAGCTCTAGCACCTCGGTGATCGTGACACTTGTGAGCCAATCCTCGGCCTCGGCCGGTACTATATCCGCACCACACATCGGCCAGTCATCACCTTTCGGACAGTCACGCCTGTGACATGTGATTTATTTGAACTCCGCTGCCATGCTGTGGCTGTCTGATGGGCGGCTGTCCGATGTGTGGTGCTGATGGCCAGGTCACGGCCCGGCTGTCCGACGGTGGTGCGTCCGATGTGTGGTGCCGTCCGATGTGTGGTGCCTATGTGCGCTCCACTCCTATGCACTGTCCTCACCACATCCCATTTAGCACACGTGAATGATCATCATTTATCTGTATTTTATCTACGTTATATAGATGAAAAAATAATACAATTAATGTGGGTGGTGATTAAAATGAGGTTGTATAGAACTATTAGGAAATAGGATGCTACTGTGGCCATAACTAGAACAGGGACCAGCACTGCTGGTCTGCCAGTTAGAATAAGATAGTGTGATTGGTGGTGTTGGGTGGGGATGATGGGGAGGTCCTTGGTCACTAAAACCAATGTGAGATCCACTAAGATGGGCAATCGCGTTCATAGCGGGTTCCCGGCCCGGCCCGGGCGTGGATGGATGTCGATCCACCTGTTTGCGTGCGTTCTGATGGCCAGAGGACCCCTTGCAACTAGATAATCCAAATAAACCAGAGAACCTTAGATTTGTCCACAGCTGTTGTTTTGCGCATGCGTCCTTCCATGAAAGATGACGTCCTTTGACCCTATTTGATAAGGTCGATTTCGCAATCTGTACATTATAAATACTAAAATTACATTTTATAAATATACTTTAATAGATTAGACGTACACCTTTCACCCTTGCAGCCCCTCGAGCAGAATAGTTACTATTGGCTATATATCCCATTGCACCCTGAATCTGGCCTTCATACGCTGGGTCATTACTGCGTCGATCGCTGTGCTTAGTCGTGCTCCGCGTAGATGTCCATGTTGTCCGTGTGTGGCAGGCATGGTGTGGTGGTTGCACGTGGAGTGGTAGTTGCACGTGCTGTCAACCAGGTGCTGACACATGACATTTCAGCCACTCTGAGTGCAAACGAAATAAAACACCGAAGCGGCATTAGTCGGCAAGTGTGACAAGGGGCACTCTTACATTCTCGCGACAGGGAGCATTTTACATCATAAAAATCATTGGAGGTTGTCAATATAGTGTATTTGATGTACTATACAAAATTTGGTATGGATGGGACAGAAAGTGGACGAGATAATCGAGGTGTCCGAAAGGTGGTGACTGGCCGATGTGTGGTGCGGATATAGTATCCCCAGTCCCCTTGGAAAAGTCCAAGGCACCTTGATTTTGCACCAACGGCACAGAGAGGAGGGCCACGGACGGATGGCCCCCCCCACTGCGTTTCCTGGTCGGTTCACTGTACATATGGGGGTTCATGAATCTCATGATAGAAACAGTTGTAATAAGGATGGATTACTGTAACTGTCAAATGGTGGGCGGCAATCTGCGGGGCACTCCATCTCGATCTAATCGCGGCCGTCGAAAATTGTTATCGAGACTTATTGTTTCATGTGGGAGCTGTAGTGTAATAGTGGCACGAATCACCTTTGCGCCGACGGAGTGAGTATAGCTGTAGGACGCTTCTGGTGCCTCGCGGAACCACGAGGCATGTGAGATGTGTGACGGAAAAGTTAGGTAAAGTGGTGCGGAACCTCGTGTGCTATCTCATCCTTCCATGCCAAGTGCCAACACGCGGGGGGGCTTCGCGAATTCGGAGGCGGGGAAGGGTCGCAACAGGGTTGGGCTAGGGCCATAGAGGCTAGCGCCCGGTGCGAGGGTCACGGACATCAGAAGGGCCTGGTCTATTTTTCGTCGATCGAAACACGGTCCGGTACTACACTGACCCGATCCTTTGCGGCGACGACATATGATACAACCCTACAACTCTACAGATACAGAAGCACGCCAGCGCCAGCGAGTGCGACATACAGTACACTGCTTTTCTCGTCCAGAGATCGACACCACTACTACTAGCACTTCCTGTAAGTTGCCGCCGGCAAGGCACTCCACATCAAGATCTGGATCTGGCCTCCCTTTTTTTTTAAGATTGATTTTCTTGGTCCAGTCGATACGTCGGCCGGGCAATGGTCTGTTCCTGTCCGAGATATATATAATGCCGTATCCATTCATGATGCCCCCCCCCCCCCCGGAGATCGTCTTCATAATGCTACCCGCGCCCTCCTCTGCGCCCGTCGATGTCTCGTCAGAATCTATTTTCTTGTGAGTCCTCTTCTAAATCCATGCACTCGATTCAGGGTAGCTGATTGCCGTCAGAACTGGGCCACTCGTACGCATCAGATCGCTTCCTACTACATCTACCTGAGCTAACAGCCCTTGTCTAGTTTATCGGCAGCATCACGAGCTGGCTTTTACTCGGCATTTTAACCATGCAACTTTGTGCGTACACACGCAATCCGCCTCCTCTCCCGAATCTGACCCTATTGATAGATGTATATTATGTTTCTTTTCCTACGGACAGGGGGTGGATAAAATTTACTGGTACGTCTGCGCCACTCTCCCTGCCATATTTCTAATTAACTTGGCGAAGTATATGGCCTTTATCTCCTCGATCTTGTGCAGAGCGTGCTCATCACCGAAGTTGCATGGGTCGTATTATGTCCAGGATGGGGAAAATCAACCTCATTGGTGTACACTAGCTGGGGTTTCTCATTGACTCCCGTTGTGAGTGGTCTCAGTAAGTGTTGTGCTGACATCTCGACTGTATATATTCATCATTTTTATTTTCTCTCGCTCGCAGTTTCCGGTTGGGTACAAATATTTTTTGCGTGGCGAGTGTGGGCTCTGGGACATAGTACTTTTTGGAGGGTGGTCACGATGGTCATATTCGCTGTGCGTATACGAGTGCTCTGGCCAATGGTGTCCTGCGTTTTGCTAATGGGCTGCTCTAGATTGCCTTGACTCAGGCAGGGTCAGCTATCGCTGCAGGCATCAAAGTAAGTTCAATACATTTGGCTCCTGTTTCGTGCATTCAACGTCCCTAGTTTGCGCATATCAACAATATCGAGAGGATCTCCGCGGTTAATCTTCTGGTCTCGGTAAGCCCTTATCCTTGTTCGTGAATCGCCCAGATATCTCAAAGTAAATCAATGGGTGACTAGATATGGTTGGCTGGGAGCGCGCTTGCCGACGTTCTGATAGCTGCTAGCATGCTCTACTTTGTGCGTAATTCTTTCTTCCTGGCAGACTTAGTCCCCCCTCCTGAAGTCCGGCACCCGGAACAGTTGGTCTTGGCCAAAAGAAACACCATGTGGAATAATGGTAGATCGACGAACAGGAGAATAACAAAGTTGATTCGGTGCACAGTCGAGACCGGCGTGCTATCCGCCGCGGCTGCTTCGCTCGACCTTGGCCTGTTTTTGGGCTACAATCACAACAACCTCCATGCCGCCGTGTACGGACCCCCCTGGCCTGCTTTTATCCCAAAAAGTTGCTGATCGGGCTTTTCGCACGCAGCGCGATGGTGTTATCCAAGTTATACAGCAACGCACTCATGGCGTCGCTCCATTCTCGAGGAGGTGTATACGAGCGCACGGTGTCATCCGCTTTGTACGACGCCGAGAGGTCAGCGGGATGCTTCAACACGGTCCAGTTCACGTCTGTGGGTGTCGCGGTGACGGTAGACGATTCAGGGACGGCGAGCACCGCGACCGAGTTGGTGAGTGAAGGGCGGGCGCACACCCATCGCGCCAATTGAGACGACGAGAGCTTCTGGCTGACGTTTTGACACGATAAGGATAAGGCATGAGAAATCGTCAAGTCCGAAGGCCCACACTCAGATGTGGCGTTGACCAACCTCAGCATGGTTTAGACAGACGATCCACGGCGTGTGATATATATATATATATATGGTGGAAGGTAGAACTTATCTTATTTTGTGTATAAGGTCTTTTTATGTGCAATGCCCCGTATATCTGTGCCATGCGACGGCACGCCTCTCTCTCACAGATATGGAGTCGAATGAAATGTATTATAATGTCGAGACAGCGGCTTTTAGGAATGTATAGCATAGTCTACTAGTCTTGGGCGTGAATAATGACAACGTACATTTATACGCCGACGCGGAACTTTTGTGGAGCGCAAGCGGATGTATTGAATTGAACAATATATTGAATCCGAGTCGGGGAATTTGGCGATGTTCACCCCGCTGACTGCGCAGGCAGTGCGATGCGAGTGTCACCAGGATACAGTACATATCGTTGTCGTCGTCCGCGGGTTGAACAGTTTCGAGAGGGATAAGAGTCACTTATCATGCGGTTAACGCTAGCTACCGATGTCGTTTGTGCGTGGCGGAAGGCCAAAATCAGGCGCGGATCTTGGGCGTGTCGGGAAACTCGATACGATAAGTATATGTACGGACTAGTGCGCTCATCGTTTTTCACGCAAGCTAAACGGTTAGCGCTAGCACGACATTTTTTAGCACCAGTTATTCGCTCTGGTTCAGTTCTATAGAGTTCAGCCCAAACCTTAGCCAGCCATTTATACTACAGTATGCCCTACCCCAACATGTCGGCCACCCCCCCACCTTTCGGTCACCCTCGAATATCTCGTCCATCTCTTATCCTACCCACACCAAATTTTGTATAGTACATCCAATACATTCTATAAAACCACTTCCAACCTTTTTTTTTATCGTGGGAAATGCTCTCTGTTGCAAAGAACAAAAAAGTACCCCTTGTCACACTTGCCGACTAATGCCGCTTCGGCATTTAATTTCATTTGCACTTAGAGTGGCTGAAGGTCAGCACGCACGTGCCACCACCCACACCCATGCCTGCCACACGGACATCTACGCGGACTACAATTAAGCGCAATAGTATTGACCCAGCATATGAAGGCTACATTCAGGAAGCAATACATTATTAACCAACTAAGGGTTTCTCTCTTTGAGGGACTGAAAGAGAAGTGCTGGATCTAGCAATAGCTACGCTCACAGTGGCATCCTATTCCATAATAATTATTTTAATCATCCATAGATTCCATTATCTTCTATTAAATGTAGATAACATATAGATAAATGGTCATTCACACTCCGTACACCGATGTGTCATCAGCTCACAGCAATGGCAGGCGGAGTTCAAATAAATCACGCGTCACCAGTGTGATGGTGGCCGATATGTGGGGGTGGGTATAGTATGGCCGTACTGTAAATGGCTGAATCCGCGCGGTTGCGTACTGGGGATCGACATTTGCACAGATCGCGCGCGCTCAAACTCACACCGAAATCGGTGATCAACCCACTGTGCTTGTGATGAGCTGTCGAGGTAATGCGATAGAATTGTCTTTACGGCGAAATTACGTGTTCAATCCAAAGGACGTGAGCATGAAGTTTGTCGGGCAAGAGCAAGTCGCGGTCGGTTTGTATGTATATTATTCGACAGAATTCGAGGGTACCATCGGGGAAAATAGCGGGTCCAGCGTCAGTGCCAAAGCCACACCAATTGGACCTTATTGGCAAAGGGGGCCTTGCAAAGAACTAATCTCCTCCCTCTTTGTTTTAGATCTGCTGAAGGAAGTGCAATGGCTCTATCCAAAGCATACTAGACAAAACGGGGTACCGTTGAGCAGCACTGAGAACACGGCCTCGTGGAGTCCCATGTGTGTGGTTGGCTCGTAACTTTGTGGACGCCACTTCCATTCACAAACGAGCCATCATGGAAGCTCTATTGTAGTATAGTAGGTAGATAGATAGCTGATCACACGGCAAAGAAAAGGGTTGTTGCAAATACATTTGTGGGTTTCTGTCCCACCTTGCCCCGATTCTCGCCGCGCAAGCCCCCACCCCGAAATTACTACACATTAGTCCACAACCAACAACATCACGCTTCTCCTGGCCAGTGGCCGCCCATAATCATTTTCCCAGTCGCCTACTCATCAATCGGATGAATCGAATTATGCCCAGCATCCGGCATCACAAGTGCTGCGAGCCTCCGCCTCTGATCACCTCTGATCCGACGTGTCTCCTGGTTCATATGGGGTCATCCTTCAATTCGAATGCATCGTGCGGACGAAGCGAGCGCTCCAACAGAACCTTGTATGACTCCACGTCCTTTTCTCCAATGCACTTGAACGTAGACTGTGTCAATTCTGCACACCAGATATCGAATGCTGTGAACTGATCGGCATAATGGACAACCTCCCGATTAGGGCGAACTATGACACTCGATTGAGGGGAAGCAAGTGCGAAGACGACCCGAAGCACAGGCCTCGGTTGTTGTTCAGCGAAGAACAGGCCCACGTCAAATGGGCTCATTTTATCGAACAATGTCTTCGTGGTCGTATCTTTGAACGCCTCTGCATTCTTAACCTGGATCAAAATTGCCGTGACTGTGTTCCGGGAAAGGTTTTCTGTCCTGACACAAGCGGGTAAGACAACATCAACCCCGTATTGGTCATCTGCGTACCGCTCTCAAGATCTCCTTTTGCGACTGCTGTGGGGACTTCTTACACGCCGCGACTCGTTGGAGTGGCATTGCAAGAACCGGCCTCCCGAGTGCCTCGATGTTAGCATACATAAGGCTGAAACCAAGTATTGCGAAGCAGCGAAGGTCCATGAAGTGTTCAAGGTAAGTTGGAGAGCTGCCTGAAAACTGGTCGGAGATCTGGATGCCGTTCTCGCAGATCATCAAAAAAAAAGTACCTGAACTCTTCGAAAAGGGGGAGCAGGCAGCAAAGTGGCCTTCAAGAGCCCGAGACGAGGTTGTGAGAGATTATCAATATTACAGATATACCTTTTGCCCCATTGTTCTTCTTTCCTCCCCTCTATTTGCCGGTCCTACGAAGAGAGAGCTTGCAGTGTGGCGCCACGAACGTTTTTAGTATGTACTTTGCTCTTGCTGTGATAGTTGGTCCCCTTGCTTGCTTTTGCCCAGCTGCATATATACTGGAATCATTCCGATCCGAGGCGGCCTCGGACTCTGAACCAGTGTCTCGGTAATTATACTAGTACATACCGTGTATCCCCATCCGTCAGTCAGTCTCGCTCGATTGCCATCCAAACCATGAACATGAGCTATGGGAGCGTAATTGAGGGAAAACAAGACGAGAAGGTTAAACGATTTGATTACAGCCGGATAAGAGACCTTCTTGCACACGCGTCGGGCCAGCATGTCTAGATTTCTTTCCCATGCTGCCACAACGTGAGCAAGTAGTACAAGACGAGCCCGGCTTTCATCCCGCCGAATCCATATGATGGAAATCGCATTGGAACAGAGATTTGCAACAAATCGACATCCGCAGGAGAACAGGTTGGGTAGAGCAAGTTGGAATCTATTGAATATGGCTTAGAGATGGTTAAAGAGTAACCTATGGTGGTGTAGACAAGCGTAGTGAAAGAGAATGGACGAATATTTATTTTTTTCGAATTTTCGAATTTTATTTATTTATTTTCACAATTCAGGGGCGCAGCAAGCTGCGTCCGTGATAAACCTTACCTCCCGGATGATTTCACCATCTGTCAACCAGATGTCCCACTCCTTTTCTGGGTTGACCCCCATACCCATCCCCACAGGCCGGTGAACCATCCGTCCATCAACCCACCTTCCACCGCTCAGGTGAATCTCTTTCAACCCATATGGCAGTAAATAGTCCAAGGCGTTGCGAATGGTTCCGGGATTGATTCCTGCCCCAGGAAGAATGGCTGGTCCTCCATTCATTTGCGATCGTTGAAGCAACTCTCGGAGGACATCCAAACCTGCTGGCGCTGACATGCTTTGCCCGCTCCATGATGGTACCACGATCAGAGATCAGAGATTACTGAAAAGTGAGAGGGAGTCCACCTGGTCAGGATCCGTGTTACGCCGTGAATGCTGCATATTCGGTCGAACGCTGGGATAGAGCACGAAACTGTCATCGATACCGGAGGTCTGCCGTGCCATTCTAGATGACTCTTGAACACACCTTCGATAGCAGACCGTGTCATGTCAAAAGCTCTATGGAAACAGACTGCAATAGAGCACTTCGTAACTTGTTCGCGGGACCATTTTGGAACACCTACATACCTTGCATGGGAAGTGCAGATTCCACCAGGCTATCATCGTGCATAAGGATAGAGAGCAAACAGGGCCTCAGTGGGCAAAGTCATATATGATAAGCCTAAGAGCAAAGACACACATCTGAGTGCGAGGTTCATCCACTGTTCCATCCAGATTGAGGACACCAACAACCACACCAGCGATAGCGTATCCTTGAAAAGTCTGATGTCTTCGAGCATTACGTTTAGCTCCTCTTTAGAGTAGCAGAAGTCTCCGGCACGGGGCCGAATCATGACCTTCAGATTGAGAAAGTAGGTCGGGATATTCAGTCCATGCAGCTCATATCAACTACACTGGCAGAGGGAGGCCAACCATTATAGGCAGATGCGGGACAGCTTTCTGAATCTCTCGAACGAGGCCGAGGGAAGGCGTTGTTCCCCCTCCGACACCGAGATTCCCACATACCTCGAGCCTGTCTGCCCCTCCCTGCGCGGCACTGTAAGAGTGCACATTATTGGGATTTCCGAGTCTCGATATGTGAAAAGGTAAGACTAACCTGAGTGCGGATTGAACTGAATCCACGCAAACTTCCAGGACTATGTTTTGTGACGATGGCATTGTTGGGGTGCGCCCAGGAGCCTGATCCGACAGCGTCCTCCACGCCCCCCAGCGAGTGGCCTCCATGGATCCACGTTGCAGGGTATCAACACAGACCAAAAAAACTCTGCCTCAGGCACGTTTTCATTCATGTGGCTATCGTGGGCTTATTCGATGAATTACCTTGGCAAACACATGTTGCTCTGCTGGCTCCTGTGGCGTCTAGAGTTCCTCTCTGACTGGGCTCATTCCGAGTTTATTCCGATCCATGGACTTCATACATGACCTACACGGTTTGGTCGACGGGGAATTCATTTTGTCAAAAAAAAAAAAAAAAAGGAAACCAGACAGCTCTCGACTACAGAAACAAAAACTAAAAGGCGCTTTTGTCTAATATTTCGTAGTGAGCAGGAGCTTTTGAAGATTTCGTATCCACCGCAGTCTCCATCAACCTGAATGTCGACGTTGCCACGTTCCCGCCTGACAGTTGCACCGCACGCCCCTGAAGTGATCACGAGGCACGCACGCACCGCCAAGATTGTTGGGTTGAAGCGATGGCCGTATAATCCCCGTGCTTAGCCGACTGTCAGGAACGATGGCCATAGAGCCGATGGGTTTGCCCTGACATACGCCTAGAACATAACTTGTGTGATATGTAGGCATTCCTCTGGCCTGGAAACGCTTGCCCTTACTGTACTTCTCGAAAGTGGGTGTCTCGGCCACTGTCCGGTGTCACCGCGTGGGCGCTCGTGGCAGCTTCGTTTTCGTTGCTTCCGAATGTGCGTGCCTAGATTGGCGAACCACATTGGTTCCTTTGCGTTTCACCTCATCTGCAAACTGATGGTATTTGTGACTCCCCACTCGCTAGTCGCTACCTGGCTGTCCTGGACAGGACAGAATTGCAAAAACGGGGGGTGGATAGTTGGACTCTAGACCTTTTGAGTACCAATTGTAAGTGTTGAATTGAATCCCGAAAATAATCGGGTCTTCACCTCCGCCATCACCATGCTGGCACGTATCAATAACTCAAGCGGAATTCATAGTAATCCTCCTCTACCACAGTGACCTGATCCAAGAGACGTGAAGTGAATACGTACGTAGACACATGGCACTAAAAATACCGGCAGTTAGCGGAAGTGAGATGGGAAAAAAACGGTACTAGGTGGAGATGTTACGCCGTGGTTCAAAGTTCTTAAGTCCCTAAGTCCCTGTACAGTCGTACTTGTGCCTGAGGCCTGAAAGATGTGTTCTGCCAAAAATAGAATAAGCTTGCAGTAAACTGCATGCAGTGTATCATGACACGGAAGAACGCTCTGCCCAACAGCCTGCCACGCCTTGGACGAGCCCAAGAATCTCAAAAGGTATTGTCAAGATTCTAAGGAATCCAGAGAGCCAGAGAGGAAGGAACCTGAAGGCACTGCCGGTGACCCTCAAGACCATGACTGACTCTACCAGCCCTGCTTTTTGTCGGGTATAGTTTGGGATGCTTCAGACAAGACGAGGTGTATCTATCACGACCGCAGAGGCGCTAGATCTTCGGCACGATCATAGAGTGATGATGATCAACCAGTGAGCGATGGCGGCGTTTGACAGGGACAGGCAAGCTGACTTTGTGCCTCAAATGCCTTGCCACACGGGTGTCGTGTGGTGATTTTTTTTCGTAATTCGGTTGGTTGTCTCAGTAGAGACTATAAAATAAAATTGCCGCTTCGCTCCGTGCCAGTTGTGCCTATTCCTACCCTTCTTCCTTCTGTATCTACCATGAAGACCATCACGAAAGACGGCGTCACGAGCGTCGTGACCCAAAACGAGGTCGTTATTCCTGACCTCACCATTAAAGATCTGCTATCCGCCATTCCGTCAGTCACCTCACCTCCCTCTCTTCAGCACGGCCCTACGCTGACAGCAGCCCCTTGTTCAGACCCCATTGCTTTCAGCGTTCAGCACTCCGCTCCTCGCTTTATCTGTAAGCAGGCCTCCATTACCTCACTATGCCAGTTGCACACTATGCTCATGACCGCGTTTGACGCGTCACACGCAGTGTCTGGGACTTGTTCCTCGTCGGCGCCATTTATAAAACCACAACATATATCGAACCTCTTCTAACCCCGGAGCACATCTCTCTTCCCTTTCCCATCCTCTATTCCTTCACTCGTTTTGCACTCTGGTCACTCTATGGCTTCGCCACTGGCCTTGTCGGATTCGGTATATGGGTCATTGCTCATGAATGTGGCCACCAAGCATACTCCGAGTACAAGCTCATCAACAATCTCGTCGGCTGGGTGCTTCACTCTTCGTCAGTGCAATTTTTTTATTCCCATTGATCCGCATCAAGTTGTCACCGGCGCCGCGCACTAACCGAACATTTTACCTCTCAGACTCGGCGTTCCTTACTTCTCTTGGCGTATAACTCATGCCAAACACCACGCGTCGAATGGACATATGACAGAGGATCAGGTTTTTGTCCCACGCACCCGGTCACAGCGCGGTCTCCCTCGGATTAATCCCGATGACGAGAGCCTCTCAGGTGCCAGCGTTCGTAAGGAGGTCTTGAAGGAGCTGCAGGAGGCCTTCAACGACTCACCCATTGCCACTTTTCTTCAGGTTATCTTCTATCTGGTACCTCATTGTGTTCTCTTTCCGAGACTGCCGGAAGTGACATTTATTTCAGCTCCTTGGCTGGCCCCTGTACCTTATCGACAATATAGGCGGTCAGAAGCGCTATCCTAGGTTAACCAGCCGTTCGTGGAATAGCAGTCCCTTGAAATGGTTATTTGATCTTCCTCCCTAGATTTTAATCCCAATGCCGTGATATTCGCTCCCCACCAGTTTGGCCAGATCATTCTCTCGGACGTTGGCACTCTTCTCTGGTTTGGCACTCTCGCAGCCTGGACGTATCAGTCTGGATTCTCACAAGTATTCCGCCTGTACATTGTGCCCTACCTCTGGTGAGCTGTTCTTCTGACTCTCGATTTCACCTGTGTTGAATAAGCCTGAAAAGGGTGAACCACTGGCTGGTTCTCATTACTTTCTTGCAACATACCGATCCATCGTCGCCACATTATCGATCAGAAGAGTTCACATTCCCGCGAGGTGCTCTGGCGACGCTCGACCGCAATCTACTTGGCGATCTCGGCCCTTTCATGGGTTGGATTGGTGCGACTGTAACGCATGGAATCTCGGAAACTCACGTGCTTCACCACGTTTCAAGCAGAATCCCTCATTATAACGCGTATGTATCTCTTACCGTCACTCCAACTTGAGCCTTATTGACTCATCAGCGACTCACAGCTGGGAGGCATCTGCGGCCCTGAAGAATCACCTCGCCACCTATGGTATCCACCTTGAAGGTCGTCCTGGAGGATGGGCAGAAGTTTATCGAGTGCTACGCGAGTGCAAGTTCGTTGAGGACGAAGGGAATATTGTGTTCTACAAGAACGGCAAGGGCCTGGCTTCTTCACGGCCGATTCTCCCTGGAGACACCGCAAGCGATTCTGGTGTCGAGCTTGACAAGTGAAATGACGAATAGAAATAGAGTAGAGTAGGTCCATTAGAAAGGAACTTAAGAGATCCTCTAATATAATTAGGGTTACAGTAACTAGCGTAACAATGGATAAATTATGTTGTCCAGCGCTCACGTCTAAACGGTGACTCGATGATGACTAGATGACTTCTTTGGGCCTGACCGGGCTGACCGGGATAATTCCTCTTTGTACATATCCAAGGAGTCCGGGGCGGTACGGTACAGCGCGGTACGTGCAGCTCTATCGGCGTGCCAGCCAACGCCCGCATGTAACATTCGTAACTGTCTTACGAGCAATTGCCATCCACTTGCGCGCCAGTGGTCGTGTATCTGTTAGAAAGCTTTTACGGTATACGGATGCCTCGTATCTTCCTGCTTGCTTCCATTTGCTATTACTCTATGTTGGTGGTAAGGGCACTCAGATGTGGAGTAAATGCTGAAACGCTGTCAGAGGAGCCTCAGACGTGCGGCAGGGTAATGCTTTTCTTTGACGCAGGCGGGAAGCAAGATCTCTTGCATTGACGCTACTAAATTCTTTCTTGTAGTTTCTTTATGGCAACAGCAATAACTTAGGGGACCTCCAAGACGTTGATGTGGGTTTATATACTGTACAGACTAGGCCCCCAGCTCTCAGCACTTCAGTAGTATGCGCCGCGCGCATTTGATATGTTGAGGCTGAAAAATTTGGTAGCATCTGGCCTAACCCACTTGACCTTTCTCTTTCTCCACGCGCACGTACTTCATAAGATGTTATCGGCGGAAGGTACCCCTTCGGAAGATTTCGGACTCAGAAACCACTAGCAGTGCGATTAGCGTACAATGGTCATGGACTAGTGAGACAACCCATCATCACGCCCAGTGCTGGGAAAGATCCATTGCCTGCATGTCGAGCTTTCATATCCCCTCCATGACACGGACCTAACCTAAACAGTATCCATCAAACCCACGGCACGACAAAATAGGTTACGTTGTGCCCTTGTGCCGATCATCATGTCCCTAAAATCTGTCACGGCTATTGTATGCGCCAGGAGACAAACTGAGAACTCACCGAAGTACCCTGAACGGCGCTCGGCGCTGATGCGCTATTACGTCTTTCAAATCGATTGGGCGTCCACCTTATCCCCATTGCTCCTGGCTTCCGCGCCCTTCCTCTTGTCGTTGGACGCGTCGGTGGATGATTGTAGACAGGCCATAGGAGACGATCGATCGATTGATTCGGCTGGCTTGTGGAAAGATGCAGGAGTGTGGCTTGCGTGCGGTTCAAGATCGCTCGGAACCGTGTTTGGCTCGTCAAGGCCTCATCGATGAGGCCTCGATGGAAGTGTGCCCTGTGGAAGCAGAGGTGCGAGTGGTGTTGAGACGGGCCGGAAGCGATCGGATCAATTGTACGTGGTGCGCTTGGGCTGGTGCGCTTAGAAATAATTGTCTTGTATTTTTGTATGGAACTGGCCATTGCAAGCTTGTTACTATATTTAAGGACAATTTCTACACGCCCATCACTTCAGGATTGATAACACAAACTGAAGTGAGTATTAGCTTAAGTCGTATTTTAGACTGACGTGTCTCTATTAGTGCTACTATCTAGGAAGATACACAATATAGTTTTGATAACACAAACTGAACGCTACTATCTAACGTTATCTTTACTTATCTAGTTTAACTTGCTGGGCTTCAACGTCGATTCATCCATTCAGGGGGAGTGGAGGAAGCGGAAGTGCATGATGACGCACGTCCGCCCGCAGCGTGGAGTTCCAAGCGCACGGCATCCACCCTCTACAGTATGTCTTGTAAAATCTTATGTGACCCCCATACTTTATCATTGTTCGTAGCAACTGACATTATGATTGAAATAGTTTTATGGTTACTGACAAGTATGACGAAACCGAGACCAACAGTATGTACAAAAACTGACATCCGTACTCGCTCATGAGGCTGCGCAACGTACACATAGTCATCACAGTCGATGGTTACATTGCAGTGAGGATTGTTGATGGTGCGGAGTTCTTCGTCTTTGTTGTGAATGATTCATCATGTCAGTCGCTACGAATAATGACGCATGTACTTGGAGGCTCCGCGCTGCGGGCGGACGTGCGTCATCATTCACACTTCCGCTTCCTCCACTCCCACTGAATGGATGAATGGTCGCCTGGCTTGTGAAGATGCCCAATGCATATGACAAAAATTGCATGGGAACAGAGTTTCGCAACAAATTGACATTCACAGAACAAGTTGGGTAGGGCAAGTTGGAATTCATTGGATATAACTTAGAGATGGTTAAAGAGTAGTCTGGTGTAGATAAGCGTAGTGGAAGCGAATGTACGAATATGTTTTTTATTCGATTTTATTTTAGTTATTTCCACAATTCCGCGGACGGCGTTCTCGGTCTCCTTCAGGTTTTATTTGATATTTTGTGTCTTGCGCCTTGCGCCGACGCCCATTGGTGACGGGTGACGTGGCTCCTATTACTGCCGTGCAGAAGATTTAAGGGCACTCGTCCTCACTCGTCACGTCGTTCCTCCTTGCTCTCTCATGACCGACAGCGCTCCGCGAAAGCGCCCTGTTGTTTGGTGGAGTAATGGTATCTTTTTTTGTGGCATACACCTAGCTGCAGCCTATGGTGTCTACTGTCGTCCCCCGACCACAGTGCCCAAGGCTATCCTCGTCGCCACCGTGGTGCTTTGGCAACTGGCATCATTCGGGTGCGCATACATGCGCTCCTGGATTTCGCATCTCACCGAGCACTGAAAGGATTACTATCGGGTACCACCGTCTGTACTCTCACCGGTCTTTCAATGCGTCACTCGGTGTGCGTGCTATGTTAGCGTTGGTCGGTGCCAGTGCGTTTCAGGGCTCGATAAAGGTAACGTCCATCCCCATTCGTTCACGCGATTTGCCGACGGATTTGTTATTAGTGGTGGTATGTAATCATCCCTTTTAGCCAACCAAGAACGCAGAGCAGTGACAATTTCTTCAATAGGTGTCTCAGACACCGACTTCACCATGTGCGTTGAGATATGCCACAGATTCCTCGGGCTTATCACATAGACTATCTATTCTAGAGGTTCACTGATGATGAGGAGAATGATCCGTGAGTGTCATATTATCGTTGAGGGTCATCATGTTACACAGCTGTCTGCCCATAGATACTGTGCGACTCGAGGCTACTGTTTAGCCACGTCGGGTGGATCTTCTTCAAGTCCAACTACCCCAAACTCCACTTGATTGAACGCGAAGATCTTGAAGAAGACCCGGGTTTGTAGTAGACGCGGAGTTTATCTGGCCGGTCAGCTGACCGCGTTATGTCTAGTCGTGCGCTGGCAGCATCGATACTTTGGTAAGTGGGACGCAGCATTATTCAATTCATGTTGAGTCTACGTTGGGCGCACAGTTCCAATCGCAGTAGTGTTTGCAATAGTTTTCCCGACCGTGCTCGGTGCTGCCTTTGGCGATATAATGGGAGGGTTTATCTACCCTGGCCTCGTTGCGCGACTTCTTAGTGCGTTTCAGTGTTTTCTCTGGGAGACTGATGGATGACTTGTCGGAGTAGTTTGGCATTGCACATTCCTCATCAACTCGTACGGTTTCATGCTGCCACCGTACAACGTATAGCTGAAACCCAACTACAAGGCTCGCCCACTGGGACGGTTTGCAGCCCTACTCGAATGAGAATACGTCGCGCACGAACTTCGTACGTCGAACAACGACGTACATGCTTAGGCGCCTTTAATGTATATGCAGTTGCTCGCACTGTTCACGGCTGGGGAGGGTAACCACAATTTTGTACGTCCGTATCATTACTTGGCACCTTGGTAATCCTGGGCTAATCGATCTGTAGCATGTATGTTAAACAGCTATTTGGCCTTCAACATTTCACTGAGCTACAACTTAGCACGCATTTCCCCATGATTATCGCTCTGGCCCATCAAAAACTGATTGGGACCCATCGAAGTGGATTATACTTGCACTTGAGAAGTTTAGCGTTGCATGGGGATTGCGTCGTGCAAATGTGAACGACGTTGCAGAAGCACGGGCTCATATGCTAGCACACAGACATGACCACAACGACGCACAGGAAATAGTTGAGGAAGAATGGGTAGGTCCGACATGGACTGAAGCGGAATTGAAGGCATACGTAGAACGCAAGAATGCATGCGTCGTGTTGATAGATGAATACGCTGTTGATGTGACAGGGTATATGAGGACACACGTACGTCCCCTCTCCTTTCACGAAAGCAAATGTGTTCGTTGACAGATGAGACCACAGCCCGGCGGCGTGGGATTGCTACGTGACTATGCTATCTCAGTCAATGCGGGTGGAGAATGTAACAAGTGGAAGGAGGCGGGCTGGGCATTCAATGGTGGTGTGAACAGACATTCGCGAGTGGCAAGGCGACGGATGAGGCAGCTTCGGGTAGCAAAGGTCACCATAACTACTACTGCACGTGTATGAGGGTTTACGGTTCTCGGTCCGTTAGTCCGATAACGAGGCAGCCGTTTTTTGAAATTGGACAGTCGTTCGTACCGCTTCACTCGGTGGAAACCTTGAATGGAGGCGGGTAATTGGACCGACCATGGGGGATTCAAAGTTCCTAGTATTATCCCACAGGATCTCCTTCTTATCCAGGACCTTGTTGGTCCCATAATCACCCCTCCACAACCAGACTCGGATGACTCTGTGGGCAGCTCTGGGGAGAGCACGGACAGCGTGGAGGAGGTCGAAGCCAATCTCATCCCGGTGGTCGGAAAATCAAAAGGGTCCGTGTTGTAACTCACAGCACCTGTCCCTCCCACTAACCTTCTGCTAGGGAGGGTATCTCTGACTCTGCCTCAGAATCATCCTCATCAGAGTCGTCCTCGGATTCAGACTCTGAGAACGAGGGTGAGGGTGATATATCGGAGCAACTGGTGCAGCGCAAAGTAATGGACGAGGATGAAGAGGAAGAGGAGGGAGGCAATGCCTTCACCACGAAGGCAGCATTCCGAACGAAAAATGAGCTCTCGGAGGAGTCCGACATCATGATCCCGCCTGTAGACCAGGTTGGACCGGACGAACAGCTCGAAAAAGTGGGCGAAATCATGAATATTGTGAACAACATTGTGATCATTAAAGGAGAGGACTCGGCCACGTACCGCGCATCGGAGCGCGCCCTCGACTCTGAAACTCTGCTCGTGTACGAAGATCGGAAAGTCCTTGGTTACGTGAGCAACGAGTTGCTTTTACCTTTGCAGACTCTCCGACCTTTTTTTATTATTATCTAGATCAACGAGACATTCGGTCCAACGTATCAACCTATGTATCAAGTCAAGTTCAATAGTTCGTTCCCGCTCGACGTGCATGAAGCGCGGATGTCACGGCCTGTGTTTCATGTCCCAGCGCGTAGCAAGTACATTTTTGTTGCTGCGCTTGCGGGGCTTCGCGGCAGCGACGCCAGCAACGTATACGACGAGGAACCGGCCGAGTACGAGCTCGAATTTTCGGATGACGAGGCAGAGGCCGCGCACAGGGCAAGACTCAGGGACAGGTCCGTCTCCCCTTGACTTATTTCGTCCTTCACTCGCTCACATGGAATCGATTAACACACGTGTGTGAAAAAGGCGACATTCCTCACGCGAACCAAGCGTACCTGCATCGCCGGCTCATGTGCGCGACCAGGACGTGGATGCCTCCTACGGTTGGAACCCGTACGCAGAGTACGGCGTATACGACATGGATTTGGACAGTGGTGCAGGACCGTCGCGTCCAATGCCCCAGCCATATGACGACCCGTACTCGGATGCTTACAACCAGCCAGAGTCCGGTCCAGGCAGGACGACGTCCCTACCCGCACCGCCTGCAAGACCGGAGCGTGGCCCTGTAAGAGCGGCGGGGCAATTTGGCGATCGATCTGGCCAAGGGCGCGACGACCAGCGGACATATAACCAGCATCGTGAACGTGGCAGGGGGCGAGGTCGGGGCCGGGGCCGGGGCCGTGGAAAGGCGCGCGGTGGCACGCATTGGCAAGAAGGACATGCACCACCACATGGGACAGAAGAGCGTGGCACGCATGGTCGTCCGACCCCATCCTCGCCGACCTCGACGATGGTCGCGGAAGCAACTGGGCCATATAGTGGCGCATCGGACTACGCGGCATATTCACCGCAGCTACCACAATTCGGCTTTGCTCAGCCTTATTCGTCCATGCAGCAGCCGTTTATGTCACCGCAACATGTGGTACAACCCCACATTAACCCACGGTTTGCAGCAAATTTTGGGTTGAATTTGGAGATGATGCAGCAACAGCAGCATATGGGGCAAGAATACCTCGCGTATAGCCAGTTCGGGGCAGGGACACCCACAACGCCGGTATACGAAGGGGGCTGGGATGGACAAAATGGACAATGGGGCCAGGGATACGACGGAGAACATGCTCATGTAAAGGGGGAAGACGATCAAGATGGACGGTGTTCTTGATGGCTATACATTAGATTTGTTCCTCGAACGAAAAATAATTCTACTGGAAAAAGGAATGAAGTTGAAATAAAGACGAGAAAGGGGGCCGTCGGAGCTCTTCATCACGCAGGACAGGGCAGAGTCGGAGTCGGACGCTCTGCGCAAGGGCGATAACCGGGGAGGGGTGAAACCAAGAGCGGCGGCGATCCATGTCCGACCTTAGGCCTTCCTCCTCCCTTATAGCCTACCCAGCCTGGCATCTTTCGCCCTTGTTGCCCTTCGCTAAGAGGGGGCTAGACATGGAATCATCTAGAAGATGCCCAAGGATCGGGCAGCCCGTGATACGATTGGAGTTGCCCCATTCCTTGGGCATCATGGGGGGGTTATCATCAAAGTAGGTTCGGGTGCAGCAGAAGATGTTGGCACGGCCAGTGAAGTCAGCCTGACCGTCGGCCGTGCCAACGACATCTGCTCGCCAGGCCCAGATCTACTACGATGACGATAATGCCGGGATCTTCAAAGAGCGGGCCCATCCTCCTGTTCAATTCTGGCCCCTTCTCTCAGACGAGGGCCACTCAGGTTCCGTCATTTGTCGACCAACCTCGGCTGCATCGGTGGCGACACAAAACTTCCGATCCCCACCACGTACCTTCCATTCCACTCTTTCATGCGTCTACGCCCTACTTTTCATTTCATCTCCAAAGTCCATTTGAGTGGGGGGGGGGGGGGGTTGGGCCTTGGGGTGCATATTCACCGCAGCGACCACAATTCGGCTTTACACAGCTGTATTCGCCCATGCAGAAGCTGTTCGTGCCACCGTAACATGTTGGTGGAAGATTAGGGGTACGTACAAATGCACTGGCCGAGGATGGGTGCACGACGAGGGGGAAAGAAGGTACGGAGAAAAAGAAGAAATGCTGGCCCTCAGGCCAGCCGGCGCGACTGGCGTAGCCGGTTATCATATAATATTGCGATGCGCTGTAATCTAATTGCCCAAGCCAAGGTGAGCCATTGGTCATATGAACAACGAATACGTGGAGACAGTTCCAGTGGCCATGAATATGCAATGCACTGCGCACCCGATTATCTCCCTCACTACAGTGCCTGTGCCCACCTCGGGTGCACCTTCCATCACCCACACCTTTTCAGCGTCCCTGCGGTCCAATTTCCTTGAACTTGTCTTCCCACAGACGACTGGTGAGCACTGAACAATGTCCTGATATGTATAACCACCTACAAAGATCACCAGCAGATATCCCTAGATCATGCCCCATAGTGCACATAATTCACCTAACGCTCCAATGTCATCTTTCTCCTCCTTAGATTCCTCACAGAATCACAAAGTGCCTCAACTATTCTCTCATAATACGGCACCCCTTGCCATTTATCTGGGAATACGCTCTGAAATCTGTTGTATCAAACTGCTGCAGCAAGGTGCATTCACTCATTGGCAATGCACTTCAACAAAACACGCACCCTTCCCAGACAGAAAATTCTATACTATTCTAAGTGTATGTACTGTCAGTAAGAAAATAGAAGGAAATTAGTGTGATGCTAAAAAGGGTGTGTACTGTACTAAGATGAAGTGAACCAAGACGAGCCGCGCGAGCTCGAGTTCAACAGACTTCACACTCGGTCATTTTCCAAGTGTGCTGCAGCCCTTTGATTGCGTCTGGGAACAATGTTAAATCGGTGGCGCGCTCGCCGTCAACTGACTTGACATTTTCGCCCTCACTGCCCTGCCAGTGGTCGCATGCACACACGCATCAGCAGCATCCACCGCCCTGCCAGCATTCTTTAGGCGTCAGCCACAGCGGCAGCAAGAGAGAAGTATCCAATATACTATATTTATACACCTTTCGATGAATTATTGTGACAGAGGAAGGCTGGATCATTGTATTCGCAAAAGTAGAGGAGGAAAAAGAAAGGAGGAGCTTCGCCTCTCACCGCCTCGCCAGCATCTCCGGGATACACTGATGAGTTTCGTTGGGAGGAGGGTGGTGAGGAGCTTGTGACCGGCCTACTATACATATGCCCGGGAGCCCCACACGATCGACTCGCGGATCTCGACGTCGACGTCGTCATATTGTGTTCTATAAGAAGTTCCCGACACTTGTAAACCACGACGACGCCATCATCGCCAGAGAGAGATCCGGGCTGCACGCCAATCCAGAGGACGACGGGAAGGGATGCTCTTCTTCGGGGTTCCCGATTTTGACGATGTCGATGCTGGTCCAGTTTACCTTCATCGAGCCCAAGAGGGCGCTTAGTCTTGTGGCCCAGGTCGCCTTCCCAAGCCTTCCCGATCGGGTGGTTGTAGACGGGGCGGAGTTCCTTGGGCTTATGGTGCGCCTCTGGGCCAGTGGGCACCTCCCACGGAGTAGTGCCACTGCGAGCGACTAGAATAGGGTGAGAGTGCAGCCCCGCGTAATAAAACTTGGCCTGCATCTCGGACGAGGGGGACGGAAACGCAGTGGAAGACTCGGAGCTCTGCGGCGGGGCGATATTTCCTGTGGAAGTAAGAGGGGTGTGGGAAGTTTTGTGTTTATCCTCATCCATGATGACCGCAGTTAGAGTATAGGTAGAGAGATCACTGGAGGGGAGGAAGAGAGAATGGGTCCCAGGGACGACAAGTGAGTACGATCTTTATATGATAATGATAAAGGAGTCAGGCTCCATCCTACGGACTCAACTGAACTGTTCCCGCGTTGGAGCGTGGCTCGCGCGTCCATAAAGGGAAAGGGCCGTGGCGCCTTCTTGGCGATTTGCGCAGCCGTGGTTCAGCACGGGTCTGATTGACCCTATACCAAGTACATTACATTTTTTCACTTTTCATTTCAGCTCTACTTGTAATGCTTGTATTTTTTTATTAGGGTCCTACAGAACCCTATGCAGCACCTCATATAATTGTCCACCCTTTTCCTTCGACTTTGTTTAACGGCGAAACGGTGAATGCGAGTCAGAAGACTTTGGCACGCATGGTCGTCGACCTCGACGATGGTCGCGCAAGCAATTGGGCATATTGGCGTATCGAACTTCACGGCATATTCACCGCAGCTACGGCTTTATTCAGCCGTATTCGTCCCCATGATGCAGCAGCCATTCATGTCGGCACAACATGTGGTACAACCACATTAACTCACGATCTGCAACAAAGTTTGGGATACCGACAACGCCGGTATATGAAGGCGGCTGGGATGGACAAGATGGACGTGGACAATAGAGCCTGGGCTCTGCTATGCATGGTGTTCATATAAAACTGGAACACGACCACAATGGACGGTGTTCTTGACAACTACATCATTTTGTTCCTCGAACTAAACTGGAAAAAGGAATAAAGTTGAAATAAGGATGAGAAAGGAGAGAGCCCCCAGTGTTCGTCATCGTGTACGACAGGGCCAGACGCACAGCAAAGGGCCATAACCCGGCAGGGCGGAACCACGAGCAGCGGCGACGACGCCCAACCCATCCATCCCCCGGCCTTCCTCCTCTCTTACCCACCGCAAAATCTTTCCTCCTCGCTGCCCTGGTCGCATGCCCAGACGCGCATCAGCACCATCCACCGCGCTGCCAGCAGCCGTGGTAGCCGTGGCGGCGTCGGCCACAGTAGCAGGAATCTCGACGCCATCATCGTCCGAAGCTGGCTCAGCAGCCGCAACAGCAGCGACAGCCGGCGGTCCCTCCTCCAACTCCACCTCGCAAGCACAAGCTGGCCCCTCTACGGCCTCCACCTCAAAATCCGGCGGGCCTAGTACCCGCCCGCGGCGCATCATGCCCTCGCGCTCGCGCAGAGGCGGCCCGGGCGTCGGCATCAGCGATGTCGACACGCACATCCTCGAGACGCTCCGTCGACGCCGTGCGTCCCCTCCCCCCTCTCTGCATCTCCCCTGCGTGCCCCTTGGCTCGGGCCACTCACGCGTGATCTCTCTCCTCTATTTCTAACTTCTCTCCAAACCTTTTCGTTTCTTTTTGTCCAAACCAAAAAAAAAATTCTGTTCCGCTACGCTAGGCGAGAACGAACCTTTGATACCGGCGCATACGGAATTCCTGCTCACGACCAACTCGGCGCGCGCGCACACGTTTGGAGACGCCGCTGCGGGCTCCGAAAGCTCACAGCTCAACACGTCTGCGTACGAGCGGTATTTCGACAAGCCCGAGGTAATTCGCGCGTACCGCGAGCAACAGCTCATCCAGACGCCGGAATTCACGCTCCTATCAGAGCACGAGGCTGTGGGAGGACGCTTTCGGCCTCGAAGTCTAGACGACGTGCGTGCTATACTAACTCAAATTTTTTTTTAAAATTTTCAATCTTCCAACATGCGACGACCACAGGAAGGCATCGACACTTCCGATGCGGCCTACGAAAAGCGGCATCGCAAGTACGAGACGTTCGAAAAGCGACAGCGCCTGCGAGAAAAGGAGAAGCTGAAGCACGAGCACTACAAGCTCAAAGAGCGTATCGAGCAGCTGCGCGCGCTCGAGCCCTCCACATTTCTCAGCGCACCAGACTCGTTCTTCGCTTGCTCCCTGTGCCCGTCACCACATTCACAACGGGACGAGCCAGACGCGCAGGGTGCAACGGATGCACCCGCATCCGTCCCTGCACCGTCACACAATACGAATACGGGCGAGTGGCGCAAGCGCCAGATGCTCGATGTCGCGAACAGCCTAGAAGCGCGCTACCGCACCCTGCTCGATACCGCGCCCTCGCGCGCTCCCGATCTGCCAACACCAACGCCACCACCAGTGCCCGCCACACCGCTCGCCCACACTCCCAGCCATAGCCACACCCCCGCGCTGGTGACGGCCGCGCCTTCGCCTGTCCCCACCAGCCCCACCGTCCTGCGCGTCCCTCCATTACCACTGCCAACTGAGGTCATCGAGCTCGACAGCGACGGCGAGGAGAAAACTCTCGAGCTCGTCAAATCAGAGCCCGCTCAAACGCCCATGCAGCAGCAGCCCGTGATCGCTCGCCACGACACGACAGAATCCCTGAAACTGCGCATCAAGTTCCCCAGTCGCGCGCCACCCCCGCCCACGACGTCCCCGAGAGCGGCAACAACAGCACCAAGTGCGGTGAGAAGCAGCAGTCCCAAGGCGTCAGCTTCCCCGTCCCCATCTCCGACGCGCCCGCGCCCCAAACCGATATTCAAGAACCCGGCAGCGCCGAGCCCGCACGCGCGCGTCCCGTTCGCGAAGCGTATCCCTATGCAAACGCAGGACGCCACGGCCGCGGCTGCAGCCGCAGACGGGGCGCCACCATCTCCTCACCCGTCGACGCTTTCCCCGCAGCCGCAGCGCATAGCTGCGGCGGCTTTACCTTTGTTCACAGCGTCGCATCCGACATTGCGCCGTCGACTCCCCAGGACGGCAGCGCAGCCCAAGCCTGGAAGCCCTGCCGCCACCGCCGGCGCCGCCGGAGGCATACCCACATCGGGTCCACAACCACAACTACAACCCCCATCCGCCCATGCGCATGGCCTAAGCCGCCCGCGCAAGCGGGCGCGCGTCGAGCTTTCCGACGAGGACGAGGAGCTGTCTCTCGGATTGGACACCGACGACGAGGCTGTGGGCGCGCCCACCCAGGGTGCGGGGCGCGAGGACGCCGAAGAGGGGCCAGGGCAGCAAGGGGGAGAGGGAGAGGGAGAGGGAGAAGAGGGCGGCGGTGGTCAAGATCGAGATCGAGAGCAGCGGCGGCGAGAACGCGAACATTGGCGCGAGTGCGCGCTCTATCGCGAAGCGCAGCGCCACACGGGCGCGCCCAACGCGCGCAAGACGCACCGCCATCTCGGTATCTTCGGCCTCAGGGGCTTCCCCGCAGAGATCGAGCACCCGCGCGACTTTGTGCCGCCGCAGTGGGCGCTGCCCCGCGCTGACCCGCGGCTGGCGCCGTCGCCTCCGCCCGAGGAGCGGGAGCGGGAGAAGGAGCGGCGGGATAAGGATGAAGGTGGGGATGGGGATAGGACCGCTCGGGGTGCGGAGGGGGTGCGTGCAGGTGCTGCGGGTGCGAAGGGAGGTGGTGGTGACGGTGCAGGAGTCGGGGAGAGACGGCTGCAGGACTCGGTGGCAGTAGCAGTGGCGGCGGAGGACGAAGAGGAGTTGTCATGTGCCAAGTCAGACCCGATGGCGGCCTCTACCGTCGAGACGATGAGCGCTCTCGATAGCCAGGCGACGGAGGTGATGATCTCTTAACAACCCCCGATCCCCAATCCCGCTCCCGCTCACATTTCTACCTGCCTTCTTTCGTTTCTTTTCATCCCTTGTACTCTTCTTGTTTGTCAGACTTTATACCTAATGATATATTATCCATTATTTGGCGGGGCACGAACGAACGAGTGAATGGGTCTATTATTGTATAGATAAAGAGCCACCTTCGATTAGGACAGAGTTGAGTTTGATATCATCTAATGAGAGTTCCTCGCTGAAACGACATCTCACGCGCGTACCTGGCGATTAGGTCGCGCCAGCTCTCCGATAATATGCAGCGCGATGCGGCGCTGTTCGAGGGAGACGTCGCGCTGCGTCGCAAGGGCGAGGCGCGCGGTACGCATCGCGGGGATACGCAGACGCGAATCAGTCTTGCGCAAGCCGACGCGGCGTGGGAGGAAACGCGAGTAGTCGCCCGCGCTGCGCTCGAGCACGCTGCGCACGCGGGCAGCCGCCGTCGTGGATGGAGGTACCGCGGGGAAGGGAGTCCCCGCGACGAGACTGTCGCGCGCGCGGAAGAGCGCGTTCAGGTTGGTGCTTGAGAGCGCCGTAAGGCGTGCGGAAGTGCTGTTACGGTCCGTAGATCCGGAGGAAGAAGAGCTGTTCGTCGTCGTCGTCGTCGTCGTTGGTTGGGCCGCGGCAGTGGCGTTGGCTTTGGAGGAGGTGGGGCCCGCCTTGGTCTTGGTCTGCTTCAGTGCTTTCAGGGCAACTGCTGCTGCTGCTACCGCCTCCGTCGTCGGCGCTGGTGTCGTCGACGACTGTGAGTGCGTTTTAAAAGCGGTGGCGGAGGGCCGGGTCATCGGTGGGGCTTGGGGCTTGGGCCTGTTTTCACCAGTTGCGGGCGCACCGTTTCGTTGCCTGGTCGCGGCGAACTTCTCTCTATCACGGTCGGCGCGGCGCGGCGCCTGGGACGTATCACCTTGTTCCCTCTGTCCGCGTTGAAGACCGTACGTCTGAGGACGCTGCGCCGGCTTGAACCCGAACCGTTGTCCCCGTGATTGTTGAGGCTCCGCGTCAGGTCCGGTATTTTGAGAGGTAAAGTTTTTTTGTTCGTGTAGCTGTTTGAGGCGGCTCGAAAAGGTCAGGGAGACGAGTTCATCGCCCCAGCCCGATATGGAGGACGCGCCAGCGTTGCGAGGCCCCCTATAACGCTCTGATTGACTTGTGCGACGGGTATCGCGAGGTTTGTCGCCAGAGTCATCGGGTCGTGCTATATATATATATATATATTTATGTGGTGAATGAATGGCAAAGGATCATTCACGAGGAAACGCACAGTAAGGTCTATTTGTTCCGCTACGGGGTCTTTGTGACTTCGACTGGGTAGGTACCGCGACATTTTCTAGAAGGAAATGAGAAACTGCTGGGATCGGAGATGCGCAAAGGGGGCGTACTAATGTTGATCCCTCCAAAGCTGCTCGCCAAGGGTCTTCTCAGACGAGGAGGCACTGGGGCGTCAGACGCTGCGATAGCATCAGCATCCGAGGTGCCATTCGCCGGTGCCGCACCGACGGAATACGAGCGCAGAGTGCACCGCGAAAGCAGCCGTCGCTGAGCGTGGCGAAGTTGCATCATCAACAGTCGTCGCGTCGGTCGGTCGGGATCGGGAGAAGCGTATTGAGGATGCGGCCCGGCCGGTCCGGGTGATGATGCTCCGCCAGCGAGTCGAGTTGGACTGCGGCGAGGAAAGGCGAAAGAGTGACAAGAGGATGGGTCGCCTCTTGGGTCGACTAGTCGTCGCTTTCACAACGGCTCTTATATTCTTCATATCGTACACCCCTCAAATCTTCATCATATGGCCTTGGTATGGCCGTGAAGTCTCGATTGAACTCCTCACCCTACTCGTCCCTTTCAAGTACGGCCTCTGCATTCCCATTTACACTGTGTCGCAGCATTTATGAGACCTTTGAAAGCATACTCGTAGGGATCTTGCTATACAACTACTATCTCTGCATCACAACAAACCCAGGAGGTGTTCCATATGACTGGGTGTGTCGTGTTCTTACATCAATTCCACACTCTACTTATGTATGCTCGTCCAGGAACCAGAATTTAATGACGCGGAGGGTTACGAAGTTAAGAAGCTGACTGGCAACCCCAGGTTTTGTCGCATGTGCAGACGTTATAAACCGCCGCGTGCACATCACTGCAAGACCTGTAGAAGGTATGTTTCCGTGAACTGCATTCCCCTTTCTCTAAACATTGGTTCTCGTCTCTCGCAGATGCGTGCTTCGCATGGGTGAGCATACAGGTTATCAAAATCTGAAAGCTACTAATCTACAGCTTGTATCTATATGCAGACCACCACTGTCCATGGGTGAACAACTGTGTTGGCTTCTACAACTACGGGCATTTCATCCGCTTCCTCTTCTTTGTTGACCTATCGTGCTCCTACCATGTCATCATGCTTACGCGTCGCGTCTTTGATACTCTCGGGAAGTACTACTGGGTACGGCGTACCTGCGTATCTGTCGATAATATCTCTAACCTTCTCCTAGGATTCGAGTGATACAAGGGAACTACTCTGGGTGGTCCTGAACTATGTCACATGCGTACCCGTGCTACTCATGGTGGGGGGTTTCAGGTATCTTCAGCTTTGCGTATTTCCTCGCAGGAGATCTGACAGTTAGAAGCTTGTACCATTTCTATTGCATCCTCGGGAACACCACTACCATCGAGGGGTGGGAGAAGGATAAAGTTGCGACTCTTATTCGACGAGGCAAAATCCGCGAGGTCAAGTTTCCTTACGTCCGTATCTTCCTTTCATCTCTCCTTCTCAAACTGATGTTTATAATGCAGAATGTTGGTGCTAGGCGGAACGTTGAGTCAATGCTGGGCACAAACCCCCTCCTCTGGTGTTGTCCAAACGTTGGTCCCTTAGGCACCGGGCTCAAATACCAGCTCGCAGAGAGTGACGGTAAGTGGGTCGAGCTTTCTGCACGCGATCCACCCAAACCCGGGCTTTACGAACGCTCCTACTCCTACGTCTGAAACTCTGGTGAGCCTTATACCCTTCTACATTCTCCACGCAGCAGAAAGGCGCTCATGCTATAGTAGCGGCCCTACACTCTTTCCTCTTTACTTTTCTCCCTCGCTCACTGTTAAACTGAAATTACGAGCTGACGCAATGACATTTCACAGGCGTCGAGGTTCAGCAATCCTGGCCCCCATCCGACCCAACCGAGCGTTACAGCGAATGGACGCAGCCCACTTCGCCATGGACGTACGACAACGACGGACCGAACCCCGCGCTCGAACCGTCAAACTCACAGCTGCGCTCCCGCAAGCGGGGCTCCGCCACCACCGGCGTCTCTGCTGTGCCGCCGTACCATCCTGACTATGAACCGGCACAGGACGAGGGTGACGACGACGACGACGGTGATTATGATGACGGCGAGCGCTTCGCGGAGTACGAGCACGAGCAGAGCAAAAGGGCACATGCGCGTGTGCGGCGCGGGTCAGAAGGTTACGAGGTGCGGACGATCGACCGCGAGCAGCTGCTCGCGGAATTCATCCAGAGTCGCGCGCAGGAGGAGGGGCATTATCGACGGTATGTGCCTGAGCCGC
The DNA here is from genome assembly GCA_022376555.1 of Russula compacta. Lineage (NCBI taxonomy): Eukaryota > Fungi > Basidiomycota > Agaricomycetes > Russulales > Russulaceae > Russula > Russula compacta. The sequence goes on from WTXH01000126.1 coordinate 81,963, forward strand.
CGAGCGAGTCGGAGAGTGAGAACAGTGGTGGAGAAGGAGAGGAGGATTTTGTTGAGGAGGGAATTGAGGATGAGGGCAACGACGAGGACGAGGAAGATGATGAACCGCTGGCGGTAAGAGTGGAGAAGTGGCGGTCGGGTGAGGCGATTTCGTAACGTCGTAACGTCTGTTGGACATCTTTCCTTCGCTCTCACATTGGACTTGGATGTTTATTACACACCATACTTAGATTGTGTTCCAACGCCGTACAACAACATATGAAGGGGCCTTCACTTCGCCCCTCATTGATATTCTCGATAGTGCACAGCAACAGAGAGAAGAACTAGAATAGCTAGAGTTGGAACAAAAACAACCAAGAGAGACGAAAGAGATCGAACGCGTCAGGCCATGCAGTGGAGATATACTCTCCACACGCCCTTCGGGTCTTTATCGTCTCCCGAGTGAACATCGCTCAGCTCGAGCACGCGAGCACCAGGACCGTGGCCCAGCGTAACCTCCCACCGCCCACGACCGCGACACTCGACTTCAGTCTTGTCGAGCCGTACGCGTATAGGCGGTGGCCGCTTCACGCGACCAACCCTCTCTTCTTTCCGTGCCCTCCTCGTCGCATCCTTCCCCCCATCACTCGTGCCCCCATCCCCTCCATCCCCCCCTCTTTCCCCTTCCCCTTCCCCCCCATCATCCTCCTCTTCTTCCTCTTTTGCTTCTTCCTCTTCCTCCTCCTCCTCTTCTTCAGACTCATCATCATCATCATCGTCGTCGTCGTCATCATCGTCGTCAGAGTCGGCAGAACGAAACATGCGCACGTCCGAGACGCGCAGCCCTCGTTCGGACGGTGCCAACCGCAACGACCAGCTGCGCACGCCATCGCGCGCGTCGAGCGCGAGCCGGCGGTGCGTCGGCGTGACGGTGAGCGCTACAGATCGTAAAGCCGGTGCGCGCGTCTGCGCCGCTGCCGCTGGTTGGGATTGTGGTTGTGATGGCGAGTTGGTGGATTTGCGGCCTGGCGGCGCCGGTGCTGGTGCCGCCGCCGGCGTTGGTGCAGCTGCTGCTGGTGCTTGGGCGTTGGCTTTGGCCGGACTGGGTGCCGCTGCGGAGGAGGGACCGGCGATGGGCGAAGGCGAGGCAGTCGACGCGTGCGCGTGTGGTTCTTTTGCGGGGACCTTGAGCACGAGCGACGTATGTGTCTGTGGAGGGGAGGTCGCGGCGGCAGTGGACGTCGATGTTTGCGGTGGGGATTGCTGCGCTGCAGGCACTTTCAGCCTAATCTTCCCATTCGACGGGCGTTGTGAATCTTTGGGAACGTATTGTGGTACAGCGTAGGGAGAAGGGAGGTCAGACATTAATCTCGAGAAGTATTCCTAGCAGTTCGGTCAGTCGACAGTCGACGAGGCGAAGGAGGTGGACAACCTTGAGCTGGCGGGCTGCCTCCCAGAGAGGGGTGTGATCCTCGTTGAATTGCATTGCGTTGGCAAACACGAGCTCGACGTCCTGCGCAAATTGTCCAACATTCGAATACTCCTTCCGCTTAAGGTGTTTCTAACGAAAGGCTCATCAAAACGATCAACAAGGTGCGGGGACGAGACGCACATAGATCTTTTCAAAGCTCATCGGACGAGATATCGTCTTGTAGTAAATGGGCCAGATCTTCTTGTTGGGCAGCTCCATGAAGTCGTTTGATAGAACGTTTCCACTGCGTGCACATACACTCAGAAATAGAGAGGAGAAAGAAAGAGCTTGTGCGTACGCATCGTCCTTCTTGGCGACCAGCTTGTCGAGTCTAGTAGTGAGTAACCGGGCCATGACCTTCTTCCTCTTGGCCTCATCATCGGTTCCATCCTTCAACCCAGAGTCATGGCCATCATCCTGTGGTGGATCTTCGTCATTTCCTTCGGCACCTCCCTTGGTGTCTCCGGTCATGTTGATGTACTCTTTGGATGTTAGTTTCTAAAGGACGAGGGGATCAGGGCAGAATGGCAGAATGCAAACAAGACATACGTGGAGGAATTTCGCATCGTTAAAAATTTGACTGTCCTTGAGGTTGTACCGCTTTGCATTACGGAAACATTGTTCGAGGTCGTTCTTGACACCAATTAGGGACGGATACTGGCCGCATCCAGCTGAGCCTTGATCTTGTCCAGAGTGATAGGCTTCTTAATGATGGTGTAATAGTCGGGGTACATGCGTCTGTTTGGGAGACGAAGAAAATCGACTGAAAGCGGGCGGCCGCTGGGGAGATCATGATTGGTGAGAGGGTGCAGGCAGGGGGAGACGGCCGCAGACAAGACAGGGCGCAGGTGAGTCACGCACTCGTTGTCTACCGCGTCCTTCACGGTCTGCCACAACTTCAAACCTTGCTCTTTCACCTGCTTCAGCCTTGCAGGATCCTCTTGTTCCCGCTTTACGTTTGCACCGGCTGTACCTATCGCATCCAGGTCCATGTCTGCGTCTTGGTGTCCCTTTTCATCCTGGGGCGCAGCTTCCTTGCGTCGTTTGGCACGAGGAGCGTCCACATCGACCACACTTGCCAGCTTTCCGAGCTCCCTCTTCGACATGCTTCCTTCCAGGGATTAGAGAAGATTTGTTTGTTAAAACTGAGGCGAGGACACTCCCGGTGCGCGCCCTAATTCGATTCCTTGGGCCAAACGGCGTGCGGCACGTGACAGCGTGACACGAGACCCCTGCTCAAGCTCAACGCTCAAGTTTGCAAGTTTGACTTCATTTCAGACTCGGATGACCACTCCCACGTACCGCGTCTCACCTGTATGAATAGCCCCTTGCAATGTAACAAGTCCCTGTGCTTTACACTTCGTTCTTGAAAACCTTCATGTGCCTTCCAAGTTCCGCGAAAAGGCGTCCGCGTCCTCGAGTGTTGTTCTTGCCCCGCTCCCTTCGTCCTTCGTCCTGACAATGCTTCGCCGGCCCTTGTTCCGCCCGTTTTACCCCTCAGTCCTCCTTCTGCCGTTGACTTCTTGCTCTCTTCGCTCTCTTGTCTCAGTCTCGATTCCCACTCGAGATGATTCACTTGCCCTATCTACAACGGTGCCGTTCTCACACATGGTCTAGAAAGCCGTTCTAGGCGTGTCTTGTGATCAGTAAAATTCTGGGGCTGCTTCGGTCGCTCTTTCGGTTCCCCGTATGATGCCAACTTACTATGTCCTTTTTCTCGGTTTGGCAATTCGTCCACATCCACCCTTGCGCTTCATCAAATACGCTGCGACGACCGCGGGCGAATGTGACACGCCAGCGGAGAAACGCACCAGAATCTTTCCTTTTTCCTTCTTTGGACGTTGTCACTCCATCAGTGATTTCGCAAGCCACATCAGCGATCCTTCGGGATGGAAGAGGAAACGGAGTCGCTCAGGGAGAGGCGATGGTAAGTCACCCCGTAAACGTCAACCTTTGCCAAAGGATTGGTGCCGATGCCCAATACGTGGGATTATGCAATTTCCCGTACGAAGTGGCCTCTACGAACAAGTGAGAAACTGGGTTAGTCGCTTGACGCTTGCCCATCGTTTGGTAACTTAAGGACGAACAGGTTCAATGGCCTCTAATGGGTTCATCGGAGTTTCAACTTGAACTGATAAAAGGATAGAAGTGCGATAATTCCTTATTACTTAGCACCACCATGTCAGACGAGTACAAGCACGACGACTTTGAAGTTGTTCGCATAGATGAAAGGTACGGAACGTTTGAAGAGCTCAAACTTAAGAACAAGAACGCCACAGTGAGTTCGAATCGTCTCTACCTTCGTACCTCTAGTTGAGCGAGGCCACAGCCCATACGCTTCTTCCGCAAATCCCTTGCACCAGGCAATCTCACCGAAATTGATGACCTGTATGTCCTTTCACCGTCATGCTTGCTTTTGTCTTTCCCAACTGGACCATACAGAAATGCACTCCAGGAACTGGTCTTGAAAGAAGGGTGCAGCGGCGTGACTTATCCGATGTATACGCATAACGAACGCAGGTGGGCACTGATGTCTGTCCCTGACAAGTACTATGGAACCACCGGCCTGGCTGCGTAATAGTTTGTATCATATTTGTACATTCCCACGACCGTGGAAACAACTGCAACCCCGCTCGTTTGAACTCACGTCAACTGCTTAATTCTAACAACTGTTAGTATCAGCATGTTGGCATATCTCGTGATGACCCTCGTGTTCATTTCCGAACCTCTTGATTGAATCCGTGTTGTTCCGAGTGGCATTCTTTGTGCTATACGAGAAGTAACATAGCAGGAATTCCACAGCTGGACAGGTTAGGGATATAGAGAACTGAAACGCCGCTCTTTACGCCAGAAGGAATGCTTCGGTGTCAATACCAGTTCTAGAATGTAATTCGCCGCGCCTCTATATAACAAGCTGAGATGACCGTAAGATGGAAGCCGCCTACGGTGTCCACCTCTTACTGGTACGACTCGCATCCTCATTCTCCTTTGTTTTACTCTAATAATCTTGCTACTAGTCGAGATGTCCAACAACCTAGCTGTTGTGCCCCTTCCAGTCGTGTTTACAAGCGCTGCTGGGGGATAACATTTAATCGCCAGCCCGATGGGCAAGGTGGGGAAGGTGATTCCATCGGTGTATGGCGCGAAAACAATAGGGCCTGGAAAATTTTCTCAAGCCGTGACAATCTCCCTAGAATAAAAGGATTTTATAACACTGCTGAAGTTCATGGACTTCCGATGGGTGGTCTCGAATTCAGGGAAGGGACTGTTCAACAAGGAGCAGGCAGAGCAACGAACGGCTTCGTTCTGATCACCCGATGGTTGGTCGGAAGCGAGTTCAACTTCCATAGGCCACCAAAACCGTTCAACTCGGCGCTGAGGGATCAGAATATCTCCCACAGCAGGAGTTCGGTTCAATACCAACGGTATGTGCACATTGGCACCCTCATTTCCCTCCGTGTGTTGAGTTTTTTTTTTCAGAATCCTGGGTGGATGCAGAAGTGCCAATACAGTGGGCCTGAGGGACGTCCAAGGAAAGGTCGACGGGACAGCTGGAGTCTATGAACCCATAGCGTTCTTCGACGTACACACGTCCACTAGTAGTGAGCAAGCTCAGAGCCTGGTGGATGATATAACTGCTTGGGGCACACTACCGTAAATACTGTATGATCGCCGTTGTACTAGGCCATTGTACTATGAAGAACGTTACCGTTTGTCAACTTGTACTGTATGTGCTATCACACCCAGCGCAGAGTCGGCAGACACTCGCGAAGGAAGTGCTGCACAAGGACTCACATTCGGATCTACACCGAATTCATAGTTGTCCCATGCATCACGTAAATCATTCCGCAGGTAGTCACATTTTGTACTGAGTCAATCTTCATGGGGCCACCCATAAAGGCTTCATCTACTGTGTCGGTGATCTTGCCAGGGTAGCCTTTGCGTATCCACTCGAGGCAGGGGTGCTCACAAGTAAATAGGGCCGTCGCAGAAACAAATCGCTCACCTCAGCGTCATGTACCCGAGAAAATATGTGGGCAACTTTAAGGCGGCTATACGTTAGCGATTGCATCCCTAGCACGAGCACGAGTGCGGTAATGGAATTCCTATAGGGGCGGAATTAGCCAAATTCAATTCAATAGGATTTGGGTGCCCTCTAACACAGGAAGGGGTACATGAATGCCTGGGACTACGAGGACGTGTCAGGTAAGAGACCAGACCCACACGAATTAGTTCGTCAGCTGCCACATTTTGTTATATAGGGTGCTCGATACCCTATGCTAGCACTCACAGGTGGAGAGCAAGATATAATATCCCTGCTATACAATCTCAGCCCCTGGCGGACATAGGGCCCCAGGTTGCTCTTGCGTGGGGATATATAGTAGAAATTTGACTAATCCGTCGAAGTGACAACAAATGCGATCAAGTATCTGTAAAACTCGTTCCACCGGAAAGTGCCATATTGCCAGAACCCTGCGCTGGCTGCTGTCAACACGGCGAGGTGAGGTAAGATCAATAGACTGGGTGTAACCAGCAATGACAACACCATCAGAAACATATACCCCACATTGCGTCTCTGCAGTCCAACTGAGCCAGCATCCATTATTCTGTGTAGTATGATAGTCGTAGTCGCGAAAGATGAAAACGGAGATTGAAATCTACCTTGACCATCCACGGTAAGAGATCGAGACTGGACTCGGTATCTATATATGAGTGAATTGAAGCCCACAGAAAAGCCCTCCTTGCGCGCCACCTCTTGTTTTCTTGACCGCGTTTCTTATCAGGGCTTCAGCTTGAAGATTTTGTCTGTGGACCCCGTCTCGTCAACGTAGCCACCGAAATATTCGTGGGGTAATTCGTTCTAGGACTATTGCCCAAGTGGGCGTTAGCCAGGACAAGTTGGTGGCTTGTATCAAGGATAGGTCCTTTCCTTCTGATTGGTTGATGCATGAAGTGCTACGGCGCGAGGGTTATAGTAGCAACAGGGCCAGGAGCGGCGCAGTGTCTGCAACCCCATGTACACCTTACCCTCTTCATTTGACAGATTTGTAATCTGCTTTCTATTATAATTGCATGTTGAGTTCCTTTTGCTTTCTTCAACTCGACACACCATTTTCTATCCGTTTGCCAAGACCCCCGTACGTGCTTGACTGCGTGTGCACTCACTGGCGTCTGGTCTTATCTCATTCACCTCGCTCTCTCTCTCTCTCTCTCGACACCATCTCATGTCAATTGATATCCGATACGGTAGAGTGAATGTGTGAAATACACACTATACGACCAGTTCACCTTCGACTGCTCCAGGTTCAAGCCCAAGGCGTTCCAAGACGCGTTCGTACCGGTCCCGGTTGGTACGCTTCAGATATTTCAGAAGCTTGCCTCGTTGGTGAACGAGCCGGCGTAGGCTCCTCCGATTCGCAACATCTCGTTTGAATTTTTTGAGGTGATCCCAGAGATTGCGTATTTGAAAGGTGAGGAGAGCAGCTAGCAAACCATGCGGGAGTGAAAATAGAATCAGTCTTAGTTAAGGCAGCGGCAAAGGGTAGGAGGGCTGAGGCTCCTTCCCCTGCGAAGTGACTAAAAGAACAGACATCGCACCTTGCACCTCAGTCCTTCCCGTATCGTTCGGCTTTCCAGGCTCAGAGAACGCCGCGATGACCCTCCGCCGATTCTCAAACGCGATCCCGGCCGCATTTGCATTCCTCAAATCGACGACCTTCGCCAGCACGTTCGCCTGCGCGACGCCCGCCGCGAGCTCCGTCTCATGATGCGCCGCCATATCCTCCACATTCACACTCAGCAACGCGTTCATCTCCCGTCGCGTATCCATGTCCGCTGCGAGCAGCGGCAGGTGCTCAAAGAGCATCTCTTCTCGCGCTCGCGAATCCCAAACGCCAGCGAGGGAGGCACGTGCACCGCGTCCGCCGCCACGGGTGCTGCGGGGCTGGCCACGCGCTGCGATGGCGCGTCGGGCGCGAGTTCTTCGGGGCGCACGAGTACCCGCGCCAGGTCGCAGATGGCCCACTTGGCGTCGTCGGTGCCTGCGATGGTGCCGAGTACGACGTGGGGTCGTGATGACGCAGCCTTTTTCTGTAGTTCTTCCCGCTTCGCGATATTTTTTTGTCTCGTTAGACGTGCCTGTCGTTTCCGCGCGGACTCCACGCACTGGACGGCGGAGGTGTGGAAGGGAGCGCATGATGACGATGCGAATGTCGCTGCCGCCCTGGAAGCTAAACAGGGATTAGTTACAGGATGTTGGTAGAAATATCCTGATACGTGCCTCGTACAGTATAGAGTGGAATCATGGTTCCTAGGGCCGACACGATCCACGTATGCTCAGTTGTTTGCCAGCCAGCGGGAGGCGGGAAGCTCGGCGCCTTTTGGTGAGAACTGTGGGAACCAACTGCCAAATGCCGATGGTTGGCTTCTTTAAAGCTTCGCCCCGATAAAAAAATGGGTTCCGCAGAGATTTATGCCACGCTGCTCGATGTCAGATCTCCGCCACCGTCGTTGACAGTGCCAGTGACTCCTTCGGGTCTCTGTAATCTCGAGAGGAACCCAGGCTAGGAAGTGTCGTGTTGACAGCTCTCGAGAGCATGGCATGTCGACAATTTCCATGGAACATCTTCATACTTCCCGCTTCGCTCTTTCTTTTTTTTCATGTATTACAGTACGTGGCTCAAGTGCAATGACATTTATTTTTATCTCAAAACCATCAAGTCTACCCAAGTCGACTGATGACAGATTGAGGAGCTCGATCACGATGTGGTTGTGCTGGTGCAAAGTCAAGCTCGTAGCAAGACGTGCTGGATATTCGGATCCAGTCCAGGTAAGCAGTCCCATCCTATGAACAGTTCATACACGGCAGCAAAACAAGCGCCAACTAGTCAGTCTGACTTGAACTGGCCCGACTCATTCAAAACTCGTTCTTATTTTCGAGCACACTGTCAGGATCCCATGAGTGACTGTTTTTCCTGCCAGTATGATGCAAAGGCCAAGAACGAGCAAAGTCAAACCATACCAGCACTGGCGCCGCTCTTCTTTAAGCGGAGAAAGGCTCTCTAGAAAAGGGAAAGTGCTGGACGCTACCGACTATGCATGCTGGTCTGTTTGACACACAGCCTCGAAATGTTGACCTACGAGAACTACACCCAACCTCATCCACGGCCTACGATGGATAATTACCTCAACCCTGTGAACTGTCTTAAGATCTTGGCAACACCCAGGTACGGTTGCTAATTTTTTTTTTTTTTTTTTTTTGAATCCGATATTATATACCGCACATGTACCTAAGACACAGAAGTGGTCACCTAAGGGTAATACTGTGTAAATATTCTGGTGGGCCGGTGCTCATGGAGCGCGGCTTAGAGGGGGTGTGTGGTTTTAATGGCTATCATGAGGAGTGGGCGTTTTTGTATGGTAGTGTGGTAGAGTGTGTCTGAGTAGGCTAGCACTGAGAGTGCTGAGGCGGCTCCATTGGTGTCATCTCCGCATTCCTTTGGGGGTGTTTTCGCTCATCCCGGTTCCCAAATGGCCCATGGTTTAACACAGGTCCTTGTGGTTTCCAGGAAGCGCAGCAGGCCTAGGCATCGTGTGGGGTGGTCAAAGACCTTTTTGAGCGAGTCTAGGGTGCCTTGGGTAAACAGGAGCTGGTGGCGGTGGCGGTGTGTGAGTGGGCAGTGTAGCAGGACATGTTCAGTGTCCTCCGGTAGCGCGCCACACTCGCAGGAAACCTCCTCCTCGGTTGCGGGGAGGAGGTGGTGTCGGAATCTCAGCCGGTACTCGCCTGTGAAGGCATGTCCCGTAGCGAGTCGAAAGAGCGTCGATTGGATGTCCTGCGGGACATGGTGTTCGTAGTGTTGTCCTTTGAAGCGGTAGCCTGTGGAGGCAATTTGTAGGATCATGTGGGGGTGGCCATCTGGAGGGCTAGTCAGCAACTGTCGTAGATCTGGGGTAGGGGACGAAGGTGCTCACTCCGGGGTTGGAGAACCGGGGCCGGGACATTACAAGGGGCACTTAACATGCTCCAGGACAATTACGGACTTAGTGAGCACATGTCGGCACATGGACTGCATGGACACCTACGTACGATACCCTAGAACAAAGTGATTACGCCCTTATGGCCGATCTAAGAACTCTCTTTTGTTATCTGGCTCGATTATTGTATGATCGAACTGTTTCAGATTGACACTTTACCTACTGTCTTTACGATCATGTAGTTACAATCACATACGGACCTTTTAGTACGGTTCTACGCTTACGCGTACACCTTCTGAGGGCTCAGGGTATGTGCAGACTCTTCGGACTCGTCCATATGTAGAATATTGTAATTATGCGATATAGTGGACGCCTGTACTCACCCTTAAGGGCTTATGGACATATGTAGACCATAGGGACTATAAATACACCCTTGGGAGTGAGCAAGACGTCTCATCTCCTACAGAGTTCTTTCTCTGTGTGAACCACCTTTTCAGCTGCACTTCATCAATGTTTGCTTTTGATTCCTTCTTCTGGTAGTCGATAGATTTGAGTTCTTTATTGTCAACAGTTGTGTATCGTTTGATGGCTTCTAGCAAGAGGTGTCTTGTGCGTTTGAAGCTGAGGTGGGCTAGGTCTCGTCTGGCGAGTCGGAAGGAGAGGGAGGTGTCTGGGTGTGTTGTGAGGAGCTTGTCTACAGCATACGCGTGTTCAAGCGTGAAGTGTTGGTTGGGGTGTCTGCCAATGTCAAGGTAGCATCCCACAGCATCTCTCGATTTGGTGACTAGTAGGACTGGGCCAGTATGGGGGGTGGTAGAGAGGAAGTTACTCAACAGCGTTAGGGCGGGTCGTAGGGCCCCAATTTCTGCATCCACTTTGGTGACTTGGCCTCCAAATATGTTCTCTAAGTGGCCCCATTCCCTTCCCTTATAGTACAGGGCTGCAGCAGCAGCGCCTATTGACCGGTCGTCTTGTCTGCCCTTGTTGGTAAGGGTAGCATTGAGGAAGATGGTGGTTCTCGTGTTGGTTTGGACTTCAGATTCATCCTGTTGAGTGAGTGGGGAGAAAGTGACTTTCCCATCCCAGTGTGGCGCATCTGACGGGGTGTCCGGGTAGGCCTCGATGCGGGGGCCATTGGGTGCCGCTCTGGTGGCCAGGGTTTGGAGCATTGTCTTGGCTTTGGAGCGGGTGGGGGTGGGGGCATGGAAGCCTGGTGCCGGCTTCCACTGGTCATCCAGTCGGGCGAGGACTTGGCTGGTCCTTTGCAGTCTGTAGAGGCGGAAAGCCACATTGTCAGTCATCATGCAGAGACGGAGATCGATAGGAAAAATGTTAAGCATTTGGTGGAGCGGTTCTCTTGGAGTGGTGTGGAAGGCACCCAAGATGACCTTGACCGCCTCGTTTTGTACCACTTGTAGTTTCTTAACCAAAGTTTTCTGCTTCCCTATGAACCAAAGTTGGCAGCCATAAGTGAGGACTGGGAGGCAGATCGCATTGTACGCCAGCCGCCATTGTGCGAAGTTGATCCCTCGCACGGAGTTACCTAAAAGCTGCAGCGCTTTGATCGAAGTGCGGGCGCGGTTGCACATTACATTAATGTGGTGTTCCCATCGAAGCTTGTGGTCGAAAAAGAAGCCCAGGTAGCATAGTCGGTGAGAGGCTACCACCTTGTAGTAAGTGTTTCGCGCATGCAGGGGAAGGAAAAGGTGTTGGGGAGGTTTGGATTGTTCCCGCGGCTGTCTAAAAAAGATTAGTTCAGTTTTGTCTGGCTCCGCTGTGAGGCCTGAGCGCTCTAGCCAAGAGACGCAGGCCATGTACACAGCCGTGAGGGCAGTGGACACCTCTTCCCAGGTGTTGCCACAGGCAAAGATGGCGCCATCATCTATGTACATGCTTAGTGCAGCACGGTGTTGGCCACCTGCCTTAAAGAGAAGTGCATGCGTGAAGAGGACTGCAAGCACTGGGGACACTGGGGAGCCTTGCGGGGGTGCCAACGTCTGAGTTGAAGGGGGTGGATATGTGGCCATTGAATTCAGTCATACTGTCCGATCTGCGAGGAAGGCGCACGTCCACGAGACTAGCTCGTGCGCGAAGCCAAGGTCTGCAATGATCTGGGTTAGTCTCTCTCTGTTCACATTGTCGAAGAAACCTTGGATATCAAAAAGCAGGAGACCAGTGCGGAGCCCCGCTGCATGCACGATTTGTATGTCATGCAGCAGGGTGAGGCCTGCGTCCAGGGTGGAGGAGGCCATACAGCCACCAAACTGATTGGTAGGGAGCAGGTCGTGGTTTATGATCTCCCTGTAAAAGAGGCGGGTGATCAGCTTTTCTACTAGCTTGCCAAGGCACTCAAGGAGTGATATGGGGCAGAAGTTCTTAGCTAGTGAATAGTCTGCGCGGTTAGGTTTCGGGACCACACAGACTATTGCCTGTCTCCAGATCGTTGGGTGGTGTCCTGCAAGTATGCATGCAGAGACAAGGTTGTAGATCGTGTCCACAGCCTCATTCCACACCCATTTCAGGAGGCACCACGTTTGGCCTGATGCACCTGGTGATGAGCAGTTCGAGGTGTCGGCTAGTAGCTCTGCGACCAACTCTTTGTCGAAAGGGGGTAGAGTTCTCATGGGTCGTGGGGGTGGGTCGTCTGGTAATCGCAGTGGGACAGGCGGTGGCTTGGCTGCAAAGAATCTCTCTGAAAGGATTCGAGATATGTCAGTGTGCTCATGAACTAATCCCGTTTCTGTGTGGAGGGGGGTACTTTACTCATGCGTCTGCCTAGGCGCCAGGTAGCGACCTCCCACAGGTTGGAGTTCGCTAGGGTTTGGTTGCCCCACTTCTGTTTCGCACTGCGGCTGCCGCTCTCAGGTGGGCCGTGAGGTGTTTGCGTTCCTCCTGAGAGTCAGCCGTGCACAGGTTCTCGGTGGCTTGTGCGCAGTCACTGTTCCACCATGGGGCGCCCTTTGGTGGAATGGGTGTCTCAGTTTCATTGTGGTCGCTGTTGCTGTTTGTATGGCATCGTGAAGCTGGGTAGTGTGTGCTTCTATGTCGAGGGCTGTTGGTCGGTCAGGTAGTGGTGGGGGTGAGCCAAGGCTTGCTTTGAATGCCTGTTTCCAGTCGTTGGTCTTCTGCTCGTCTATTATGTAGCCAAGGTCCTGGTTCTCTTGGGTTAGCATGGGTGTTTGGAGGAGGGAGCCTTGCACCCTGGTAAGGGTGTGGTCCAAGCCTAAAGAGCCTGCCCAGTCCAGGGTCCAATTGCTGAAGGTGGACTCATCCACTGCCGCATCATTGTACCAAGTCAGGTTGATGGTGGAGTCATGCTTGTGTTCTGCACCTCGTCTGGTTATGACGCCTGGCTGTTAGCTAGTGTTAGCAGGTTACCTATTGCCCATTTTTCCAGTTGCTCTGCTCCAGGAGATGGTGTGATGTCTGGGGGGGACCAGGAACGTGAGTGCATATTGAAATCACCTACCACTAGGGTGGGGACTACTGGGTCAAGGTCAAGTTTGAGTAGTGCGTTAAGCGCTGTTTGGTCCCTTATGTCATTGTAGAAGTTCACCACCCTCCAAGTCCTGTCATTGAAGGATAAGTCAAGTACTAGGATGCAAGGGTGTGAGCAGAGGTCCTGCCTTGCAGTGGTAGTGAAGATTGCAGCTGCATTTGCATGCTCCCATGATTGCTTGCAGCTGTATGCCATGACCTTGGGGCAGCTGCCTTCGGACAGCAGGGTAGTGTGCCTCCCATCCAGGGGAGGCAATGCCACCCAGGACGTCGATGCCCTCTCTCGTGGCATCATTTCAAGTGGTTCCGATCCTGTTGAACCAGGGTTCCTGAACTAGAATGATGTGATCTACAGGGGAAGAGTGAAGGATGGCATGCATAGCTGCATTACGTCTGGGCATGTTGACAGACGCTATGTTGATTGGTGTGTCAATCATTTAGAGGGCGCGGGTGTGGTGCTGGACTGGCTGGGTGTGCTGTGGTGCATCAGTGTGTTGGCTGCTTCCGGGATGATTGCAACCAGTTGCAATTGTCAAGAAGCAGGCATGCCCGGGTAGAAGTAGCTGTATGGGAGCTGGGTGGCGTGCTCACCTTGTAGGAAGTGGTCAACTTCCTGGGCTTCCTCCCATGTTGTTCCTTCGGTACCTTGTGCCATGGCCATCCTTCATCTAGCCTCCTCTGTTTGGGCAGGATTGACTTCCTCTAGTTCAAGTGCAGAGGGGAGTGGGTGACCAGTTATGGCTGCCCGTGCTCTGGCCCTGGCCCTTGAGTTGGATTGTGCCACCTCTGGGGTTAGGCCTGGGCCCATCAGGGTGGTGTGCAAGGGCCAGTTGGTGTGGTGGGTTGTGGGTGGGTTCACCACTTGGGGCCCAGGTGCGGTGCTGGGGGTCAGTCATCTGCGATTGGGTGGGGGTTAGGTACTTCGACTGCCTTTCCCTTACCTTTGTTCCTTGTTTTAGTGTTCAGGTGGGTGCGCCTAGTGCGGTAGCCCTCCTGTGCTGGGCATGTGGGGTCTCTAGTGTGATGGCCTACCTTGTTGCAGGAGATGCACTGCAGTTTGCAGTCACAGTTGCCTGCCATCTTGTGCAATTTTGCCCTTGAGCATTCCCTATTGTGGGCATCTGCAAGGTGTCCTTTGCCACATATATAGCATTGGACTGAGTCGGGGGGAGGCAGCATGTTGCTGAGGAGGCATTGTGCCCTAGCAAGTGGCACCAGCTGCATTGGATGAGCATTGGCTTCTCCACCCACCTTTCTATTGTGACTTGTTTTCCAAATAGTGCCTGCTGATTGGTCATCAGGGCTTTGGTGATGGATCTGTCTGGGTTGGAAAAAGTGAAGGTCAGTGAGGAGTAATGAGTGGAGATGCTCCTAACTGATTTGACCCAGTTGTGGGGCAGAGAAGTAGACTTTGTGTAGGCCGGTCATGGTCTGGACCTTGTCCAGGAGGTCTGTGGGGCCGAAGACATTGTTGTCATTGTTGAAGACTGGGTTCTGTGGGCAAGCAGCTTGGTCCACCCTTGGTTGGGGCAGAGTTGGCCGCCTCCTGGAAAGGGCCAGTGAGAAAGTGCTCGAACTTTTGGATCATTGGGAAGTTGACTTGGCCTCTCATTATGAAGATGAAGTTACCATGGCTGCGGGTTCTCGAGCTCCATTGTCCGGTGATGATGGGGAGTGGTTTTGCTACTGCACATGACATGTTAGTCCTCACCTCCCTTACAATGGTGTCTGGCTGTCGCATCCTTGTGACGCGTTCTGCATGGTCATCCAGTGACCTGTGGGATCTGAGTACGGTGACTTCAGTGAGGGCTAGGGGAGCTGGGCCTATGGGAGTTGGCCATGTGATACAGTCATCCATCTGTTGGGTGGGGGGCCTGAGGCCATGACTGTCGCATAGGATGTGGGGTGAGGTTGATCTGTGGTGGGAGCTGGTTAGGTTGTGCTGGTGGCTTACCCCCCTTACTCCACTTCCATTTGGTTGGGACTATCGTCCAGTCAGCATTTTGGGGCACAGGCTCAGTGGGGCCTGGGGAGTTTGTGTGGTTTCCTCCGCAGGTCTCCTAGGGGTTGGGGTTGGGGGGCTGGGTGCTTTTTCAGTCAGTTGAGTGGGCTGGGGGTTAGTTTTTGGGGCACACAGGAAGGCTTTCTTGATTGCCTCTAGTTTACTTACAAAGGGCCTCATGGCAGCCTGGATGGCTTCTGCGAGGTTGTTTACATTTGTGTCAGGTGGGTGTGGGTGAGTGGAGTTTACTTCTGCAGGGGGCAATTCGTGCTCAGTACCAGCTCAAAGCTGAGGTTGTGGGCTATTGTTTGGAGTTTTGTGATGTTGGCCTTGCAGGCTTGCTGTGGGAGGTCTGGTAGCATGAGATTCACAAGGCAGCTTACCTCTAAACTCTCCCACATAGCTAGAGCTTCCTTGACATGCTTGATGGCTAGGGATCTGTTATGGACTGCCAGACTATTTATGCTTACATCATTTTTTACTATATATAGTATTTGCTTTCTCACGGACTGGCAGGGAGCCCCTTCCACATCCATCCCTATACATTACCACACCTCTATTACGCTTCACTGCCCTCCACTTCATGTTGTGTTGCCTTGGCTTGTTACTAATACATTCAGACTAATATGCTGCATGTTTCATAGTCTCACAGCCTCATGATGCCGCTTGAATGCGTCATCCCGTCTCTTAGTCATATAGGCTTAGTAGGATGCCATCTGAATGCATCATCACTTACTTAGTCATACATGCTTACATCCTGTAGTCATATATGCTTAGTACGATGCCTTAGAGATGCATCATCCCTTTACTTAGTCATATGTACTTACTGTACAGTAGCCACAGGGCCTATAAAAGCCCCCCAAAGCAAGACTCAAGCCTTAAGCTTAGTCTCTTGTATAATACAGGACTTCTAGTTCATCCTCTTGTGAACTTAAGCTTAAGAACCATCCAAACCTCCTCTTGCACCTTAGAATGTACCCTAAGGCCTGCTAACTCGACTTAGAGCTGCATTTGCTCTTCACTTTGAAACTCCGAATAACTCAGACAGAAAGATGCCATCTTTCCTACCCAGAACCCAAACCCGAAGGCTGCTAGTAACAGAACTCTAGCCATCTATACGAAGGCCACTAGTAAAGGAACTCTAGTTGTCTATATGAACAAGTTGCATACTACGACCTCTGTAATACATGCTGCATACTACAACACACCAGTAGCAATCAGAAGCTGCTCCTACAAGACACCAGAACCCCTTCCATTCACAACCTTAGTGTGAACACCAATGAACTAAGTGCAATACAAGACGTCATTGCACCTCCAGACATCACTTCCTAGAGTGATAACAGAACAGCTGGTGCTGCTACATGCCATTCAGAACCCACAACTGTACAAGTTCTAAGGATAGAACTCCCAACCTTGAACCATACCAGAAACCAGACTTAGACAAGGCATCTAAACTCCAACCTGAACCGAACCGAAACCCTCACACTAAGACATGTGACATCCTAGCGTGACAGGATCAGAGGAGTGCCTTGGTTTCCTGCTTGATTTCTGGGAGCCAGCCAGCGACTTGGTTGTCTCCTTCTACATAGGTTTGTAATGCTTCTGCTGTTGCACCTAGCCTGTGAAAGAGACTGTCAAACTCAAGGTTAGAGTCATGTGGAACGATATTGAAGCTGCTTAGCCTGGCAGTGTAGGTGATGTCTGGGGCATCCTCCTTGTGGGAGTGTGCATACCCTCTTCCTACTGCCACTACCAGCAAGCAGGCTAGTTCAGCCCATTCCAGTGTTGACAGTAAGGTATGTGCTGTGGTTGGGTAATAGCCCCAATCCAGGGCAGCAATCACCAGGGACACTGCTGATCGGAAGTGTGACAGTGTGACTTCTTTAGCAAGCTCCTGGTTCCATGACTGGAACTGGCAGCTGTGTTGGAAAGTCAGGGGGCCCCATAGGTTTTTGACTAGCTCATTTCTGAGCTCTAGTTGTCTCCCTCTGAGGTCCCTCTTCTGGGAGTCTAAAAAGGACAAAGGCTGGAATGCTGAGTCATCCCAGTCAAAGTGTGGTGGGAAGAAGGGGTCAGGGGTTTGTACGGGGGAAATGGGGTGGGGTTGATTACTCAGGTAATCAATGGTGGTGGTTGGGGTACAAGCTCCATGGTACAGTTGCTATTGTTTAGGTGGTGGGTACCTATATCTAAATTGTGGACAGACTTCTTCTGTCTTCACCTTGAAGATTGACCTTTCTTTTCCTGGAATGCAAGGAGCCCTTTGGGCAAAGACAAGAGGTGGAACGATATATTTTGTTGTGCTATCTCCTATGCTGGATAACCTTATGCCAGTGTATGGGCCATGTGGTGCAAAATATGGAAATGTAATCCTAACTCACTAAACTGTAGTGGACTCGGAGTTAACTCAATCACACCACATCGAGTTGAGTGGTGACTCTCAACTCTGGGCAACTCAGAGTCAACTACTGTATCTTGACCAACCAATCTAATGTGACAGTTGATTCCTCTGTGAGGGGGTACACAAGGTCATCAAAACTGATTTCAGAAATTGGGTGGAGGGGAGCAAGTTTAGAAGTCACTATCCTTTGAAGGATCACTTCAAATTTATGAAGGGGAGAGATGAAAATTTCTTTCATCTATTCTCTCCAGAAATACAAGGGAGTGAGAATATTGGAAAGCCATTAATGCATTGTAATGTAGGATGTAACTCAGAGCATAATGACCATTGTTCACCACCCTGCGGAGTCTCCGTGAGGATATGAGACTCATCAAAGGTGAGGATAATGAGTGGCCTCCTTGGACCCCAGGACAGATCCAACAAGCCATCTGGATCTACAAAGCAACAAAGCTGTTTGCCTGCATCTGTAACCTCTTGGTGTAAGGAGCCCTCTGGAGCCATGCTCAGAATGGAATGGATTAGCCACATCAGAGCGCCCCGTCATCAGTGACCTCAGCCACAACTATAACATTTCCCTCATCCTTTCCACCCACCCTCACTCTGCCATGTACACCTTGTGCTCACACCCCTCCTTGTCCCTAGATCGTTCTGTTCAAGACCTCACCACTGCTTCCCTTCCTACCATTGCCATGCCTACACCTACTGAAACAAGCAAATCAGCAGCCATGCTGCTGCAATCTTCCCTCTTCAAGACATTGCCATATCCTCCCCTCAACTGTTGTCACACCCTCAACCACTGGTGCAGGTCAAATAACACCAAAACCTGTCATCACCAATCAAGACGTTCCCCTTCCTATTTCCTCTTCCATCTTCTTACTTCTCACTTTAGGTATTGATGATTGTCCATAGTTGTATTAGTATAATGACCAGTACACCACACATATACAGTCACTAGCCTGTTGATTGTTTTACTGACACTTTTCTTACATTTTTACTGAGCGAAGCTTCCCAACCCCTTTCCCCTCCCACTTGCGCCCTAGAATGCACCCTAGGGTCTGCTAAGCGACTTAGTGACACGTTTCACTTAATTTACCATATATAGTAAACCGAGTCCCGATTGGGAACTCATCGAACTCCAACACATACAATAAGCACTCAGAAAGGCGTTGCCTTTCTTCACTCCAAACAGATGAAGGTCACTGAGTAACGGACTTCTCAGTGCTCTATAGAATCACCCTATCTGCACCAGAACACCCAGCAGGAAGGAGCAGCTCCTTCCATTCACGACCTTAGTGGCATACCAATGAACTAAGTGCAATACAAGGTGTATCAGCACTCCAGACATCCCTTCCTTTGGATACACGTCTTAAGTATCCAAATCGACTCCTTCACACCTAGATCCCCTTCCTCCTTCAGGAGATAGGGAACGACAGCAGCCAGCACCGCCACTACCCACAGCCATTCTAACAAGGCATTAGAACTCCACAGAAGATGACCAAGATGACAGTCACCGATGCAGATATCATCCTACACATACAACAGAAAGACAGAGATAGGCCAGACGCCCTATCCCTCATACAAAGAGAACGAACCGCCAAGGAGGCTGCCAGACAGAAACATCAACAGAACCGCCACGCTCCGTCCAGCGTGACAAGGCCTTAGGGTACATTCTAAGGTGCAAGAGGAGGGTTCGGATGGTTCTTAAGCTTAAGTTCACAAGGTGATGAACTAGAAGTCCTGTATTATACAAGAGACTAAGCTTAAGGCTTGAGTCTTGCTTTGGGGGGCTTTTATAGGCCCTGTGGCTACTGTACAGTAAGTACATATGACTAAGTAAAGGGATGATGCATCTCTAAGGCATCGTACTAAGCATATATAACTACAGGATAGTAAGCATGTATGACTAAGTAAGTGATGATGTGTTCAGATGGCATCCTACTAAGCCTATATGACTAAGAGATGGGATGATGCATTCAAGCACCATTATGAGGCTGTGAGACTACGAAACATGGTGGCATATTAGTCTGAACGTATTAGTAACGAGCCAAGGCAACATGACATAAAGTGGAGGGCAGTGAAGCGTAATAGAGGTGTGGTAATGTATAGGGATGGATGTGGAAAGGGCTCCCTGCCAGTCCATGAGAAAGCGAATACTATATATAGTAAAAAATGATGTAAGCATAAATAGTCTGGCAGTCCATAACATCACCCCCTGTTTAGTGTCTTGGGGCGCATCCTTGGTGGGACTCCCTGTAGGGGCAGTTGCGATGGATGTGGCCAGTGTGGCAGCACTTGTGGCACTTCTTGTGGTTCTTGACAGCCCCTCAGGACCATATGTACTCATTGTCATCATTGTCAGTGTCAAGGGGGGCAATATGTTTGAGATACTCAGGAACTTTGAAGTCTTTGAGCATCTTGTCATGAGCAACCTTTTCGAGGTTGCTCCAGGGGACTGGCTGCACTTTGAGGCCAGTTGTGATACGGTTGAAGGTGTTGGCATCCTGCAATCCTCCCAACCACTCCATCTTCTTCATATGTATGAATGCTGCCTTGATTTTGAGCTTGAGCATTTCTTGCTCAAGGTAGTGGTCATCTTCTTCCCACTTGCGGTAGGCGATGACAGCTGCTGTTAGTGATTCATCTCCCTCATCCTGCAGGGTGTTATTGACACTCTCAGCAAATGGTTCCCTGCCAGAGAACAGTCTGCTGTGGTGTTTAGTATATCCAGTGGCAGGATGTGTGGAGGGGATGGGATGGAGTAGGTCTGTATAAATTGGGTGTCCCTTACCCATGGTGGTACTGATGAGGGGTAGTGGTTGTTGTTGAAGTGGTACTTGAAGTACTTAGCATGTTTGGCTCCTCCATTTCCATTGGGGACAATAAATGGTTCAAAGGTATGGGTGCAGTAACTGGGGCCTGGGTATTCGTTGCTCACCTCACCCTTTGTCTGATCCTCCTCCTCCTTGTGGACTCATCGTTTGCGTATTTCTTTGTCTTCTTCTTTTTCTTGCTGGGAGCAAGCTGGCTTGGCTCCCAGTGCACAAAGGGCATCGTGGACATCACCTGCTGGAATGTGCTGAGCATATATGGTGGTGGTGCTGGCCTGCTTGCAAGCATTTGCGAGGGCATCAATCCTAAGGTTAGTGGAGGCAGAAAGTGGGAAGCTGGGGCACTGTTGACTGAATACCCCATAGGGGTAAGCAGTGGTGGGGAGATGGATCCCCAGGAGCTGTTGTTGGTGGAGGAGGTATCCTCAAGAAAAGTAAGGGGGTAAAAGTGGTTGGTGGGTAGACTGGTTGTGGATGCCATAGGGGTGGTGCTGACGATGGCAG